>VZSG01000018.1:3362440-3410558 GCA_013398315.1 Nothoprocta pentlandii | reverse complement strand
TTTTTTTTTTTTTTTTTTTTTGAGTATTAATGACATGCTGAATAGCTCAATCTACTCATTACAGGATGTCAGATTTTAAATTTAGAGATGTCTAAACAAGAAACAATAGTTTCTGATTTCCTGAAGCATAGAAAGTAAGGAGGAAAAGCAATTCTAATAATTACTCTATTAAAATAAAGAATATTCACTTGATTGTGAATTTCCTTTACTTGCCCTCTTTTAAAAGATAATTTGAAGAGGGCTTTATGCCTGATGAATTCTGCATTTTTTAACTGGAGATTTTCTATCTTCTTATCATCAAAACCAACCAAGCAGCATTCAAAACGAGGAAAAATCAAAACTTGCTCAAAAACTGCAAGTCTTACACTGGGTTCTGGCCACGGGAAGGAAGGTTTGGAAGACCAAGGGCAGGATTAACATAGTGGCATTAGCTCCTGCCAATAAACGCAGCTGGGATGATGCACTGCTGCTTCCATTCTGTATTTCTAACCCGTGTGCATGTTTAGTCTCTGCAGTGTCAGATGTCAAATGCCTCCACTCGACACTGACTTAGTGAGCTACAAAGTCATAGATCAAAATGTGGGAAAGGCTTTAATTTGGGGTTGAGAGATGAACTGCCCTTGTTATTCCTCAGACTTCTAAATCTTATGGTCAAGCTAAGAGCTCAGCTGCCAGAGATGGACAGGAAATAGTGAGAGAGCAGAGCATAAATCCAAGCTGTGTTCCAACTTAAAAAAAAAAAAAAAGGAGAGCGGGAAGGGGGGAAACAGGGAATGACGGTCATAAAAGGGAATTATTTACAACAGTCCTGAGCAATATTACAGGCACATAAATTTCTATCCCATCATGCAGTGTAGAAAGTAAATTAAGCCTATTAGTCTCCATATTCAGCGATGGCTTTCTTCCCCAGGGTGGATTTGTTCTGCTCAGTGACAAGTACAGTTTCTCCTCAAGAGACATCGCCCTGCTCGATGGTTTAACCAGGCTGCTAAACTTTTTTTCTTCTGTAAAAAGACATGTCATCTTTATTACCTCCTTTGTACTAATTACATTATATTAGTACGATATAAAGGAATTCAAACTCAAGCATTAAGTGATCTGACTGTGCAATTTAAAGTGTTTTTATATGGATTCAGACCTCCCCGCTTTTAAAGTATTTAACGTCATTTAACATCAAAGTATTTAACATCTAGTCTGGAACATTTTCAAAAGAAGTTGCCACTGATGTCATTAGCAATTAACGCTAGTGCTTTGGGGGATCTGGGTCTAAATTGCCAATGTCTTGTAAGTCTTCAGAAAATAACTCAGCTACGATTAATAATTTACTCATTTCGAATGGGCTTATGGGGGCAGTTTTGCATTTCTGACTAAGGCTAGGCCTGCAAGACACTTTCAGTGCTGAAACACCCTTTTAATGAGCTTTTCTCCCACACATTAGGAAACGTGCTAAGTGAGGAGGGTGCCAGGGGCCCTGATGCATTTCAGAGCTTTCACAGCTCCCTACCTTGAAGCCAATGCAGAACCACACACTCGGACCCCAAAATAAGGTGATGAAGAGAGAAGTCACAGTGCAAGTACCGTGAGATCATGAAGAACTCAAATACTTTCACCAGTGGAGCCTTCACTGCAGGAAGAATGTCCTGTCTTGTTTTCAGTTCAAGAAAAGCACTAAAGTATGAAGAACCCACATGCTTTACATGTACTATTTCCTGAAGTCTCACACTGGAGAATAATACAAAAAAGTAGTATTAAAAAATTAATATAAAGGAATTTTCCTCAACTCTAATTTGTCTCTATTTTTAGGGTAGAATTAGAGCAAAGTAGACTATAATATTTTCAATCACACTTTTCGTATGGGAATACATTTAAAGTCAACCTGCTCCAAAACTTTTCCATCATTTTCAGCACTCTTAACATTTACTTCACACTTAAAATCACTATTCACACTAAACTGCTTTCTAGCTGTGAGCAGTATACACTTGAGACATCAGAAAACTTTTCTTTCCCTTTGTGGAACCAATAATTTAAGCAATGCCTTGACAATCTTGCTACATTTTCCACATTGCACAACAATTCACACACTGAATAAACTGGTGATTTGGGCATTAAAAAAAATCTGGTGAAGAAGAGTCTCACTGATGCTTATCCTAAAAAGCTTATTCTCTTAAGAAATTGCCTAAAAATTACCAAGTACAAAAGCAGACCAAACCAACAATTTGGAAATTACTATTATTTGCAGAACAAAATTCTGAAAAACAAGTTCTAAAAGCATTAGCTCCATTAAAGTTCCTGCTCTTACTGCCTGTAGTGTTCATAGGAGTAGTTTAACTCTGCTCTGTATTAATTGTTTTCCAAGAGGTTGCTTAAAAGACAAGAACATGTAATCCTGGCAGAGAAACAAGAGGCTCAGGGAAGTCTTAGCAACAGCCCAAGAGTTGACTGTTATGTATATGATGTTACTATATAAAATATAGATTTTATCCGAGTTTCCAGCTGATAGCAGCTGGCTATGTAGCAGCTGGAGGGAAGGATTAGAACTATCTACTCCTGCACCAGAGAGGATGAAAGAAGATTACTTTCTGTGATCCTAATACTTTTGGATTTTCATTCTTACCTTCAACATATTCAGCCGTATGCTCTTGGAAAAAACAGATGGAGTTGAAAATCATTGATACTGGACTCTAGGAAACACCACGGGACCTGCTGCAGGATGCCCTAGCAGCTAAGAGCTCTTTGCTGCCCAAGCCAGGGAGCAGCAATGGTGCTGAGGAGCATTACAGGATCCCACCTGCAGCTTGCTCATGGAGAAGGAGCCGACCATTTCTCCCAGGACTGGTAACTCAGGCACCAGCAGCATCCAAATATCATTCTGCCAGTGAACTGGTATGTAATTTCCCTGAACATCCCATGTTAACCACACACACAGAGCCTCTGAGCACTTAGTAGCATAATGTGTTGTCACAGGCTCAGTTAATAAGCTTTGAAAACCTCAAGGGAGAACTCTGGCTGTGTCCTGGAAGGGGCTGCTGGAACAGTCTGCTTCATGGAGCTTCAAACCATTCACGGCCCTTGTATCCTCTGAGACAGCAACACAGCAGCCCTGTAATTATGCCCCACATCAGAGAGTTTGATTGAAGTCTGTGCAGTGCTCCCTCCTGGCCAAAACCTATCCAAAGGGGTCCACATGTAATTGAAACTGAGATGCCCTCCAGCAAGAACACTCCTGCCCACACTAATCTAAACATCTAGTGGGACCATTTATTGTATTTGGAAAAAATCGAGACACCTGGCCCTGTGAGGATAAACATCTTTCACCTGTGCAAGGTAGATGTGGCTACAGCTGAGCACGCTGAGAGGTGCTTGCATGCAGCAAATGCTCAGAGTTGGGTGCACACCTGTGCATCTTCCCTCCCCAAGGGGCTGAAGGGGGAGGAGTGACTGTTAATAAAACTAAATCATAATCATCTTTTTAAAAAATAATTGCTGAAAGTACATTATTCATTCTAACAAAAAGAGAAATACTGTGTAGAACTTGCTTTACCAAGAAATTTCAAAACCTCTGAAAACCTGTTCTTGAAGTCACAAATTACCAACTTTGCTTATTTTAATACCTCTTCATACAAAAAGCTTTCTGGCAGTCTATTTTGATGGAATCTGATTTGACCTCTCCACATAATTCATTCAGCAATTTGGTGTCTGTTTCATCTTCCAGATGTACTTGTACTTGTACTTCCCTAACCTTTGGTTTTGGTTTGTTTTTTTTGCAAGTAAAAGGATAGCAAAAAAGGTTAGGTAATATCCCCCCCAATGCATCTTTTGACACTTGTTATTTAGCCAGTGCTGTGTAGTTTCCTCTTGCTGCTATAATAAATGTTTACTGTATTTCCGGTTTAATGAGTGCTCCAGGCTACCATAATTGTTTAATATACTTCTACACCATATATCCATGATGAGAGAAGGCCACAGCCTAGTGTGTTTAAACTAATAAAAAGCCAAGTGGAATAGAAAAAGAAAAAAAATAAGATTCAAGCTCAGCCATCTCAGTGAACTTTTTCACCAGGAAAATCAATAGAGAGCTGCAGGGGACACGGCAACGGGGGAACAGCAGTTGATGGGTCAGTCAATTAAGCAGTGGCAGTGAGCAGAAGGGAAAGAGGGAAGGCAGGTGCCCTTTCCCTTGGCTGAGCTCAATGTAGCGCTCCTAGGACGCACTAGGAAGGCTTTTACAAAAACAGTATTACTGATTTTAAGTATCATGGAAACACAATTTGTCTTAGGTGTTGCTCCGACTTGACTTTCTATTTGAGTTGCTAAGGGAAAAGAAAATCCATAAACATTTTATCCAGAACTGCTTAGAAAAGAACACAACAAAACAGAAACCTCACGAAGGTCTTCATGGCCATGGTCATGGCCTCTAAACCATGACCTCTAAAACTGAACTATTTTGTTGCTTTTGCCTCCTGTAAAGCCAGCGGGGTCTACAGGCACCCCAGTCCTGCACCAGTGTGCCATGCTGTGCTGTGCAGCTGCTACACAGAGACATGCACTAGAGCTTGCTCTGCTCCACGCAGGTATGGGAAACCAGCCATGCTCCCCTGTCCTGTGCCACACAGCAGTTTGTACCCCGACAAACAGCTTGCATTTTACACATACAAATCACACCTCAGAAAAATAAGACAAAAACAGTAAAAATAAAAGTAAAAAGAAAGATTATGTACTTTTTGTCTTTAATTTCTTTTTAAACAATTCATACTGCAAGTATATTTTTAAAAAAATTTACATGGAATTTTATCATCAACATCTTTTTTTTTCCCCTCTTCTGAGAGTGCTTTCAAGGTACAGCTCACCAGATACGCTACTTGCATGGCTGTATGTATTTTTTTCCTCTTTTTGCCTTTGCCTGTGCAAGAAACTTACAGCGCTCACAAAACTGCAGCCTTTGCTACATCCCCCTGCTAAGCTCCTCTCCTTTGCATCAAACCCACAGCCCAGTCTCACTTGCTGCTAGACCTGTTATTCTAAAGGACTGTTGCCATTCACTCTCAGCTCCAATTATCCTCTTCAACCTACCCCTCCGTACATCCCTGACCCTGCCAGGTACTCCTTCTCCCTTAGTTAATTCAAGGTTGTAAACATTTGCCTGTGGCAAGGTTGATGACAAGTCACATTTTACAACTGGGTTTCCAGAAAGAGAGATTAGTCAAACAACTAGGAGGTATAACCTATACTCTAGGTTCATACAGACAGCAGCACGTATTAAGTATGCTCTCTCCTATAAATATGTGATTTATGTGGCATTAGCAGATCAAAGATGCTTACTCTTTGCCTTTTTGCTTTCCTCTAAAGGTGCAGATACTTTTGCAGAAAACATAAGAACTGTAGTCATCTGAATGGAACGAAACAACTGTCACTCAATAAATCTGTATTAAAGCACATACAGTGAGGCAAATGAATTCAATTTACTACTCACTTTTGCATATAAAAATATGGTAAAACATTACTGGCTTGTAATAGATTATTTTCAAATTCATACAGATATCAGAGACACTCGATTTATTCAGCACAAGACAACAGCTACTACATCGACTTCTCTTTGACTCAACCCCCCCTACAAAATTCCCCAAATATACTACTGTAGGCCTTAAAAATAACTGCCTGTTGTGGGAAAAAGCAACAGGACTAGACAAAGACTGAGGCACCACAATCTTGGAGTCAATTTTAGTATGCAACTTAGTAAAGTCCTGACATGTAATAGCATTTCAGATGAGCCAAAGCAAATCTTTTAAGATTGACCTTTCCTTTAAATCTTCAGCACAAAGACAGCTTTTATGATAAATTTCCAAAATACACCTCTTCTCCTGATTTAGTCTTTGCATATCTCTTTGTTTATTACTTAACGGCTAAAGTCTGCCCTGCTAAAATGTGAAGCCACTTAACATTCATGAGTAGACTAGCTGAATTCATTGGATGCACTGAGATGCCTCAAGTTATTTTTAAGTTCTCTTCTTCTGGGCGTCATCTCATATCATTGTTACTAAACTATCTATAATGTTAGGGTACAACTTGAAAGGCAGAAATGTAATGAATAACGTACTAGAAATCTTTACATAGTGAAGGAAGTCATTAGAGAGGTTGTGCCAGTCTGACACGAAAGAAGAGATAACAGCATACTAGAATTTTTTTTCTAAGCATCGTTTATTGCCTACATGCTGATGGGTGTGAGTTTAATTGGGTCACAGCCACAGCGAAACTGTGCAGCAATATTGTGTGCCCTTGACACAAGGAGAATATGTGCTCTGTGGTCACGGGAAGAAGAGGGAAGAACTGGTACACCAGTTTGGATGTGGTGGCAGAGATGACTTCTCAAAGGTCTAAGGTAAAGAAGGGTTGGGATGTCTTGAGAGGTCCTTGATGGAGGACTTGGGGGGTCAAGCGATGGAGACTTGAGAAAGATGAGGTGGAGAAAGTGTAGCGTAGTGCAGTAAGTGCCATGAAATGTGGCTCTGAGGAGTCCCTTGGGTTTGAGGACCTTAAATAAATAAATGATAAAAGTCTGCAGTGTCACTTACCTGCTTGAGTCTTAACACACATCTTTATCTTTCTGAAAGGGATAAGCATGTACGCCATGTATATGAAGTATAGTGTACCTGCAGTGCACACTATTATTTAAAAAATAAATTCAGGAATCAAAATTCTCTGCTCTTTGTTCATAACAACCTTTTCAAGCACTAAGAATATCATTATTCTCCTACTATTCCACTGAGCCAGTCAAAATTAAATAATTCCAGGCTAAGAGGGGTTGGCTTAGATTTACCCCGTAGACACTTGCTGAGTCTATCTTTGTATTCTCACCGATTTCAGAGTTCCCAACATTTTAGATACTTTCTGAGAACTTTCCTAACTGCTACCAAGGAATATGGAACAAGAACCTGCAAAATTCAATAGCCTCTTCCCAGTCAGCGCTTTCCATACAGTTTTAATAATCTCATCCCTTCATAAAAGGTCACAGGCAAAGCCTAAACTCCCCTTGATGACCTACCTCATTTTAACCTTAGTACTTCATTAACTAGCATGACTATTTATCACTGCTCGGTAATATTAAAACTCAAAGCGTTTAAATAAATTACTTTTTTTCTTAATGTGGAAAAAGATCTAAGATTAAAAGGATCTATCTTAATTTTTTTTTACTTTACCTCAAAAGTTTGATTATATTATTTCTCTTAAAATTAGTATAATATCATATCCTTGCTTGTATAAAATAGCACCAAAATGACCCAAGAATATCTTCCAATTAATTTGACTGTCTGTCATTGCAAGAAATTAAATTGCCTCATTTCATGAGCTCCTTCACTGGAAAGTAAGATAAAATTTAGGATCTGTTAAAAATGCAAGAATATCAGTCTTTAGCATGTCTATAGCAAAGTACTGCATGAAGAACTGTAGAAGCTTGACTGGAAATAGCACAGAGATGCGGGAAGTGTATATTACTCAGAAAATTTTACTAGTGTTCTGAGCAAGTATTCTGAAAGTAGTTTTTCTATATTTTGTTTTATTGGTAACTGTTGTGGGGTTTTTCCTCCATTCATTACTGCAGTAACTGATTTTAGGTACATTTAGTTAATTAGTATATGATTAATCGAAAATGACAAAAGGCCCATATACTTCAATCTTTCTTTTCTGTTTAGCATATACATGACATCACAGCAGCAGGTGCAATCTTCCCTCCTCTCCCTCTCCTGCTGTTTCCTGAACAGTCAGTAAATACTATATGCTCTAAAGGGAACATATTGCATTATACTTTAAATGTCAACTTTTCCAACTGAAGTCTGCTACGTATTTTAACAAAATCATTGGTAAACTGGTGACGTACATGCAGGTTTCACTAAACTGTATTCTTACAGAAGCTCAATGAGATAAGTTGCATCAACACATAACACGGATTTTTAAATCAATAATCCATAATCAATGTCTTTCTTTTGAGGAAGAGACAAGCTCTTCAAGTTCTTTTAACAAAACTGAAGGCCAGAGGTGAAATAATCTCTAGCTCAATCAGCAAACACAATAAAGTATTTACTGACTGACATCTGGAGCAAGGTAGTTTTTCTGGTATAAGTGACAGACTGATGGCAGATTTACTAGCTCTGAAGGAGTGCAATTAAATCTGACCTCAGCTCTGGGCAAATCATGTTAAGAATTCTACTGTGTCAAAAATTTCTCAGAGATGTCCCTGTTGTATAATGGCATGTCACCAGAGAATGTTACTGCTGCTCCTCATCCACACGATGAAAGAGTCTGATTAGTATTCTTTACTTAAAAATGTCACTGCACTGAAAGAAAAAAAAAATCTTGATCGTTTCACATCCCAAAACAGTAACCACAGGACTCCAAATTTTTAGGTTTTAAGCTTTTTTTTTTTTTTTTTGGAAGCATAAGTCTGGAGTATATTACATTACTTGTGCAACGCAATGCATGTGATCAGAGGAAAACAGGGAAACAGGGATCTACTTGGCATCCCAAGATAAGTATCGCTACTTCATTACTTCAGTACTTTTTATATCTACTTGACTACCCATACGTGATCTTGAATACAGCTAATACTGATTGACGAAATGCAAATTTCGATAATCATCAAATCTAAAAACTTTTAGGGAAAGAAATCAGTCAGTATAAATCGCTTCAGTGAAAGCTATGGCTTTATTTCAGTTAATGCCAGGTGGAAGTTAATCCTGTGGTTCTTATCTAGAATATTAATAAGCTGAAATGCCAGTTCTGCAAAGCTTATGCATATATAATTTTATGAGAACTCTTTTTTTAGTTAATGGAAGTTCATTTGAATTTAGATACACGTGCATGTAAGTGTTCAGATGATCGCTATCTAAATTCAGAAATAACAATAATTATTGATGAACAGAAATAATAAGCCTGTACAAGTTTTTTTTTTTTTTTCAGCTACTTTGACCGTTATTTATGAATCTTTGTGTTCATTTCTTAATAAAATCAGTTAATTCTCTGCTCTCCTCCTCTCTCAAGGCTTAATTATCTGTGATCTTGATGATCATGAATATATTCAGTAGTGGTAAAGTGTCCTGTAAAACATATGCCTGAAAAAGGTCAAATTTCTTCCTTAAAAAAAAGTTTTTTTTTTTTTTTAAGAGGAATAAACATGTTTTTTAAAAAGCAATATTTATAAAAAGTATTTAAAAAAAAGTATAAGAATCTTTAAGAAACTAAAATCCAAGTAAATTCCTGTGAAGTAACTCAGACAAGCTGGAATTACTGGAAGGGCAGAGGAATGACCACATTTCCCAATTGATATAATCAGAGATTGGGCCCTTTTGCAGATTTTGCAAGAGAAAGTTCAGTTCTTCATATCAGGTCTAGACCTTGTGCTCACAGAGTTCAAGACCTAATTCAGATGGTCTTGATCCAGAAGCTATTCTTCTCCATTGAAATACTAAGGAAATCACGTACGTGGTTCAAGTTGAGTGTTTTCTCTCTCTAGAGATGGATTGGAAAATATGCTTATATATTTTCTGAAATGATCTTGCATGAAGTTAGCACTACACAGCTACTTGCCCAGGCCATGTAATCACTTGCTGCAGCAAAGCATTTCCTCATCTCTACCAACATATCTCCACTGAGCAGAACTTAACATCACACAGCAACATCATGCAGCTAGAGCGAAGGACAAGACATGAAGAAGATCTCTCTATATAATAACACTACCTTCAGCTCTGAAAACCTCAAGTGATACTCTCTGCCACTACTAGACTGTTACGATGAAATAATAAGTGATACCTGGCAGTGGAACGTGCTTAATGCATTTAGTGGTCAAAATAATTTTGCTCAAGAACAGATAAGAATGTCTCATTTTCGCCTGCAGTGCACAGTGCCCTTGCACCCTTCCCAGACAACATGATTCCACATAGTTCCCTGTGAATTCCACTGCAACTGATACAAGGACCAAACAATGAATAAAACACAAAGAAAAAACACTCTGCACAAACACAACACTCCACGAAAGCTACTGATGAAACAGAGCCGTAACTCAGACTAAATCAACTTAATTTTTTTTTTTTTTGTTTTGTTTGTCTGTTTTGTTTGAATAATAATAGATTTGGATCACAAAATCTGCAGTCAGCCTTGTGGCTATTTTTCTTGTTCAAAACTAAAGCCCTTTTTCTGTTATGTTCAGATTCAGAGAAGAAATTTCAAGGATTAAAACAGTGGAAAGTGGTTATTGCTTTAGGCTGGAAGTGTAGAGGAACTCATGAAACTCTAGTAATGTAATTCTAAATCCTGTTCATATATATTTCATATAAATCATGTTTATATCTGACTTGTTAATTAAAATTAGATGAAGATCTAATTGTAAAAAAAAAAAAGAAAAAAAAAAGCTTTTTCAGTTTGTTTTGTGCGTTGATAGAACTAGAGCTTTAATTGCAATAAAAACCCATGCAGAATAAAAATACGGAGTTTCCTCTTCACAGAAAGATAATTAAATAATGAGAGGCTGCCCTGTTTCACAGTTGTCTTCAGCAGATCTGTGTTTGAGGCCCTACTCATAAAACTATGAATCTCAGGATCCTTGCAAAAATGCTGTGGGCTAGAAACAACAGGAAAACTTCTTGTCTGCTTTTTAAATGTTCATACACAAACTACATCTGTCTTAAGAGTAACTGCTCTTTTAATGCATAGCTCTATTGTCTTGTCTAGTCTATAAAAGGGACCTTGGTATGATCCACACAACACATTTTTAGCAAAAAACACATTTTTAGCAAGTAACGAGATGAACTGGAAGTAGCTGGTACCAGACATGCTTTTCTGTTTTTCATACAGAGTCTCTTACTAATTCTTTGAAGCATGTGGTAAGTCCCAAGTTCTGCGCATTTATCAAAAAGACGGAACAAGGCTTCCTGCACAGACATAGTATTTATATACAGTTCTGTCCTCCTCCTCTCAAAACTGGCAAAAACAAAAGCACTTTCTGACATCTCCTTGGATTTCCTTACAGACTGATCCAATTAATTTCTGAAGTCTTTGTGTTAGCTTATCCCTTCCTGTTAATAATTCAGTATGAACGTGAATCTCCACCTGAATCTTTCTTGTTCCAGAACAACCTGACTTCCTCTTGAATCTCTTCAGAATCTGTTTCTTGCACAAATAGCTCAGCTGTCTGGAAAATTGTTGCCTGTAGTTTAGTTTTATCTTTCTCTCTGTGACAGCATTAATATTCATACTATTTTAATCACATTTACGGTATGAAAACATTAGCTGCAGTGCTGATCAGAATTCTTTTTCCTGCACTCTAGCCTGCTTTCTACTAAAAAGCTTGAAGTACTACTTCAGTAATTTGAATAAATGAAAATGCATTTCAAATCAACACAGTCAAGTGTAATGGTAAAGAAAACTCTCACTCGTGAATTTTATTTCCGTATAAGACCAATATGGAGATATATATATATATGTATATATATATGTTGCAGGTTTGTGTATGTGGCTGAGTATTAAGAAATCTCGAGTCAGATTCCTTCTGATTAAGCTCTTTCTCTGGTTGACAACTGCCAGAGCCATCTTAGAAACCCATGAATATAAAAGTGCTGTTCACTGGCACATTTGGCATTTGCAGACTGGGCAAATAGAAGTCATGAAATATGAAAGGAGTGCCCCACGTCATTTTGTAGAAAATGCTGCCGTTAAGATGATGTATGGGAAAATTCACACCTTCATCTGCTGGGAAAACTATACTGTATTTTGTGTGTTACTCTGCTTGAAAAGCATTATTAATCACCTAATTCTTATTTCTTTGGCTGAAAGATCTTTATGAAACACATTATAGTTGAGATTTTAAATAGCTGTTAATATTGATATATATACTTATCTAAAACAAGTGCATATTTTTACTTACAGCATAATGAAATTCTCTGCTTAGAGAACGTTGTAATGCTGGTCTTTTCTCATTTAGTGACAGCTACATAAAGTCATTAAGTCAGTTCTAAAAACCACTACAATTTTTGTGATTAAAATCCATTAGAGAATACAGGATAAGAGGGGGCTTTTTCTTAGTTTAATCTATTAAATGTCAGCATCAACTTTGCCTATGTTTCTACTCCTGCACTCCTGATGGGCAAGATTCTCAGGAAATATAAATAACCCTAACACTTGCTGATCTTCCATTGGCAAAATCTTTCAGAAATACTTTCCGATTTTTAGTATACTGCAAGAATTGAGTTTCCCTGAGATATGTAACTAAATCAGCCGTTCTAACTCATGTAATAAATTAACATAGTAAGAGGATCTTGAATACAGTTACCCGATCTTGATTTACTAACAAGCAGCTTACTAATGATCTGGATGTCAGTAACATAAAACTTATACTTCTGAAGAACTAATAACAGATTGTAAAATATGTTTAAAAACTCATTTACTCTGCTCCTGTAGAGCCACCTGTAAGCATCTACAAAGAATTTAAGGATTTAGTATCCTACGGAATCAATATTCCATATAGATGAAAATAATTTTTCAAGGTACACTATTAACCAAGCGAAGAGTCATAATTAGAAAAGCATCAAAGTGAAAGGAGATACATAGGTATGGGTCTTCTATCAGTGCAGAAATAGGTTGTCTTCATTTGCTTCACAAGATTTTTTCTGCACTCTGTGTGAGACCCCAAGGCATAGGCACAGGCTCAGCTATGGGCCTTTCCCCACTGACCTTGGTGCGACTCTTCAATAGGTTTATAAATATCATCCACTTTAGAGTTTGATACCTACCCTTACTGAAGAAAAATATAGTTAAGTCTATTTGACTGTGATTATTTTTAAATGTAGAAAACATGTCAGTGTCTATAACCTAAGTTGATACCTTCCTACTAAGATTTCATGGAAGTTTTAAGGAATAGTTGGCCTTCAGGAAGGCAATACTGCAGCATGGTAATTCTCTCCTCAGAGTCCAGATAGAGGATCATCAAGAATCGTTCGAAGCAGACATCAAAAATCCCTTCATGAAAGAACCCATCGACAAATCTTGCATCGGGATGTCAAGCAAAGCAGTGCGTCAAATCCAGTATTCCAGGCAAAGCAGCACACACACCCTGATTTACCTGCTGAAACCTCAAGTTTATCATTGGCCTGAAAGCAGCCTGGAAAACGCTGATCCTTCACAGAGACCCACAGAGGTGGTCACAGGAGCAGCTTCAAAATACCAAGTCACTGATCACGGCCACCACCTGCATGCTACCATGCATGGCTTTGTATAATGTCATCACTCATTTATCCTCATCCCTCCTCTAAACTACTATTTTCATATACAAATTAAACCTGAACTGTGATTTAAAAGCAGTTTTAAAATACAGAAAGTGAAAGCATATCTTTGATGACCAGGCAGGAAGTAATGACCTTAAACTGCAGCAAGGTGTCAATGCAGAGAGTGAGAAAGTCTTGAACAAAGCTCTTCAATAGACTGCAGATGAGTATAGGCTCAGTGTGTTTAAACAGGGTCTCTTAAGGAAATACTGTATGAGAAATCAGGTTCACTAGCATTCCTTTGTCTTTTCCCCTTGAAAAAATGCATTTTTCATCCAATATTGTGTACTGTCCTTATTAAAAAACAAGATGCACAGGAAGCTTGTAATAACAGTAAAACTTAAAATATTGAACAATTCCTATCATCCATTTTAAAATACTATACATATTTATAACCATCATTATTTCCTTTCAGTGGCTGTATTGTCTAATTTCAGTCCTCTTTCTATGTTCAAATAAATTTATGTTCCTGATTTTTCTGCCTCAGAGGAAAGAAAAATTGAGTAATTTAAATCATGTTTATCCAGAAGAGAGTGTAGCAGCTTATCTGGCCAATCCTTAATGGGGTTTTCAGATAAAGAAAAGTCTCCAAGTTATTATGTCCAACCTAAACATCTGTTTATAGCACCTTACATAAAAATTATGAAAAAAAAAAAGGAAATTAAGATTTCAACTGGAACAAAAGCAACAAAACTCATTTCCTTGAAGTACCTTTGTAACAGTATTCCAAAGAAATGAGATTCTATTTCATGCTGATTGAGTGAAACTTCCTAAGCTAGCCAAATATTTGACAGTGATATATAAGTAAAAGGAACTGATCTTTTATAAAGCAATGCACGCAACAAATTCAGGAAATTAGAGTTCTGGTTTGCTGCAAGGAAAGCAGGATGCAGCAGTGCATCATCCCATGTTGTGCCGCTTCATACTGGAACACTCCTTTCCATAGGTCCAAACACAGGAGAACACACTCTCACCTGAAGTCTATGCATAGACCTGAGCAGCACCTGAACTCAGATGATTAAATGACATAATAAAGAACAATCTCTAATCTTCATTTGCTACAAGAGTCTGCCCTGGTCATGCCCATAGCCTTGCAGGCACACCCTCTGTGAGCAGGTAATTGTGTTTTGCTCTTGGACAAGTTTAAAACTTTGTGATTTGACACTTGCAAACAGTGCGTTATCAATATGCTGTGGGGAACATCTGCATCAGTAGCTGAGAATAAACACTGACTGATGGCAGAGTCAGCCACAGACCACCCAGGCATATTCAGTGAGTGCACTGAGGACAGAGTTGGTAATGTGCACTCACTCACCTCCTGACTCTCCAAACGCACAGGTAACAATTTACAGACTTTTGAGGTAGTTTCCAGCAATTGTCTAGGCTCGTTGGTGAGAGCCAGCTCATACTGAGAGCACAACTGTACTCAGGAGCCTTCTGCAGGAACCTGCTCTTTCTTTGCCCAACCATACACTCGTGCTGAACCTAGCTCTGAAGTCCATGGCACTGAAAAAGCATATCAATCCTAGATGAGACAGGCCATCATTTCATAGGAAACCATGTTAGCCAAACCTGTAGAGCAGGACATCCTTCTGCATGGGCATACATCACTGTGCAACTGTGTTATGGGCAGTTTACTACAAGAGCATGATCCTACACCAGGAGGATGTTCCTGCATTCTGTCATCACCCTAAAAGCCATTCTGTCATCACCTATCAGAGCAAAGTTGGCTTCAAACAGGTTAATTATCACCTTTCGCTGCTCCTGCACCTAAACTGATCACTGCTGTAGTGGTTAGAAGCTACCTAGTTTCCACCACAGTTGTATTCATGAACACTTAATACTGATTTGTTCTTAGATCAACAATGTCCATTCATTTAAATAGCTCTTCTCCTACTGCTCTTTCTAGTGTCTTTAGAGATCATAGTTTATTCATCCTTAACTTTCCTAAACAAGCCACACGGTTTGAATTTCTACTTATATTTATCTTCCAGTAAACATGCTCTGCCAGAATTGGCACTTACCCCGTGCCAAGTCTAGATGACCGGGTAGCACAAAAGAAGGTCTTACAATCCAATTGACGCCAGCACTTGTCTAACTTTACTGGAAATCCCAAACCTGGTAAGTCATCCTAGCAGAGCACTCGACCTTGACACACACGTGCTCTATGGGCAACTCAAACCTGCCTGCTGAGCATCCTGTGCATGATGCTCATCTGCTTCCTCTCTATAGGCACACACTTGTCTCGGGAGTTCTTGGCCGTCTGTATTTATCTGCCGCGTAAGTGATATGTTCCTTATGACTATTGATTAAACTTTTTCTTTTGGCCTTAGTTCATCTAATTAAACTCACTAGAAATAGAATGATGGCCCTTTCTTTTTGGAAAGCAATACTGCTACTCATTTTTCATCCTGTTTAAAAAAATAACTTTTAGTATTGTCATTTGAGGCTGGAACTTCACACTTCTGGCACGTATGTGAGCTATAAATCAATACATCATTTCATCAATGAGGATTTAATTAAGATTAAGTGGGCAGTTAAGTATTTGTTTATTTAATATATAGCCCTTAGGAGATTGCAATGTCATCCTGCATATTTCCAAAAATATCTAAAAGTACAAGACTAGGAATCTGCTTAACTTGCAGAGAGATTTCAGATGATCTTAGCTTGCATGCATTGGAAGAACAGACTCTGAAGAGTCACACCTTTGTGAATAAATTCAAACTGCTAATATTTAGCAGTTGTTTTATAAAATGCTTATTCTTTAAGCAATACATTGATTTTAAGCTGACATATTCTCAGAGCAATAAGTTAAACTCCTCCTGTAAATGCAGGTGGGAAAAACAACCCTTTCTCTGTGGTCTGTATGAAATGACTTCTGCCCTTTTGGCTTGATAAAATGATCAGCAATAAATACTTCTCATGTTCTTGTATCTTTAATAATTCACTTTGAAAAGCCAACAATAGCTGTAGGCACAGACCAATCTGATTAATGACTGAAGCAACAGCCTCTGTGTAACAATGCTCCACTGCTCTACAAGTTTTCAAGGTCATTATTTCTTCTCCAGAAAATCTACTTTATGTAAAACATTCATTCTACATGACTAGGTTTTGCAAAGCAGCATGTTTAGTACCTTCTATCAAGCATGCTATAAAAAGCCCCTCATGAAGCTTCGGATTAACAAAAGTCACATGCACTTCAAGGAAGAACGCAGTCAAAAGCTAAAGTTTTTGTCATTCCTCTCTCGTTATAGGTGGAAAGTACAAACTACGAGTCCGGGATTTTAAGGAAAGCCTTTGCCACGTTAGTATGGTTTCACTACACTAATGATATCCATGTAAGGGAGAAGCTGTATTAAACCAGCTTTAGCATGGTCTCTAAGGGAATGAAATAGTGATAAAAAAATGTGCTGCAAAACTTCAGGAGTCATTATGGAGAACGTCTTATTTTCTAGGCTGGCTTTACAAATAGCTTTAACAGAAGAGACTGACAGCTCCCAATGCAGAATTTTTACTCCCAGCCTTTAAAATACCTGGGAGATTTATCACTGAGAAATTGCCACCACTTACATACTGAAACATTCATCATCCAGGGTGAAAGATAATTATCGTCAAACCTTCCACTATGTAAGTGTATGTTCCCACTGCTTTATGTTCCTATAGTATTTTTAATAGTCATTATTATACATTAAAACACTTCACTACATTTATCAGGAGGTTTTCACAATATTAAAGTGGACAATAATATTTCACACGATGCTGTATCCTTTAGAGAAGCATGTGCTAAAATGGTCTGCAAAATCAAGAATTATAGCGCCCATAAAAGTCATCTAGAAGGTATTTGAAGAACATGAGCAAACACATCAAGGCCTTCTGCCAAACAATAATATAATAGAAAAAATATGACTATGCATAGATAGCTAAAATGTGAGCTTAAAATGGAATAAAAACTGTTCAGGATAACAGAGTGTTCATATAGACACTATTAGAAATGATAGAAAATTTCATCAATTGGAAACGAATAGAAAATTATTAAAGTCTTAACACTTATTAACAACACAACTTTGGCACTTTTGTCAGAAATCCTTGCCTCCTACTGCCATCTGATTTTACGAAAATCTCAATTTTCAGTTGGCCTGTATCTCTATAGGTTCTTAAAACACAACAATAAGCATAAACCTGTGACCCATGGAAATCCCAAATTTTTAAAACCAACTGTTCATGTGGGCTTAATTTAAAAGAGAGCTCAGAACCTCTGATTTCAGAACCTCTGGGAGCAATAAAGAAAAAACATTAAGCAGCAAAAATAACAACAAAGTGATGAGTAGCGAAAGAAACCCATGAAAATTCAAAGCAGAATTAAAGAAAAAAAGAAAATTACATCAAGCTCTGCTTGGAAAAATATTCTGACATCAGTGGTATTTTTCTTGACCACAAGATGTGTGTCCTATGTGTATCATAATCCAATTTACTATCTTCAATGCCCAAGAGAAAAACTGCAGTATTTTGATTGCAATACTTTTACAGGTCTAAACGAGAGAAAAAACTGTTCAAAACCATATGCCCTTGATAAAACTGCTAAATAATTCATAGTCCTTAGTGTTATTGATATCTTTACCGGGAGAACCTAGCCTGATTTCAAATCTTGCAGAAATTTAGTTTGCGAGACTTAATGTAAAACTAACAAACACTACAATCCATCTGAAATAGTGCATATCGAAAGAGAAGACCTGACACTAAGATATTTAGGACCAAGACAAATCCACACACCACCATTATAAAAGCCACCTGTGACACTGTAAGAATATGATTTTTTTTTTTTGTGATTCTGTAAAGAATCACAGCTAGATTTTGTTTTTTTGGAGAAATCTAGGGATAAAGGGTTTAGACAGAAACATTTGTATCTCAGTCAACCAAAACTTGAATTGGGCTAAAGTTAAAAACAGTAAAAGAAACACTGATTCTGTACTCTACGATTAGATTTTAAGTGAAGATTTGTTTCAAAAAAAAAAAAAAAAAAAAAAAAAAAAAAAAAAAAAAAAAAAAAAAAAAAAAAGAAAAAAAAAAAAAAAAAAAAAATAAAAAAAAAAAAATAAAAAAAAAAAAAAAAAAAAAAAAAGGTGGAAACACAAAATCCTTACATTTAAAAGGCAGAGGAGGGAAATTAAAAAAGAAAATGGCACCAATGCTTATTTTAAAGCAGTATAAACTCCCGTTAGTAGAACCAAGTCTGGCTCATGACCTGGTCTATTAAATCACGTAGTACATCATTCTGGATCAAGGCAGAGAACTGCAAGATATAGTCCTTGTCTTATAGCTGAGCATTATAAAATAAATTGTGAAGTGGCACATAATGACAGGGTGCAATATAAAGGTCTTTACATGAAATAAAGACAGTCATATAACATCTGACTCCGATTGCTTAAATAATTAAAGAGAAACAAGATGTTAAGAAGTGTTAAAGGGTGAGTATATCCAGAAGACATACTGATATGCAGGAGGATGTAAAATGTCTCAAATCACACGACAATTAATTTAATCACATTTGAAGTGATTTTTAGTGTAGTATGAAGTACATATACTTTGGGCAAGATTAAGTTAGGAGATCAAATTTTAATATCAAGTGAATTAAAGTACCAAATCTACCATGGCATAATTGCTTTATATACTCAGAAGTATAACTGCTGAGTGCATCACCTATGTACATACCTTGACTGTTTGTAATTCACCTCTTCAAATAAACTTCACACTTCTGCTGATATTTGCAAAAAAAAACATTAGCTCTATGGTGGCATATTCTGATCTGTCTCCTGCACTGTATAGGACAATTCAACATGAGAGAGAAGAGCTTTGAGTGTTTTGTTTGCTTTTATGCATTGAAAGATGGAGGTCTGTAGCCCCCATTCAATATTTCCACTTGTTCCCAGTAAATACTCAATGTGACCTTCAATATTGTAGTTATTGAGATCTCACATAGGTATCTTTCACAGTATTAACAGGCAAAACTAAAAAGTCAGTTTAAGGAATAATTTTGAAATAAAAAAAAAACCCTACCAGCTCAAATAATGAATTTGCCAGCACAGGTCCTCAGAGTGAGCAGCTGGTGCTTGTGGTCCTTGCAGAACACCTTGGGCTGGACTTGCAGGGAAGATGTGGGAAGGTCTCAGTGCTAGTCTGCAAAGGGAGTTGTAAAGGTGGCACTGGGTAAAAGCTGCATTCCTCCTACTTAATGAGGAATGCTCTATGTGGTGTGCTGGGAAGGACATCTTGTGCCTCCAGGAGCTGTGTAAGAGGAGGGCACACTTGTGTTTCCTTGTGTGGAGGGAAGGAAGATAAAGCACCAAACCTGCGATTATTTGTGTTTATTTGTGTTAGTGACTCAACGATGTCTCCAAGTAACCAGAGAACTGTTAGGATGGCCCCATCTAGCTCACTGGCCTATTGCTCACCAGAACAGAGGCTTCATTCTGGTTTTCTTGGCAGGAAAGACAAAGATGAGCCTCAGTTTGCTGGGTGCTCCTTTTTTCTGGACTCATGAAGTCTGTAATTTCCTTGTGGCAAAACCCCACACTAACTAGCTGCCATTAGCCTGCTCTTTTTGACATGTTTAGGTTTGTCACTGTGGCACCATGGAGATTATGAAGACGGAGCTCCTCCTTTCACATCCATGATATTGTACATTGTAGGTGAGTAAAAGAAAAAATATCTATCCAGTAAGAGCAAAAAAAAATTGAGGAGGAACAGATAAAAATAGCTTGAATGCCCTTCCCCAGAAAATACCTCTATTGAAGCAAATGGGTAAAAGCAGCAGCAAAAATGTCTTTCGTAAAATTAAAAACACACTGCCCTTCTTATCTCATGGGATAAGTAGTCATCAAGATAATTTGATAACCTATATTAAAATACTTTGAGTAAGGGTTCTACTAGGTCAATGTTTCATTGACGTTTTAATTAAATAATTGGTCTAAATTCTAAATTGAGAAGTGAAATGATGATCTTATTTAAATAGAATAACTGAGGTCATCAAATGACTTTTAATTCAATTGTTAATTGATTTTTCTTCTATTCTTTAGGATGATTGATGGCAGCACACTTAGTTGTGGAGCTCGTTAAATGCCATCACAAGACAACGCAGTGCACTTGAATATGAATATACTCTGTCATGTCATTATTTAAAACAAAACCCAAAATTTTCATAGTTTGCTACGTTACTTAGCATTGTTATTTAGCATTACTTTTCTATGCTTCATGATGCAGTTCCTAAAAAAATTACAGTAGATAAACCCTCTCCATTGGTAACAGTTTACAAACTGATCTGCTAAAAAAAAAAAAAAAATACACCCAAGTAAACCAAAAATACTTTTAGCAAATCTTGCTCCAATTGCCTTAATATCTTTTCTGATGATTGTCAGAAAGAATATGCACTTCATTTCTGAGCATTATGCAAGACAAGCTACTTGAAACTTGTTTCAGCAGTTGT
This sequence comes from Nothoprocta pentlandii, assembly GCA_013398315.1. Lineage (NCBI taxonomy): Eukaryota > Metazoa > Chordata > Aves > Tinamiformes > Tinamidae > Nothoprocta > Nothoprocta pentlandii. Next base: position 3,389,774 of record VZSG01000018.1, on the reverse strand, counting down.
TACAGAGATGGCAATTTTTTTGGCATGTTCTCTAGCTTCATTTACAGAGTTGTATAATCTCCTGACAACAGACCTTCTGTGATTATGCACACAATAAAGACCTGGAGAAATGACAGCTTGCTTTCACGCTTAACTACTGCTATCTGTCCTTCGTGTATCGACAGTCTAATTCCTACTACCAGCAGCAGTGCAAAAGCGGTGCAACTGCTTCATTTTCTGTAAATATAAGCTCTAGATTTAAATTTTTTAATCTGTGTTGAATAAGCAAGTCTTACAGCTCTTACTGTGCATTTAAAAAAAAAAAAGAAAAAAAAAGGACAAAGAATTCCAGACCCCTTCCCTTTTTTTTCCCCCTATGGATTCTACCTTCTTGAGGCTCTTGGTAGCAAGAGCTGAACTTCCATGAAGCTTTTCTACATGTGTATCAAAACAACTTAGCAACATAAATCTGTTTTACAATTTTACAAGTAAATCACAGAAAAAGTGACTAGTCTAAGACTTTCAACTGAAAATGAAACAGTAGATTCAATGAACCATTCAGTAGTATCATTTACCTTCCTACCACCATTAGAGATCACAGAGCATCCTGTGCAGTATTTTTTGAACAGTAGTAACACAATATTTGTAAAGGGTGTATGGAGGAAAGTATATCGACCACCTTATTCATAATAAGTAGTATTAATATATTATAAAATATTAGCAACTTACTGGAATATGTTAGTAATAAATTGTACACTCAAGAGCCTAATAAAAATGATAAGATCCCTTTTATTATTTTACTTGCAGTTAAAATATCAGGAATAAATCTTTCTGCCTCTCCATAACGCAAGAAATTCTTATAAGGAGAAATAAAAAGATAAATTTAAATCTGTAAAAAATACTATGGACAAAAACTTTTATAATAGTCAAATGCCGTGGAAGCTTGCTTTCTAGGGACTTAATTTTGACCACATTTACTTTCTTAATTTTTCTTGTTTTGTTTTTGTGTCTTTTTTTTTCCTGAAATGTAAAGAACACTTCACTCTCTTACCTACAGGCTATTAAAACTTGAAGTCCAGTGTTTTACTTGAGTCTCAATTTTTTTAAGAATCACAGAATTCACAGAATCACAGAATATTCAAGGTTGGAAGGACCTCTAGAGATCATCTAGTCCAACCTTCCCGCTCAAGCAGGCACACCTAGAGCATGTGGCACAGGGCGGCATCCATTAAAGCCCAGAAAGCGGAGTTAAGAATATAAACACATACCTTTATAAGCTATTACATGTTCTCAGTTTGTCTCCAGTGTTTCAGCATGCTGAGAGTTAGCACTCGTCTCTAGTTGGGACTTCTTTGCATACTCCAGCCTGTTGAACCAACCTGCCTCAACAATGTGGAGCACATAAACCAGGCATTCCTAACAGCACATGTAATTTTAGGTTGCTTTGAACAGAGAAAGAGAAATAGATTTAATAAATAATAATATTTTTTTAAAAATCAATTTTTTAGAGAAGTTGAGTAATTAAAGGAGATGTTGTTTGGATGGCTGTTCACTGGATTTAAAATTGTGGCTTCACATTCTTTTCCATTTCTAGTTTAGCACAGATATTTCATCCACCATCTTCACTTTTGAAGAGAGTGGTCATTATTCCCTCTTGAGAAGCACTGGAAGAATTCATATAAGTGATGGCATAGATTATCTATTAGCATAAGAGAAAGGTTGGATAACCAGCCAAGATGTCAGACTTTTTTTGGATCTTCTCTAGGCTTTCCTTAGGGAAAACAAGTCTGGAAAAAGCCATCCTTTATCACGATGCCTTGATAGGCACTAATTAACCCTTGCAAACTGTTTTACAATATCTCAGGTCTCCCTGTTTTATATCATGTTGTCAGCACTCAACAAGTAAGTTTAATAGCCATGTGTGTTGACACTACACCATGCAATCAAGACACACACCATTTCATCCCTTCAGGTGCAAATACGGCTCCAGACATTTTCAGTGTTGATAATAAAGCTGCATTCAACCTCAACAGGCTGAAATGAAAACTCTATAGACAGAATGACAAAATAAAAATCTTGATACTTTCATGGTAATCCAAAGGAATAGGAAAATTCTGAAAATTACCGAAGGTGAAGTGGAGGGAAGTAATGCCAGAGAAGGATACAAACTAATTAGTCTAACTTGCCTGGAGAATTAAATCTGAACGACAGTGCCAGTGTCGTGCTCCAGGATCTGCTCCTACAGTCTCTAATTTCTCTAACTTGCCTGGTTTGAATTCAGTGGACAACAGTTGAAAAATTAATAATGCGGGGGGGCTTGTCTGACATCAAGAATATTGGGTGCTTCTGTTAATGAAACACTGTCCTTGACAAAAGTATTCTCAAGTTCACAGTAACTACAAAATCCAATATCATCTATTTCTGTCAAAGGAAGGAAGAGGAGGAAACTCCCCTTGCATATCCATCTAGGGTTGTGCTAATGGCCCCTGCGCTTGGGTCATCCGTCCAAATTCAAGCTACAGCCTTCACACTAGGAAATCCACATACACTGTCAGTTGTTCTAGTTCATTACCTGGTAGCAAATGTGAAAAGCCAAAGCCAATTCTGACATCCATGTATAATGAATTCATTACCAAGTCTAGCACATTTATCTTTGGGAGAGAAAAAGGACCACTGCAGATTAGGTTTTTACTGAAAATGTTTTTTGGAAGGACGGTAGCTGGAATAAATTCTTAGCCTTATTCTGTTCTGAATGCTCTGTTTTAGTTTGTTGTCTCTGCACTTCCAGTTTTAACATATGTGTATACATATATTTTATAATGTTTATAAACAAAGGATTTAACTCATGAATCGTGGGCTTCTGGGTTTGGATAACCATCAATCACATAGCTGCCATTTAACCAGTTATACAAAAAGAGGACTTAGGATTTTCCTGGGTATCAATAAACATCTGTGTTACTTGAGCATCCTCAGTATGATACTGAGATAAACTTTTGTATTTAGTATTGCAAGGAAAAATATAAACATTCAGATTAGATAAAAGGAACTATACTATTCAGAAACAATTTATAGTATGAGACTGTTTATGGTATTTGCTTTATGGTACTCTCATAAACAAATGCAATTTTTTTTAAGTACTTACATTTTTTATTACTCTTCTTTCATGAAATTATAGTTTTTAGAAATATACGTACTCTCCAAAGGCAATATCAGTCTGACGTGGTGAACAGTTAGAAAAATTACTAGGTTTGTTTGCTCTACAGATCTGCCACATGTTTGTTCTTCCTATAAACGCTATTTCATTATCAATATCTGAGTACATATGAAAAATTCATAATAAAATATATTATGAATCACAAAACAATACTGGATGGCTAAGCATTTCTTCTGAAAAAAATCAACAGAAGCATCCAAAATACCAGATTTAGTAGAACAGGAAGCCTGTTACACAGATACAGATTTGATAAAGGACACAGTGGAAAACAGCTGTCAAACAAGCTCTTGAGATATGTTAGAGACCACATTTAAAAAGAGAAGATGGAGAAACAATTAGTACGTTTTTCCCACATACAAACTATGAGAAAGATATCTGAAATGTTTTCTAAGAGAGACTCACTGGTTCCCTGCCAGGCAAGACGCAATGTTACCCAATATTTCCATCTATGATTTGCCAGGTCTGCAGGCAGTGTCCCTCTTTTAGGGGGAGCAAATACTTCGGGATCCAACTTTAGAATACCAGACGTTTTTAAACAAATTGTGTAAATAAATTAGATGAGCTCTTAGATCAGTAAGATTTGGGGGCAATCCACACCGCCGAAACGAGCACCCAAACACTCATCTGTGTACACGGGCACCCAAACACTCACTACCCGCCCGCGTGTGCCAGCGTGACAACAGCACCTGCTGTAGATAAAGCTTCAAGGCAACAGGGGAAATAATGAGGCTTTAAGAATCAAATTGACAGTCCGTTAATGCAATAAACTAAATAGTTAACACTAAAAGAAAACTGCACTTTTCATAGTTAAGCCCAGCAAATAAATAAATAATAAGTACCTATTTTTCTATTTTCCCTAGCAGTATTAAAAAGTTAATCAGGTGATAAAAGATTAACAAAATCCCTACAGGATAACAGCCACTGACAAATTGATGTGCACTGTTGTCCAGCTGTATCATTTTGATATGCTTTTACCCCATAGCAAAGCCAAAATGCTGCTGCTGTTCTTATTACAGGGGCTCAATTTCCCTCCGTTTCTGCGAGGGAAGCGCGCAAGGCTTCTCCTTCCAGCACATCCATCAGGCAGACAGTGCAGAAGGGAAACCTGGCAAACACTGCTCGCCCAAGGTAAGCATTAATCTTAATAGCTGGCTGTAATTAGGAACAAGACATACGGACACACAAAAAGCCATCAATAACTTTACACCAGAAAAGTGGTAAGATTTAAACGCTTTTAAAGTGCAATTGGGTTTCATCTAGGTGAGTTTCTCTGCTGGTATTCCTCTCTGTACCGGTATTTATATTGAAATAATGTAAGAACAATTAATATCCACAGCTTTAATCTTCTGGATATCTGCTCCTGAGGACTTGGCTGAGAACACGGGCTCCTGTTCATGTTGACCTTCTCATGCACTGGGCTATCTGCATCTTCAATTCCTTCCTCTACCTGGTAACATCCAAAATTCCATCCAAAAAGTTCAAGAATCCCAGTCACCCTGTTAATCTTCCTTATCAAAGGCTAGCTTAAAATAAAAGAGCGAAGGCAATCTTCACCTAAGCTATCTTGAGTTTGCATGAGTTTGAAGGATTTATCCAAGTGTTACTACTAGTCCACTTTTGTACCACTGCGCCCAGGTTTCTGCAAGTCAGGAAGCAAAGGATGACTCCATTCCAACACAGGGAAGTGCATTCTACTTCTGACAGAAAATAAATAGTGTTGGAAGCTTATAAAGGCTTCCCAGATTTACCACGTTCAGTGTTTAACTCAAAAATCAATTTCCTGGAAGCACACTGCCCTAAGACAAAGTATTTAATTGTGATATATGTTTTTGAAACACCAGTGACCACATTCTCTTGCCAGATAATGGAATCAAAAAGGTGCAAGTGAGCCCAGATTTCCTTTTTTTTTTTTTTTTTTTTTATTTTAATGATATTCTGTAAAAGAAAATTACCTTAAGACATAAGTAAAAAACATATTCTAAGGACACCGTTACAAAAAAAAAAAAAGAATTTATTTTGAGAAGTGGGTTAGATACAGATTGTAATCAGGTTTAGAGCTAAAAACCAAGCAACTCATACACTGCCAACGCAATTCCAGACAGGTATTAAAGGACAGTTTTGAACTTATGTAAAGGTTCATAACAAGCTGCGTTTCCAAGTTGCAAGACTTGACTATTAACTGACTTCTATTGTATAAGCAATTCTATAACGTAAAAGCCTTCCTAGGAAACTCATGAATAAGCTCCTTAAATCAACATTATGGCAAAGTAACAGGACACAAACAGTATTTCTATATTGTTTGTTTTTTTCTAAGAAAGGCGTTAACATGGACAAAATTATGAAAGCAACAAAGCAAGCAGTTTTAAAAATATTTAATATGGTTTCACTATTGATTTTAAATAAATGGGATATAAAGAAAATGTCAACAAGATAATCTGGTTACTGCTTACGCTGAGAAAAAACAGAACAGAATTAAACAGTCAGCTGTGGCATTCTTTAAGATCAGAACCATAATTTGCATTTATTATTCTTTAAAAGATTTGAAATAATAAAAGCAAAGCATAACAGAAATGGTTCTTTTTGTCTTTAGGCAGAGCAATAATAATGTCAAAATCAATGGCTGTAATAAAAAGGAGTGAATACTAAAGCATACACCTCCTTTTTATTTATTTATTCTTTTTTTTAGTAAAGGCAGTAAAGAATTTCCAGTTTCACAGTATCCTCCAAGCCTGTCATAGATGTAAATCCACTTATATCAATAGAGATATCAGAGATCCACAGTCTGGGATGATCAGAACCAGGACAGACATACTTGTTAATACTAAAGACTAACTTAATCAGCAATGACAAATTTTAAAATTCCCAGACTTCATATGAGTTGGATTCCCTTCAGCATTTGGCAATTCAAGACTTCTCAGACTCTTGCTCATCTGAAAAAATGCTCCTATTTCCTGATCTGATTTATATATTTTACAGAAAAGATGCATTTTTCAAGACCAAAACTCCATGCCACACTAGCATCTTAAATATACATTAAAATTTAAACAAAGTAATGATTTCCATACAAGCATTTAAAAAAGGACAGAATTACAGAAAATAGACATATAGATTAAAAAAAGATCTCAACCCTGCTCAAAAAAGGGTTCTCAACATCTTACAGGTATGAATGGACATATGGCAAATTGTAGGACTGAGCTCATCTGGATAGGAATGTGCCTGGGATATCTCACTCCCATAAAAAAGCTGGCCAAGGATAGCATAGCAAAATTAATAGATCAAAACAAAGGGGAACAAGTGACTACTGATGAGTTTTCTTCAGCAAATTACCTTCAGTTTTATTTAGCTTACCTGAAAACTGAGGCTTACTAAAATTATTCTGTAACTAAAATCATATCCCCTTTATTAAAAACCAGTTGATGGCCTTCTATTAGATCTCTGCAGTATTAGTTTATCTGCCATATGAACTGTAATGAAGATTTGCTTTCAGATTAAGAATAGCTTATGTAAAAAGTTATAATACAAAAAAGTACCCACAAAGCACCTTACTTAAGAAGAATACTTTATCATATTTTTTGGTTAGTCCAAATTTTCAACTACTTAAGAGGTACATTCAAAATGACTAATGGATTTTTATTGACTTTTTTTTCCTCCCAAGACCAATAAAGTGGTTATTTATCAAAGAAAGAAAAAGAGCCCAATTTTTTCTTCCTTCTGCCACTTCCTCTTGTGCACATTTACAATATGACTGTTGGGTCCATTCATTAATCTCAAGGAAATAAAAAGAAAAACCCAACAACAGCTGCCAAAAGGCTTTGTCGGAAAGCAGAGTAGGGATTGTGTCCAGGCAAGAATTCAATTGGCAGGTAATCACACTCCCCAAGAGATCAAAAACATACTACTACTCCACAAGAAAAGGGTGCTATTTTAAGATACATTAAAACTTCTTTGCAGGATATGCTTGATTTAAGGCTCTAAAGGAAAAGAAACACGGGTGTGTGTGCACATGTGCATATGTTTATGCATATATACATATAAATCCTGAATGCCACTGGACATATCAAAATCAAATCAAAATTTTACTTTGATTACTATCAAAATAAAAATAGTATTATCACAATAGTATTATAATAGAGTTTTTTTCCTTACAATATTAATTCTGAGGAGCATATTGGTTCATTGACTCAGACGTGAAAAGAGTGTGATTTCTGAACTACTGCAGGCCTTGACTTTTGAAGAAAATTAACCTTCAATATTATTTCAGCAATTAAAAGCATGAGATGATGGAGTTCACCCGGAATTAGAAGAGCTGGGGAGCTGTGCGCTCACACAGATGCGACACTGGATTTGCCTCTGTCATGGAGAACTAGCTTTTCCACAAATATAAGCTCCAACTGAAGTTAAGAGTTTTTAAATCCTGCACCCATAAACATGAATTCGTATGCCAAATGCAGAACTCCTGCCAGGGAAGGATAATCTACTATGAAGAAACAGTGCTCTGAGCCCCAGGAAAACAGATTAGCAGAAACCAAACATCTGAATGAAGGGCTTGTGATCCTTGTCCTGGCTTTGTTGTGTCTCTGCTCACTGAAGTACACTTAGTCCCAGGAGAGAACAAAATTTTTGCTATGCTGGACAGTTCTTCAGGTGAAGTGGAGGTAAGAGCAGCCACATGCTCAGGGCCACAGAAAAGCATCACAGTTATCTTGAAAGGAGAAAACATCTGCAGGCTGGAAAGAAAGACACTCTTCATCCCTTTTAAACTGCTGAAAATCTCCCCCCCCTTTTTTTTTTTTATGTCTCAAGAGATGGAACACTCTCTGCGTGGAAACACAATTTTAACTTTCTTATGCAATGCTGAAGATGACAGAAATTTCCTTTAGCCCTTGAGCAGGTGCAGTGCCAGGCACCATGGAGCAATACAGTCACCAAGGAGCAGTGGATGGCAGAGCTTTCAGCACACAAATGGCTGGTGGCAGCTGCATGGGAATGCAGGACTGCTAAGCATGGGGTAACAGAGCAGACACGTGGAACAACTGTGCCTCTTGCATAGGTCCAAAAGTACAAAACCTGCAAGGTCTCCTGCATTCAGAAAAGCGTGAAAACCAAAAATGGTTGCCAATAATTAAGAAGTTTATTCCACTTGCATAGTGATGCTGTTTTATGTTTTTGCCCCCAAATATGAATAACGTTTTGTGATTTTACTCAAGAAAAAAAGTACATTGGTTGTCTGGTGCTGTAAGCTCACTGGCACCTATAGACATTTCAGCCACGGTCAAAATGAGCTAACAAGTGCTCTGCTTGCCAAAAAGTCCACTGTGTGTCATGTGGAATGAATTACTCACACTGTAATAATCCAAAATGATGCCTATGTTTTATGCATGTGAGAAAACAAACCTGCATATTAAAATGCATATAAAAATGGGCTCCATAGACCTATTTCTACCATATTTTGCTTAATGTTTTTACACTTCAAAAATAGTACACTTAAGCACTTAATGATTAGTGTTAACAACAATGACTTAAAATTGTTGTTCTACAATTTGAAACAGGATACAGGGCTAGGTCACTTTACATCTCTAGGTCACTTTACATCTCAGCTGTGTACTGCCAGATTTTCCTTTTCTTAGAAGTGGGGAAGAAAAAGAAAAAAAAAGAGGAAAAAGTTAGTGATGGTGGTACATATATAGATATACAATCAAACCTGAAAAGCAGGTAGCCCCTTTCTTTGATAATTTTACCTTCCTCAGCTCCAAAAGACAATAAAAATGAATTATTGATTTAATTGGCCAAATAAGTCAAATAATACTACTATTATATTACAAAGAATATATTAAAACTATAAGTTTTTCTTTCTCTTTCAAGAAATACAAATGCACTTAAAGAATTCACAGCTTCATGAAAGACCAGAACTTAGTTTTATCTTTGATAAGCAGCAAGCAGGAATCTGATGGGACAAAATTTCACCTTGAAATAGGAATCTCACGCTGCTTTCCAAGAGGAAGTTATTTTTTCACTGGAATGCCAAAGCTGTGCCTCTGTCAGAGACACAGGGAAAGATACTTTTAAGGGCAGATGAAGAGCTCGGGAACAGCAGCAACAAAGAGATGCTCCATTAGGCAAATATCATCGGAATTCAAGGAAGATCTCTGCCCTTCCTCTATCCTACTTGGGCAGGACAGGGAAAGCAGGAAAGATGTCCACAGGCTAGAAAGAAGTTCAAGAGTGGCAACATCAGAGACAGCCAAGGAAAACAAAGATATGATTCACACGAGGCAAAGAAATGTGCCTGTGCATATATAAATTACAATTATGCATGTGCTTGGTAGTAGGTAGGTGGTCAGCAGATCTGAAACACAGTAGTTGGGGGACAAACGTATTCAAGGAAAAACCAACCCCTCGGCGAGCAACAATTAAGGACGGACACTAAGCCGTGCAGAGCACACAACCCCTGGGCTGCTTTGTTAGCAGAGGAGTAAACTTCACTGTTTCTGCTTCTTTTTTAAAGTCATTGAACGTCATCTACACCTGCAGTGAAGCTCGCTGTTTTTAAAAGCCCTCCAAGGCCTCTGGAGGCAGCGTGCACGCTACTGAGCTGGGCAGGCCTGAGAGAGGCAGCACGCTGCGGCCGCTAAAAAGCCCTGCTCTTAAACGTACTTGAGGGTACGGAGCAAGGAGATGCAAGGTGACAGAAATTAGAAGGGACTGGGCTCTGCCTGTGTGTTTTGAGGGGGTTGGCTCAATAATTAGAAGGCAATTTTGAACAGCATTCCCTGATTCCTGCCTTATTCCCTTGCTCCTAACAAGCCAAAGGATGCAATCAAAGGATGCAATCTTTTTTTTTTTTTTTTAATTTTATTTTCTATGCAATATAGTTTCAGTAAAACAGTAAGGTAAAACTCATCAGCAAGGGCAAAACCAGAAACTGCTCAACTTTTTGGTATATTAATTCTGGTGTAGCAAATAAAAAGGAAGGCAACCAATTATTGTTGTTTTGATGGAAGAGCTATTTGAGACATTTCTTTATGCTCAGAAGATTGCCACTCCTTAAGCTTATTAAAAATCACTGTCCGATCACCCCGAATTTGGAAAATTGAACAGTAAACGTTCTTTCTTTCCAGACTGTACAGAGATGAGAAAACAGCAAGTTCAACTGCATGCGTTAGCCATAATTTCATATTCCTAATACCTCAAAAGAATGTAAATCGTAGGGAAAAGGTAGTATTTGATTTTCAGCTCTATGATATGCATCATTCAAAACTTCCGCAGATTCCTGCAGCTTTTTTTTCTTCACAAAAGGCCTGATCATGACAAGCCACAGAAAAACTCTTTCCGAATGCACAAGAGAATATCCGAGTACCAACAGACCTCAGGAAAAGTATGATCTCAGTTTTAAAACACTTCATAGAAAATAGCCCAAAGTCTTGCAGGTAGTTGACGAAGCTGAAATGTATCCGAGAACTGCAAACATACAAGCTAAGTTTAGATTTTCTTCACATTCTCAGCTGAAGTTATTTCTTTTTAAATTCTTTAACTTTTAAATAAATGAGCATTCGCATGTTGCAAAGTATATGTATAAACATGGTGGGCAATATAACATCCTATTTGTACTTTTCATTTAAATTAAGGCATTATGTTAAAGCCTGCGTTTTTTGAGAATTCCTGTCTGCAATGGAGATTTTAAAAAGGAGATTTATGATGTTTACATAATTGCAGGGCATGATCAGAACAGCATGTTATGTCTGTAGGACTACGCAATAAGTACTACCTTTATTTATTTGTTTGTAGTCTCTTAACTCCATGTTATTTACACATACTATCATTTCCCATTTCTGGTTTTCGTTTAGTTATAGGCAGATTAGCAGTATATCAGAAGGCATTCTCTGTTAGCCTGGATAACCCATCGTGGAGGCTTCTTATGACTCTTTTAGAACTGGTCAGGGAAACCAGTAAGACTTAGTTGCACCTGAAAGTCCTGCAAGCCATCTACACAACCATAAGGGTCAAAGTGTGACTGCTGCTGTGAATTTGACCATGGCCACGAAGGTTAGAGGCCGATGGATTGTGCAAGGGCATGGACAACATTAAGAGAATTAAACAGTGGGGTAGTGGTTGGCCAGCACATTTGGCGGTGCATGGATTTCCTCATGACCTTTCAAGGGCTGAAACTACATGCATCAAAGAATAAAGTCCACGGACTTTCTTCCGATTTATTTTTTGGAAGGCAGGAAATACTCTAAAACTGTGGGTTTGTTGCTTGAATAGCTCGTTCCAAACACTTCATACTGAGCTCAATAGTTAGTTTAAAAAAAAAAAAAAAGTTCCAGTCTTGCAATTGTTCTGCAGAAGGTACCACCAGGGGACATATAAATAGGAAACTACAGCATATCACATCAAGAATGTTTCTTTAGTAAGCTAATGGATCATCCTTTCAAGCGTGATGCATTCAAGTCAGTTTTCACGTACATACATCTTGTCAGCAATCCAGATTTTAATGTCAAAAATACCCAAAAGCTGAGTAAAAAGCTTTATACCCTTGATGTTATTTGTGTTATGCAAATGATTTATCCATTTACTTTATTAATAAAGCATCATTGTATTACACAGACATGCATTTTGCACTTCTGTTTTTGAGCTATTTTTAAATTAGGCTAGATTTGACAAGGGACTATTTGTGGTAATGTGGTAATTAAGGTTTGAACAGATGTCAGCATTAATATGAGACTCCAATGAGGTGTAGGGAGATAAATGCACTCCTTTAGCTGTGCTGGCGAGCCAGGCAGTGTTGCGAGCAGGAGATAGCAGTGGCTTCGCCCGCTCTTTGTTCAGGAGAGCTCTGGCAAATTGTCCTGCAACTCGAGTTTCCTGAGACTATTCAGCTGTTACACACGAGGCAATCTTTCAGAGCACCTATTCTTAAAATAAATTGTTTTATCGGGATTTACGACATTTTAGATTTCACCCATGCCTTATAATTACTTAACTCTTTTATAATAGGAATTGGGGTTTCTTTGTGTGCCAGTGATCATAATTTTATAAATTTCACAGCCATATATGAGTTTCAATACAAGTTCAAAGGAGCATCTATCTACTTAAAGGCAGAATAAGTTCAATCTGTATGCTTGGGCTTGATATTTACCATAAAATCAAGCTAGCCCAGGTGTAGAATACAAAGTTTTCAAGTACCAGCTCAAATCTCTTCCAGGCAGCCTATGAATCTGTTAGCAAATATGAAGAAACCTGCAGGGACCAGGTTCAACAAAGCCCCCAGTCCTCTGCTGGATGAGCTTAAGCATTCACATTTTATCTGCTGCCTGGCTTGCTATGTATTTTTGAATGAATACCTGAGGATTTTTTTTTTGAAAATCGTAGAAGCAGCAGCTGTAAGATGTGAACAGGTGAAACAAATACGGTCTTTCTTCTGTTCATATGAATGAAAATAGGTTGCTACAATATACTCACATACCCACCCTTGCCTCCAAATCCCTGAGAGAACAAATCCAAGCCTGAACTTAAAAGGGGATAAGTTTCTTTTTTTTCTCTCCCATAAGCATGACTGCAGCAGTGTGTGCCTTGCTCTGAGTTCATTTCACCTGAGAAATAAAACATACTATTAGAATTAATGGAGAATAACTAAGGAGCCTAGCAATATATGTTAAGCTGCAGCACAGCCTTTCCAGAGGGTTCATAGAGTCTATCTCTGTTACTGACATTCAGGACAGTTTACATCCAGCAGTCTCACCATCATTCATATATATGTGTGTGTGTGTGTGTGTGTGTGTATATATATATATGCATACATATACATACACATACAAACACATCTAAGACTTCCAAACTGGATTCCTGAATAGGACTGATTTAACCTGCCACTGTGGGAAACTACTTAACCTAGAATTTCTTAAATTCTTAATGTCTGAATTCCCTGCCTAGTTTAGGTATATAAAGGATATATGCTTGTCTAGTTAATACAGATACGGTAGGCAAGTAGGTCTCTTTCTCCATGGCTTTGCATCTTGCATTACGATTTCCCCTGCAGAAGATCTGTTCAGACTTAAAAAGGCTGGTCTTGATTGCTTCTCCTTTTTATCTTTTTTACGCAATACAGTTTACCTGAGAGAATATGCATGTGCTGACGCTCATTAAACTAAAGCTGAATAAAAGATATTTTTACACTTTTAGCCAGCTGCATTCCCCTGCCACTTAACTAGCAGACACTTTTCCTCACTTGTGTTATGGGATTGCCTTGCAAAACAATGCAAATCCCTGACTTTTCTTTTTTTTTTTTTTTTAAAGGAAATCTGTTATGAAAGCAGAGTAATCAAGTTTTAGGGCATACTAAGAAGGCCTTAAAGGATTCACCAATATAGACCTCAGGCAGAAGGCATGGGAACTGTAGGTGAGGTTGAAATCCAAGGGAACAATTAAATGAAATTATGCCCTGCAAGAAATGAGGGGGAAAAAAGAGAAGCAAAACTCAGCATAGGAACATTTAACTCTTGCAGTTACTGGTCGCTCCCCAGCACTGAGAAAATTCATCTAATCTTAACATAAACAAAAAAGAGAGGTTTTGAGGAAAGCACACTGGCTATTTCTATAACCACATTTCAAAAGCATTTGGCTGCTCCTCGGCCTGGGCACTTCATGGGAACTATGGTCTGTGCCATCTTTACACAATCTGCTAGCTGAGGGCTCGCCCAATGCAAGCAAATGGTTACAGGTACACAGGTTCCCATACATGGGCGCATGAGTTCATGTAATCAGTGTTCACAACGTTTATATAAAAAGAACAGATGAAAATCCACATTCCTTGCACCTCATTCTGGCTACAAAATAGATTTCAATACTGATCAGTTACAATTAGTTTACTAATCAGTACAAGTACACAGTGCCAGGTGGTGTGTGCAACAACTTTCAGAAAAGACCTAAATTCACAGACAAGTGAATTCTCAGAGAAACCATTATTTACAATACACACTAAATGAGAACAAGCAATATATAAATTCAACATTAGCTAACGTGCATATTGACATTCAGCCCAGCATCCTCTCCTCAGGTATGGTTTAGGTAAACCAGCAGCTAATTCCCAAATCAAAAAACATCTTGCATCGAAAGGTATCATGCAACTAACTCATACCAACACTTGAAGGAATGAGGGAAAAAAAAAAATCCATGAGTAGTTATATGGTAACTGCTGTAATACTTTTAGAGGCTTTCTGAACAACTACCAAAGGATTATTGCCCACAGTTGTAGAGTTTCTGAACTCCCAATAGATTATTGCTTTACCATCTGTTTCCCCAATGTTCATTTCCTAGTGCTGCCATTTTCCTAGGTTATTACTCTAATAAACATTACTTTTTAAGCAAGGGAGAGGATCATTTAAGATGTTTGCAGCTTCTCTGGCCACCTCGATGCATGGAGACCTAGCTCACTCTGCAAAGGTGACACGTACATGCATTTAAATCTTCTTGTTCTCCTTCACTGTCACGTTCAACTCAGACATCAGGATTTCCACCTCACATAGTGTGTAATGGTATTAACTGCAAATACACTGTATCCCATGCTAAGCCTCTTCTCCTACTTCCTCCATGTATTTTATTCCTACGCATTATTTTATTACTACTAATTATTAGTGGCAACACTATTGATTTCCCTTCAGCTCGTCTTCCAAGCCTCTTCACACAGCAAGTTCAATGAACACCACTGTGGTTTATTTTGAACAAGGAAAAAGAAAAAAAAAAAAAAAAAAGCAACTACTTCTACATCAGCATTTAAAGCACAAGTATTTAATATGCCAAGATACCCTATACTGCCAAAACACTCTTATTGTAGAACTTCATTTCTCACATGTTACCCAGATACACAAACCTACATTTTGGATTATCCAAGCTGAGACAGGCCATAATGACCACAGTTTCTAGCTCTTCCAAATCTTTAAGCATGAATAAAATCATTTTAAAACAAGGTTTTTAAAAGTTTTTTTTTTTTTAATTTTTAAATGTGAGACATGGGAAGAGAGGTGATTTTTTCAGCTTTATTTTCCGTCGTCTAGTATAAATACAGATACTATAGGCTTAGTATAAAACTTTGGAAGACTCATTGACCACGTGCATGCCCTTGTCCACTTGTACATAAAACGCAAAGCTCTGTGCGATGCCCTGAGCATGAAAGCTAATTAGCCAAAAATACAAAGTTAGGAAGAGAACAAATTCTCCAAGGGGTGAAAAATGCTAAACTAAAACAGTCAAGCAGGACAACATTGGTAAAGAGAGCTTGTGATTTAAATAGTGCTTACAGAAAGCTGAAAGCTTTCACTTTGCTTAATTAATGACATTTCCACAACCTAACCAATTCTGTGTACAATCCACACACAATGGAGCACAATTACTAATAATGCTATGAATTAAGAGATAAAATAAGCAGGTTCTCATAACTTCAGCCAAACACAGAAGACTTCTCAGCCTGGTTCTGCACACAGGCTGCCCAGCTTCGTCCTCTCTTGCCTGCCTGGGACAAGGTTGCCCTCCTCTCTGCCCTGCTCCGCAGCCAACGCCTCAGTCTGTGTTTCTGGCTCAACGCAGCCCTAAAGTGATTAAGAAATCAGCCTATCTGTATGGAAAATACTCTTACAAACACATCACACAGGAAAATTATTTCCTGATTTACATATTCATGTTACTTAAAAGATTAATTTGAAAGATATATTTCCACATAGAGCTACTAATTTTTTTTCCCTATGAAGCTGTCCTTAAGCAACAGAACACCAGATAAAACAAAGATGCAATTAAAGAGGAAATACACCTGGTTTATAATAGAAGCATATGCCTGCTGCTAAAGTATAATCATGAGATACAGAAATTGTAAGCTTCGAATTATGGCCCTGGTGACATCAGTGTAGAGCAGCTATTTATCCATTCAAGCAGAACTGCAGCACAGAGACACTTCACGTTAGCGTGCGCCTCAAGTAGAGAAAGATAACAAGATTTTAGAAAGCAACTGCATCACTGTTTACTAATAAAGTAGATAAATGCAAAATATTTTGTTTCAGAAGGACCATTGAACAAGATGGAAAGCGCTCTCGTGGAAGATGATGTATTGAAAGAGAGAGAACAAAAGAGAAGAGCATATGGCCATTTTCACAGTAAGTAATGTTTAAAAGTTACACAGTATCTGCTGAGCCTGGGTTATTCGACATGTTCAAGAAATAATATGGAAGAGGAAATAAATAACGAATTACCAAAGTTTAAGGATGGTATAAAATTGCTCACAATAATGAAAAATAAAGCTAGATGTGAGAGAAGTGCAGCTTGATGAAACAATAAAGTTAAACGTTGATAACAGTCACTCAGCATAAGTTCTAAATTATCATTTCATCAAAAAAAAATGGATTCCCTACTCAGTAGCAGCTGAAAGGAAAACAGGATGTTTTAGAATTGTTAAAAAGGAGCAGAGCACAAATTATTCGGCCACTCACAATATAACAGTATTGTTGTAAGTTTTAAACAACATTCACACAATCTAAATATATATATACACCTACCTGTACAATATATTTAGTTTATATGTAGCTTAAAGAAAGGCAACAAAGCTGATCAAAAGCACAAACCACTTCCAGGAGCAGCTTCAGGATTTTTCAGCTTAGCGAGCTATAAAAAGCCTGAATGGAATAAAGCAGTTGAATAAGGAAGGTTTATTTACTGTTTCTCATAATGCAAGCAGGATAGGACACCAAACGAATTACTACATGTCAGCTTTAAAGCAAACCAAACAAATACTTTCTTACACAAAAGATGAACTGCAAAATTCATTACACCTTGCAGATTCAAAGTGTTTCTCGAAGTCTCAGCAGAAGGACCAAACACACATTAATCAACAAGCATTACAGCCAAGTGACTTAGTAGAAGGTGAATCTAATTTAATTTTGGACACTGAGCTTAAGAATGGGATCGTGCTTATTCTTAGAAAGTTTATTCAGAGGAAAAATCTCCAAAAAGACATTCTTCCAATATGTGCCATAAATCACAAGTGCTTTATATTCTAAAGAGCCGTTGTAGGATGCCATGAAAACTACATATATCAATGGGACTCAAAAGGGTTGTAAGGGATAGGGCCACAGAGCCATTATTAAATGCAATAGGCTAAATGTATTCTCAAACCGTAATCATTGCCTACTGACAGAGGGTTTATAGTAGCAGGAATTCCTTGTTTTACCTTTACATCAAACATCTCCTAGTAAAAACAAGGCAGTCACCTAAATGCGTTAGAAAGAAGAAATCTTACATTTTGCAGAAGCTTCTGTTTCTCTATGCATTCTACAGAACACAGGAAAGCTCTCAGGTTATAGCAAGTTACACAATTTATAACTCTAGGACTATAAATTCTGTCTAAATGCACCTTTCCTCATCCAGAAATTTGGCTGCATTCTGCACTCTGTATCCAAGGGCATTTTACTGATTTTTTTTTTTTTTTTCAATGAGGAACAACAATTTTTATTACCTATTTAAGAAGAGTTTATCTCACAGTAAAAAATCGGGGTTCCCATTAAAAAAAAAAAAAAAGAAAAAAAAACCCCTCTCTTACCAATCTATCTTAGTGCTTTAAGTAAAGGATAACAGAAGAGGCATAGAAAATAGTGAAATGTACAGAAGTGAATGCTTCAGTTTGGAAACAGGTTGATTCTTGATTGCAGAACAAAGCAAATTCCATAAATGAATAGATCACATTATCAATTCCTCAGTTTTAGAATAAGGTTACTGAAAAAATAAAATTAAAAAATTGAATTAAAAAAATTAATTCCAGCTAGCAAGTGACCTCTACTGTTGACAGTAAGTTGAAATAGGGGTAGATTTTAACTACAATGATAGCATTAAGCTGACACTGAAGGTAAAAAAAAGGACAGATAGCCTGGCATACCTCTATCAATACAGTAAATCTGCAGGCTCTGCTCACAACAGCAGGACTTGACACTGTTGTAAAGACATCTGCTCCACCGTCTCTCTGCCAGCAAAAGCACGGTAGTGACAAAAGCTTGGTGGCTGCTGTCTTTATAAAATAATAAGAAAAAATGATTAGTTCCCCGTAAAGACTCTCTCAAATACATCCAGAAACTCAGTCCATTCCTTATGATACCAATGCTATTAAACAAAACCTAGAAAGTTAAAGTACCCTCAAAGTGGCAGAGTATCCTTCATTTTGCAGCAGCAACTGGCAGTGCAGCAGTTTTATGATTCAGGATATGATATACAGCATGCAGTTAGAAGATTTATGAAGGCTGGTAAGAAAGAACATGCTCTAATATGAATAAGTCCTTCAAGACCTGATTCAGACATCACAATGATATTTATTTTTTAAAGGGCAGTAATCAAAGATTTGCTTTTTCCGCATTCATTATATGTTTAAAATATTATGACTTTTATATATCAAATGACTTTCAATGTCACATAAATAACAGCAAACTATTATTTAAACAAAGATGACTTCTGTCTATGACATGCTAGTGATATTAATATGAGTGTGCTCATCTTTGAGCAAAACACATTTCTGGAGGAAACGAATACAACTTTCAGCTATCCAAAGGGAAATTACAGTCCATAGCAAGAAATAAAAATCACTGACAAAATAAATCACCCGATCATCTTAATTTCATCATCTTAATCTCAAGAAACTCCCACAACTAGAGCAAACAGAGAACTCCAAGAATTAATCACGTATAAAAGTCAAAGACATCTAGAGGCACACAAGGACCTCTAATTCCTAAGAACTAACTGTGCATTAGAGGTCCTGGCACTGCTTTTTTTTTTTTTTTCTTCTTTTTCTCTGCTGTCCCAGTGCCAATCTCACAAAGGATATAAGCAATCCCTTGATTTTATTTAAGCACAGAGCTATTCCCACGTCTGTGCACACGCTGGCACGCGCACACCCACCCCTCTGCACAGAGGGCAGCACATGAAGAAGCTCAACATGTGTAAAATCCCCAAGCACTCTAAATATTTCTAATATCACTGCAATGAATGAACGTCTTTTAAAATTATTTTGTTAAAGGAAAACAGGAGTATCCGTTTCTCAACTTGGTAGAAAGAGTGCAACATTTGCCAATTACACCATAAACTTTCTGACCTCAGTCCTACATTTTCTTTCAAACCTGAAGCATATACAAATTACTAATGTATGCTACTTATTATAATTTCAAATTGAAGGATTCTATAATGCCAAAGCAAGTAAAACTTTTCCAAAGAAGTCTTTTTATTTTACAAGACAAGTACCACGGGCTAACTCAAAGCAGCATTCATATTTTTTGTTTGTCTCTCTAGGTGCTTCGAAAGAAATAAACAGAAGATCTGCCTCATCCACTGTCACTTTTACAGGAAATTATGTTTTATTTTTAACCTTACGCTCATTGTAATACCTTCATAAAAAAGACTGAACAGAAATACTCTTGTATTATTTCCTTCCCTGTGGAGAAATTTCTCCTTCTCAAGCTTTAGAAAGAAAAAAACAAACAAATAAAAAAAAATAATAATACAAAACCAAAAAAGAAACCTCTGCAGGAATGGCAGGAGGCGAAGGCTGGATTTCACCTGCCCTTGTAAATAAGGGGAAGAAACAGCAGCCATCATCTTAAAAACAGTATTGGCCTAGATATGTTAAAAAAGACTAAGAGAACTGACATACGACCTAAAAAGTTCACTATCCTCTAAATCCTGCCATACCATCTCTAGCTTTAGAGATCACAACTCCTGTTCATTAGGATACAGAAGGGGGAAAAAAGGTTCAAGTGAAAGCCTTTTTGGTTATTCCATAGCCAGGTACAAGGGATGCTCTTGCTAACACCGTTCCAGTGTTAGGAACTTAAGGGTTAATTTTTTCTTAGATGTGCTGAAGGCACCGCCTGTGCTGTAGCTTTTGTTCCCTTAATTATACCCGAGTTTCTAGACATGTCACATTAAAAAGGCAGCACCTTGAGATGCTTTACTAAAGCCTGGAAATAAAGCTGTCAGATCGAAGTCAATGAAAATTTTAAAAGAGTATTCATATTTCACACCTAGGGATTTCAAGAGACAAAGTGCACAACGAGATTATTAGAGCAGTATTTTTCCCTATTTGGGGTATTTTTGTAATCACTGCCTTGATATATTTATCCCTGGCTCTGCACAGCGCTTCAGAGCACAGTCTCTTTACAGGATGATTAAGGAGAAGGTGAAACACACCTACACACCTACCTACTTGCATTTAGGCCTCACCAGGAAATTGCTCCCCTGAAAAACTGCCAGACTGCGCTGGGAGGCAGGAGAAACTTTAAACAAAATGTTGCATTTTTGGGGCTCACTAAAGACAACAGGGGGATTAGTAATCAGCTTGCTACTTTTTTTGAAGAAGTTGCACAAGTTTTTTTTTACTTGGCAAATCTGTAAATTGAGCTTCAAAACCACTTGAAAGCTGTGCACGATGCCATTTACAAAAGGTTTACAGACTCCCCCCTTTAATGTCCGGTGGAAGTCTGCAGATGACACTGTATTTTGGGGGTTACTTGTTCCTAAATCACTGCCTAAAGTAACTGTCTGAAATTATATGATGGCATGGCTTACTATGGAGTTACCATAGTTCCTCTCAATGCTTTTGCCCCCTCTTCATACTGGTTACTCCACTGTTACATTTGATTTGTCATCAGAAATTAGCAGCACAAAGCCAAAAGGAAGGGGAAAGAAAAAGAAAACTGCACACTAGTCAGTCATAAAATACAAATCATTACTTTACGCTTAAGTAGAACTTAAACATTTAAAACTCATCCAAAATGAGAGAAATAAAAACTCACTTCCAACAACTTTATAGAATTACAGATGCGACCTCAATCATCTATAAGATATTCTATTAATGAAATTCAAGTCCTACCTCATTATCAAGAATATTTGTACCATCTATGATCTCTGATTATATTAAGAATTTTTTTATGTGAGTAGCTGCAGGTGTGCTATAGTTTAAGAACATAATGGATTTTAATGCCAATGGCATTTTTCGTACGTTCAGGAGGATGCTTCAAAGTCTCTTCATAAATTTAATACATTAATCAATTTACTGCTGTAAGTAAATGCTTGAAAGCTATTTCTACAAAAATCTAAAGAAAATTTCCCCATGTGAAGATATACAAACCAAATTGATATACATGCTTATAACACAGAGAATTTTTTAGTTTCTGTTTTTTGAGTTTTTTTTGTCCTCTCCACACAAGACTTCCTTCTCAGGAATTTGATATTTGCCTGATCAACGACTGAAGGAAAAAATAAAAACAGCCAGCTGCAGGAAGAGCAACATCCAGGAGGGGATATGTACTCAGAGATGTGGTTAAAAAGAATCAAAAGGTTCTTAGACTAAAGTGTTTTGCACAGTCTATATTCTGATGGAAGTCATATTCATGACAGTTTTGCTTCCGTTTTACTATTACTAAATTTGGCACATTCAATTGTATCAAACACTCTATTTGGTGGAGTCAAAAAAATGTACATATATCCCACTGCCTTCCTTTGGCCAAATTGCCACTGCCTACAGACAAAGTTTACTGTATGGAGATATCATGGTGAAATTGCTTCAAAATGCCTGAAGTTCCTGCCTGCTTAGGTAAAAGGCAGAGGAGAAGCTTTTGAGGTACAGCAGACCATCAGGCACAGGATGGGCACCACCAATTTCAGCTTGTCGCAACAAGAGTTTGGTTAAATTTTGGGCTACACAGAATAATGAAAGAAAGTCTGGGAGCATTAGGCTAAGCAGAGATACGTAATTCTTCCCTGCTTCTCTTGGAATATAAATAAATCCCTACAGATTTAAAAGATTTAAAACCCTATATCCATATTGCTGTTCTTTTTCACAGTATACACAAAGTATTTACATGCATCACATTAGAAACATGTCCGAAAGAAGATAAAACTTGTAAAGTCATGTACTTAAAAGTCAGGAAATGCCACATAATGCTGTATATATTTTTCATTTTTATTTTATTGCTTTGTGAAGACCAGCTTATTGAAAGAACCTTTTCTTTGAGCTTAGGAACATCAAGACTATATGAAACGTTGGCTTACTGAAATATTATTGAAAGTTTGAATGGGGGAAAAAGGGACAAAAGATAATTTTTTCTTATTTTCTGAGACAAGAGATATCTTTTCCAGTCAACTAACAACTAACATAACTGTTGACTCTACAAGTAACACAGTGATACGGCAGGAAAGAGAGGAAAAAGAAAGAAAAAAAAAAGAGCAGAGAAAAAAAAAACATCAGTTGATTTTTTTTTTCTGCAGTACCTATACAATAAAAACAGAAAACACACACACACACACACACTCCCCTTAGGTTATATTAGGGCTTATCAAAATTGTAGGCTTGACTCTGCAAATTACCAGTGAACTAACGAGAGAAAATACTGAAGTCAGAGATGCAAGGATTAAATGGAAAAGGTACACGTATTATTTTCCAATTTCAAAAATGTATCTTTAGTTCTCAGTGACCAGAAAATGAAAGTGTAGCAGCCCAATTCTTCCAAAGATATAATTATAAAGTAGATGTCATTGTTCCTTCCTGAACTGTTCGTGAAGGCATTTTCCTCCAGGAACAAAATCAGTTGGCTTGGGTAAACAACAGGAGACAAGCTAAAACTGAGAATAATATTGAAATTATCGAAGAATTATATTCAAAATATAGTCATAAAATAGACTGAGCTGTACCATACATTTATTTATCACTTGATTTTCCCCTTGAAATGACATATTCATCATTGTTGGCATCTGTCATGGAAGTACTTTGAAGACAGGAGAAGTGTTATGTCGCTTCCTCATCACCACTGCGGATCACAGCCTCTTATCCTAAAAATAAAAACTCTCTGTGACATTTTATAATGAGCTTTTCTGGTCTCCCTAGGGAGCCATTAATCCGCAAATGTGCAACCATCAAATTTATTGTGCATTTATATATCCTTTATTCCTATCTTTCCCCATACATGCTACTGTGATTATAATTAAGGGAGGGATCAGAACTAGAGAGCTGTGGAGCTCCACCAGTATTTATGTATTCCTGTATAGATAAATATCATTATTGCAGAATATCTATTCATTATTATAGTTGATATTTTTCTTACAAAATGCTAAACCAGATTGCATGCTACCTTTTATTGCTATTTATTTTTTATTTCTTAAATCTCACTTCTTAACATTCATTTTCCATAGCCTGATTTATGAGTAGCATCACACATAGTACAACAAGAAAGTTAGGGAAGGCCATTCCGCCCCCGAAGTGGCTTCCTGTCTTTGAAGAGCTCTACGAGAGAGGATGTTCTAACAGACAAGACATCTCCTCTCCCAGCTGCACCAGAGGAGATCTTCAAAGCAACAAGGCCTCTCCTGCAGCAGCTGCTGCCCATGCAGGGCAGGTTTTGCCCCTGCAAGGTGCCGGCTCGGGCTGCCCTGCTCAGTGGCCCCCTTGATAAGGGACCCGAGGGGCTGCCACGCAGAGGGAAAGGTAAACCCTCCTGTAAAAATTCCCATTATAGGATCTTACCCCGAGCTGCTGCACGGATACTGTCATGGGCTGAACTCACATCTTCTAGGGAAATAAACTCATTAAAGAGAGGCATGAGGATAAGATCTGCTTCTCGCTTTTAACTCTAAGATTAGTGAGTGATTTGATGCGAGAATGACCAGATCTAACACACAAACTGCTGAGTAACAACAGCTTATTCCAAGGTGACTCTGTGCAAGTATTTCCAAGTGCCTGGTATTAGCATAGCTCTAGCAGAGGAGAAAAGCAACTGGAAGCTCCAAATGAAAGAAACAGTACAGGTCTAGATTAAAACTATTACTCTGTTCAGAAAAGCACTTACACAGGTCTTCTTCGGGCTAGAAACTTTCATCTTGTATGCAATTAACTATTTAGCAATAACAGCAGCTGCTGATTCATAGGGACTCTCCTTCTGAGCAGTTTGGAAACAAACACTCAGCAGGGAAATAAAAGCCCATGACTGATTTTTGGGTTCTCTCTCTTTTTACTCCATTCGCTGAGCTATATTAATGCTCTATTATTGCCAGTCATACCATGATGCAAAGACAACATATTATAATAGCACAAAAGGTAGCTGAAAAGTTTAAGAAGCAAAGCTTTCATCACTCACTTTTCATTTAGAATTAATCATCCCACTGCATTCCCAAATTTAGATTTTCAGTGTTAATATAGCATTAGTTTTGGAGTAAAGGGAATGAGATTCTAAGTTTGAGGAAGTCAGGTCCAAAAATGGCATATTACATATTTTTTGAGTAATAGAGAGTTTTGAGGATATGCTTTGAAACAATCCAACTTTATTTGTATTATGCATCTTTAGTTCCTTGAGGTCAAGTTATTTTTGGTCATCCTATAATTTCTTTGATCTTATAGCACAGATTACCCCCAAAACACCCTTCTGTTTCTATTTTAGGGACACAGACCTTTCCAGAGATTTTTCAGGAGAAGCCTCCCATCCATCCTTGGCCAGTGAAGCATGTTCCCTGCTAGCCCCCTCCGAACCCAGAGGTAGCCTCTCTGCAACATCCCCTGCACACGTGCCTGGAACTACACACTCTTGTCCACACGAAATACAGGAACTCATTTTTTATTTTTCTACTTAGCAAAATTCTTTAAAAATATTTTTGAAGCCTATGAAATCGAGGGAAGAATGCAACAGTTTTCTAACTTTATTACTAGTGCTTTTAGAGCTCTAGACTTAACAACAACAATATGGAACTAGAAAGAAAGATTTTGGTGTGGTTCATCTGACAAGCACTTGGTATCTAATAACGAGGAATTTCTTTATTTTTAGTGGTCTGAATGCACATTAAAATCATATTTATTTTAAATATAAATGGGGAAAAAAATCCTTCCACCTGTATTCATTCAAGAAACATCTGCCCCTGACCACCACGACATAGATTATATATTAGGATGGGACAGATTTCTGCTTGGCTCTATCATAAGGATGCAGGAGGAGGATCGGGGACTATTGCAGCCCTTTTTCATCTAGCAAGTGATGCAAGAGTTCATCATAATTTCAGCCCAGACCCCTAAAGGTTATTCATTTTTCTTAGTTCCACCAACTGAGCCTGTGGAAGAGGACTTGGATAAGCTACAAAAATGTGGGAGAAACACAGAGACTCTCCAGAAATCCAGTGATAACACTTGGATCACCTCCTGGAGAGGAAAGAGAATCAGCTTTCTACATCTGGTGCAGAATGGGGAAATGAAGCAACGGTGCCTCAGTTTCCGTATAACGAAAGGGAAGAAAGATGCTGCTTTTGCAACTAGGCTGCCTTGTTCATGCTGTGTGAAGTGAGATCAAAGCGAAGCTGGAAACAGCCTAGGCTCTTCCAAAGCTTTTTGTGAAAGTTAACAAAAGTAGCAGCTATTTTGGTAACTTGGGCGGGGGGAAGCACACATCCCTTGATCAACTGGTAAGCAACTAAGGCATATTCATGCTAAACAGTCTAAGGCATAAAGTGATCAAAAAACATCACTGATTTTAAATTTAAATTAAAATAAAATGTAATTCTCTACATATGAAAAAGATGGGCAAAAGTGTGTCCAGTCTTTTTCCCCCCCCACCCTTTTTCCCCTTATCATAAAAATTTTCCTGGAGGAAAAGCAAAATCTCATTGCAGTTAAATATTAAATGAAAAAAAAAAACAGCTAGGAGGGTATCAGACTTTCTTCTACACTACTTTATCCTTTGAGGATGAAAAGTCTTTTCTCAATTATCCGATGAGAAATGATAAAATTCTTTTCTACAGAAAAGTTTCGAAGGGCTCCCCCCCTCCCTCCAAACAGTTTTCTCTAGGCACAGAAGTGAACGGCTGCACAGCTCCTTTCAAAGGAGCCCCAGAAGCTAAAAAGAAGAAAAAGAAGGAAACAGAAGAAAAGGCAGAACCACCACCCTTCTTCCCCAATACTTCCAACAGGAGGGAATTCATCAATACGATCACTCAAAATGAATCTACTTCTTACACAGACCATCACAGACAAACTTGTATGCAAAAAAGTTAAATAAAGGAATTTCTGAAAATGATGTGTGGATGACGAGATATCCCAAGTTTCCCTATTATATGTGCTCCATCTGTTCTGGGCACAGCTTTATTCTTTCAGCGCTGTTTTTTCCCCAAAAGAAGTCACATGAGACCAGATGAAAGCAGAATTCTCCCTACTTGGTTAAGCTGAGCATTGAGCTACTTTAAGAAAACTTTAGGATAAGAAACCCTTTTGTTAGAACCTTAGACATTAATGTATTTTAAGGATGAAATTCACTTTCATACAAAACACAACACAAGTTAAAGTAAACACCAATTTACACATACTATGAATCTTATCTTGAAAATAAAATTTGAGATCCACATAGCCTAGATTCCATGTATGTTCCTGGGACCTTAGGTTTTAGAGGCTCAGAGAAAGTCAATAAAGAAAATAAAAGCATGAAGAAAAAAGCATAGCCATATAATATCCAAAAGCAAAAATCAACCCTGACATGCTATTATATACAGTTCTGAAGGAAAGTGTAATAATTTTTTAAAATCTTCAATTTGACTATGATTTATACAATATGCTTTTCATAATAAGTATTATATATCAATGTTTCATAGACTTTTCTTAACCACACAATATAAATCAAATTATTCCAAACTGTAAAGGACACACACACAAAAAATTACCCCCTAGTATTTTTCTACACTAAAACATATTAAAAAGGGAATGAAGAGGCAGACTAACTTTCATAGCTAAAAACGTTCTATAATTCTATGATCCTAACTCCATTCTGCAGAATGGTGCTTCTGCAGAAGTATGACTAGTTCTTTTTCTCCCATGTCTAAACTTCCCATGCCTCATAGCTCAATGGCAAAGCTCGCTTTCTCAAACTATTGCATAAGGTAATTCCTAAGCCAGGAAGAAGGACTTCACAGGGACTATACACTAATCTCACAAAACTGGGCCTGAGAAACTTCTGTTCACGTTACTTTTTATTTATTCTTTCCTTTCACCATGAAATAGGCCAGGTAATAGCCGTATTCTGCTGTAACAGTAAGGAGCAATTTATTATCAGTGACAGATCAGCATTTAGTTTATTGCAGGAGCCAAAGTGCTTTTTTAAA
>VZSG01000018.1:3319351-3362265 GCA_013398315.1 Nothoprocta pentlandii | reverse complement strand
TAAATGGTACTCATATACATGACATCACACATTTTATACACAAATTCGTTACTATATTATACACAAATATCTTTTGTCTCATCCAATAATTATTGTGACTGAAAAATATAAAGAAAACCGCACAGGAGATACAGACACCTGAATATGCCCTTCACAACTTGATCTGTTTAGCAAAGATTTTGCCGTTTGTACATCCAAATCTCAGATCTAATTTAAACCACTTCCAATTAAGTTTGAAAGCAACATCATATAATTAAAAATGAAAGACAGCAGAAGTTGCATCCTTAAGACATCTTAATATTGGCTTGGGCATGATTTTTCTTAATTAACAATTTTGCAGAGAAGGCTTTATCTGGTATACAAGATACCAACACCACCAATCTTCTCTTGTTGAAAAAAGTTGCAAGTTACTTTTCCAATTAACAAATGGAAAGACAATTAGAGACATCATAATACCACTTTTTTCTCAAAAGAAGAGGCACATTTGGAAACTCCCCCTTTTGGAGCTTTCCTATCTGCAGTATTCTTCTAAGCCACACACAAGCTTAGGCAGAGAAAAAATTAAGTAGTAGCATCAGCGTTCTGCAAGGACAGACTCCAAGCAGTACTTAGAGCTACTGGGAAATTCACTTCAAGGGCCCTGCAATTAAATTCTGTGTTTCCACTCTACATTTTATAAGAGAAGCATTATTCTCTTCTTTTAAAGTCTTTATTAGAAATCTCTGTGAAGCATCATACTTAAGATTTGTATCTTAAATCTGTCCCTGTTATTTCTAAGCTGATGTTCTTGGTACTTCAAATATTTTGGGAAGATGGCTGATAATGCAGTATACATCAACTTACAGTCCGGTTAAAGCCCATTAAAGTCCCTATTTAAGAACTTTAAAGAAATGGCACATCTAAGAAACGACTACTCTATCCCATTTCAGGAGAAGGATGATTTTCTTGAGACTGACACGTAAGTGAGGAAATAGAGCGTGTTCTGCTGGACAAGGGGATTTTAACTGCAGTATTAAGCATTACCTAATAATTAATACATATTTTCTCCTCACCTCATTTTTCCCCTGAAGAATTATGCAGATTAAGATGTTTGTGCAATGATTTAAAAAAATTTGGTCTTCCTTCTTCCTGCTCAGGTAATGTTTACAGCACATAATCCGAAAATATCAAAGCTGGATCTAAATGAATTAGTCCCTCCAAAGGACACCAGAAGGAATTAGCACAGATACTTTCAAATCCAGAAGCAGTAAGTAGCCATAGTTAAAGATCATTACTAATCTCTCATCAAATCATCATTATTGATGACAGTTAAATTTAGTTACTTGCCCTGTATCAACTCAAATACCTTGCATTACAGTGCAGATGTTTTTAGCTGAGTAATTGGATAAATAACTCTATCTTAATTAAGTAGGACATGGCCTTGAACTTGTTCAAGCTGAAATGCTCTTGTATTCCAGATTAACTTCCTTATTGCCAGGCTAAAAGCAAGACATGGGAGAACTCTCTAAATAAACGGAATAAACACACAAGTACAAGCATTTGTTTTATTGCAATGCAGAGCACCTGTAATTTCAGACCCTTCTAGGCTGCTGCCAGGAGGGAGCACTTTCTGCAGCAGCCCTGTGGAAAGAGCCACCTCCAGATGTTAACAGCAGCAGGCAGGACTTCTTGCCAGACACAGGAAAGCCTAACGTAGGGAGAAGCCATCTACCAAAATTCACAGAAAAGGACAAGAAGTACATAATTTGCTAACCACTAAAAACAGGGTTTTTTTTATGAAAACTTAAAATTTCTCATAATGCACAGGCTAACACTGATATCATTGAGCCATAACCCTGTGTTTAGCATAAATAGACTTGCAACACTTTACTAGGTATGAATCTCAAAGAGCTATGGCCTCCAAATGACATGCATACCAGTTTTAAAGTAATGGATGTTATTGGGATTTTGTTCAAGTGAAATAGTATTCCTGAGGTGCATGTGCAGAAGCCCAAGGAAGAAAAATGCACAGTTACTAGTTCAAGTGCCCATTAAGATAAAGATCAAGCATTTATAATTACGACCACAAATAGGAACTGCTTTAAAACACTATTTAAAACACTACATTTAACATGACTTGATTCTTCTTCAGGTGCTCCTTATTGCATGCAACTACTGCCTTACCTGCTGCTGCTTCTTTTTTTTTTTTTAAGCCTCTGAATTATTTGGGTAAGAGCAAGGGCTTCCATTGCAATTGGGCTGAAGAAGATTTGCTGATGACTAAAAGATATGCAGTATGTCACACAGAGTCCCCAATGCCACAAGTAAGCCTATGTTCTCCTCTGGGATGAAGATGGCAGTTTGCAGAGATTTTTTTTTAGTATTTTTTAGTTCGTCTCCTCCTCTCCAAACATGAAAGTTGTACTGTTATTTTAGTGAAAACACTGTGGAGTTGTCTTTCTGTTGCTTCTCTCTAAAAACCCATAAAACACCATTACTTGAAAAAACTGTCACTTTAAAAAAAACTGTCTAGCCAAAGCCAGAAATCCCACTAACCCTCAAATCTAATTAGTTGGAAATTTCAGGATATTTCTGACAAGGAGCAACTCAAACCTGTGAATTATTGTTTCAGAATTCTATTCCTATCCTATAAATATGAAACGATAGTCAGATTTCTTTACAATCCCCACATTAAAAAAGGACTCTCTCATTCAAACAGCATAGAGGTAATACCCTCACATGCAGAACTGCTGGAATATTGGTGGTAGCTAGAATTAAATGTGTGCATGTGTGTACCTACCTGCATATGTATGAATGAAGACTGAAAAATATATACCTTCACTTAAATAAATAAAAGGCAGCAAATTTCACTTACTGAATAGGCTTTGGTTAAGTATTTCCACTACGGCAGTGGTAAGAACTCATGGCAAAAATACCTAAATATCTCCTAAATACCTCCTTTCACTGAAGTGACGCATCATGGAAAAGTTCAAGAAAGAAAATAAAAAATGTTATGAATAGCACAAAAAAAAAAAAAAAAATTACAACAGAAACCACTGAAGCATCCTATCTGACAGCCTAAAAAAACCCAGAACTAAACCCCAACCCATCACCCTTATGAGCAGGGAAGGGAGGCCCAATTAGAAGTCCTACATCTGTGACAATTTTAAGGTAACACTTTTTTGGGGCATTTTCTCCCTTTCAGGTTTCTCATTTAAATACTGCGATTGCTCCTCTCCTGCAGAGCAACTTTCATTCTCACTGCATCCCAAATAACTGCAAAGTCTTTTTTTTTTTTTTTTTTTTTTTTTTTTTTTTTTTTTTTGAGAATTGCCATATTCCTACAATGTACAAGATTCAACTTTTACAGGTGAAAGTACAGTGCTCAATTTTAAGTGTCTACAAAGAATATTTACTAATTCATTGGAATTTCTACATAATCCAGATTACAAATTACCAACGTATTTATTCATTTTTCCCCCTAACTGCTTTGTTGACCACTTGGACATAATCCCCGTTAATCTAAATTAAAAATCACTCTACAGGTTTCAATGACTACATAGTTTTGCCACTAACTTAAAAAAAATGATAAAATTGCATGAAGAGCTGTTGATGTAGAGATGTAAAATTAGGTGCTTACGTGGGATCTGAATCCCACCTATTTAGGCTTTTATTTTACTTGTTTCTCTTGTTCTTGAAGCTGTCCTCTCTCCAGCCTGAGAACTCTCCATATTTGACTACTCTTTTTATGACAGCATCGAGTTTTCTACCCATAGCATTTTCTGCTACACAGATGAATGTGAGAAGACATCTTCTCTTTGGCTCTGCCTTGTGGGATTCCCACAAATCCCAAGTAGTTTCAACAGCTTACAAGCCATCCTGCCTTGTCAAACAGTAGCAGAATAAAACAGCTTCCGAGAGATCTATCTACAGAAAAAAAAATGCAAATGACATTGCTTCTGGAGAATATAAGTTCATCATTCGAACAAAAATTTCCAGCACTTTGTGTGTGTGTGTGTGTGTGTGTGTGTGTGTTTTACTCCCATTGATTCTACAGCTTTACATCATTGGCATCTTCAGAAGCACTAATCCGCATCACTTATGTAGACTTCGGAGAATACGAAAGAGAAATTTTATATTGGTGTTCATGATAACGTTTTGCTTCAGCTATAGATAAGACTCATTCCTTATTAAAAAAAAAAGTATGGTCGTATCAAAAAAATATATATTGCAACAGCAGATAAATCATTGAAGGAGCTGTTACTGAAAGATCAAACATTGAAGAATTCGTGTTTCCTTTCATAAGATTCACTAAGAAAAATCTGTTTCCTTAAGCAGCTTCTCCAACACTTTAAGTTTTAAAAGGGAATGTTCCTCCCACTGTATAAACTGTGCCAGAAAACATTTTGTTCATAAACAAGGTGCCAGTCAAATTATTTTCAGTTTTGATTTGAACATTTGGAGGAATGTTTTTTTTTCTTCTAACAGTTTCTGCATTCTCTTCCACATTCGGTGACTCTAATAACAACCCTGAGCTGAACTACTATGATAAGCTATTGAAGATCAAAAGTCAAGAGATAATGTCTCAAAATATTAGAATTAATTCTAAAGACAGTAAAATAACAGCAATTTTATGCCACTTAACAGCTCATACAGCTGGTTTAGGTGTTTACCCGCAGTACTCAAGGTACCAGACATTAGTATCTCTCATGGATCTCCTATATATTTAAGGTTTCTGTTTTTTGGATCACAGTTTCACAGCAACTAGATCCTTTCTTGACCCACTCCTCTATGTCCTGGAATATTTCCGACTCTTGGTTGGGAAGCTGTGCTGCTCAGTGACAAACAGTGTTTGACAGTACAGAAATACAAAAGTTACCCTGATTTTCCCCAGAAAGATAAATGGAAGAAAAGGGGAATGAGGTGCACAGGAAAGATTGCAGTTACTTCTCTTAACGTAAGCTGTCAAGATACTCAAAATACCACCCTGAGAATGCAGATATAGTACAACAGAACAACAAATTGGCTATATTTAGAAAGAATGCCAGTAGAAAAGTAGGGGTGTAGTTGTGTAACAAATGCAATTACACCCTTACACCTTGAAGATAAGCAGTACTGCTTCTTCTCTCACATAAACAGTGTTTTTGTGTGCATTACTTGCAGTTACTTTTCCCAGCACGACATCTCCCTGAAAGCACATTTGTTCGCGCTCATATTTTGCTGTGAAAACGCCTTGTTTTCTCCGCCACACAAAGCTAGGAGTTACCTTCTCGTGCTGAGGTATCCCGGACATAGGTTGGGTTTTCATCACGACTGAGGTGCCAGGCACAGGCAGCCCGATCCCCATCCCGTAGTGGTGGGAAGCTCCCTCCAGCGCTCCTCTGAGCTCGGGCTGAGCACCAGAGCTCCTGGTGACGAAGAGCCGGGCCAGGCAGCGCCCGTGGCCTCCCGGGAGGGACTGCTGTCTGGCTGGCGAGTGCCATCCTCTGCTCTGCAAAATGTCAAATAGCCTCAACTGACACCGTCCGCAGGGCTTTCTGGAGCTGGAAGGAGGCAGATGAGAAGTGCTCATCCCGCTGGGCGCTGATACCACCGGCGAGGCAGCAGACACTTCACCCCGGCTCTGCTGGGATGCTCCTTTCCACCACCACAACCATCAGCTCTAGCTACAAGCACAGTTCTCCTCCCCTCTCCTTCAGTGCAAACTCACATTGCTTATATCCCGGGTTTTGTGAGGTTTATTCACCCTATTGCTGCTTTTCACACCCAGCAACCATCTCTGGATCTCAACTTTGGGAGTTGTTCACGTGCATACGACATGCAGAAGGACATTCACTGCATGGTACTTGACCTTAGTCTTTCACTCCACTTAATGTTCAGTTTGTAGTTAAAGAATATAGACCAACAGTAAGATTTTTATTCTCTCCATTATTATCTTGCTTCTGAGATCTACTAAAATACAAATAATGTGAATCCATTCTTCCTATTTTCTGCAAGTTCATTGCCCTGACCACCTTAAATGCCTTCAACCTTCTTATCACTAACCGCACAGGAAACGGAGTTAAGGATAAGTAATTACGTAAGGTAACAAGGTATTCACAGCATGGCTTCCTAAAGTCAATCCCTGGAATGCACAAATATCATGCAAACCGCTCATTTGGACATATTCCTACAATTTAGGAGCAAGCTAACAAGATTGTTTAGAAAAGAATGTGCACACTGGTTTGCTTGAGCTGAGGTTAAATAAAAGTTACCAACATGCAATATAGGCAATTGAAACCAGAGTTAAGTCAGCTTTGGGAATTACACCTGCTTAAATACATTTTGCAAAAGATGATGTTTGTTTATTCTGAAATACACCTGCTTCACCTACTGCCTTGCCAAACTGCTGTCTTTAAAAAAATATACAAACAACAGAAATCAAGTTTTTACAATGGTATTAGGTACCGCTTGTAACAATGGATAACTTTATAAATAATTTTTTTTTAATTTTCACTAAATAAAAACAAGCCAAGCAATCCTGAGCTTCACCTTCCTTTTGCTTCCTCTTCCTTTTATTCATGCTCAGCGATAGAGGTCCTGTAACCTGCTTTGTACCAGAATACTCCACACAATTGTCATTTTAGTTCTTTTAAATCCTTTATCAGCTCCAGACACCTTGGGTTTTACAGTGGAAAGAAACACATTTCTCTACTTGGGGAGCATTACTTCCTGCTATTTACCATCCTGCCTTTCTCCTGAAGTCTCCTGCCGCACCACTTTTTATTTTTCATCCCTTCCCACCATCTCTTTTCTATTTCTAATTCACTCTACTAGTAGCAACCTTACTGCACTAGAAAATGGGTTTAAGCTCACAAAATAAATCACAGTAGGTAAACGGGTCATTTTGTATCTACAAGTGTAAGCCACAGACAGCCTTAATGGCAAGTATGAAGTCCAACTCCAAGGACTTAATTCTTACTGAATACATATGTATATATTTATCAATCACACACGCACAGAGTCTTCTCGAATGTCTAGAGAAAAGGCAGGAATAAAGGGATGAAGACACCCAGGTCTACCTCTAACTATGTGAATAAAACTCCATTCCGTTACAGTATTTCTTCCCCTTCCCACCCTCGAGCACAGTACCAGATCCAAGGGCCACCAACGTTCGTCACACACAGAAAAGAGGAACAAGCCAGTCCCACCTCTCAGCACAGTTCACCAACAACTCCTGAAACATCTAAGATGCACTACAGCATCTTTTCTCCTCCTCCTCGTGCTGCTGTCCATAGCCTGCTTCTTACCTTGCTCTGTTATTAACATCACAAAGATGCCATGAGGTATCCCGAGCTAAGGACATACGGTTATGTCTAAGGTATAAGGTTATGTCCCTTATATCACCTAGCTTACACGAGTTAAAAAAGGTGCGAAGACTAATGTTCTTCTCATTCCTAGGTGATTTACGCAAGTTTTTTCCCTGTGCACTGTAGCCTCGCGGCCACGCTGCAGCTCTGTGAAGGAGCAGCGCCTTTCAGAGCCAGAGGACACGAGGCGCTCAAATAATCAAGAAACACACATTGGTTAAGGAGGCCTCGCTCCACATACGCAGCCTGGAGAGGAAAAAAAAAAAAAAAAAAGCAAATTTACATAATTAATAATCATCCTACAACTGATTTTGTATCCTGTTATAACTTCTCTTTCATTTGAAGGAATACATTTGCTCAGATGATAATGTAATTGTTTCCACTTCATTACATACAAATATTCCCTCGGGGCTGAAGGTTAATGACATTAGAGCAAACGGAGAGCACTTCCCCAGGGGATCCAGGCAGACAGGGAATGGGCTGTGCCGCCTTTCTCCTTTCCTCCCAGCACTCCTGCTGAACTGCCACCACCTCTCCTCACTGACATTCCCAGCCCTTCCATAGGGATAACAGTGCTCTTTTTATCTGGAAGCTGGCAGAGTCCCTTTGATCCAACCTCCCATGTGCCATCACAGCTTTCTTCCTTCCCCATATCCTGAAATACTCAAATTAAACATGAAGAAAAATGCAGCCAAACACCTTATTAAAACACCATACAGTTGAAGAGTATTTTCTGTAATTTTCAAATCCTTTATCCCATATCTTTCTCCTCCTTTCTATAAGGAAATTCAGAAGCAATAAGAGATATCCTTATTTTCCCAACACTCTTGGGAAACTGGCTCCATCAGTACCAGTACTTCATACTTTCCAGCTAGCAGAAACAGACCAGAGAACATTCAGAGTAACTCAGAAGAATAAATGGCATGGATACATAGACAGATCATTCTGACAGGAGTGCAAGGACAAAAAATAAAATGAAGGGAGAAGAAAGTACCAGCCAAGCCCTGTATGGTGCCCTTACGCAGATAAAAGCAGTAGTTACCCGAGGACCATTCTTGCACATGAGGTTTGAGGCCAAGGGCTCCAACCGCACAACCGTTTTGATCAGCTTGCAACCCTGCTGTCATGCTTCTGCTGTATAAGGCATTTGCCTAACAAGATCTTATATAGTAAGTTCCAGCACTGAATTAATATTTAAAGCTGAGTTAATATTCCCTGGGAGAATATCCAATTCTGTCCAATTCGCTCCAATTTTAGTCAATTTGTATCAGGCTCCCTGAGGGCACTTTATTAAAGTGATAAGGTGGAGGGGATGAATGACAACAACTGGACGGACCCCTCACGAGGCAGAGGTTCTCACAGATGCCAGAGGGCACTAGACCTCACTGTCCATCATCTGAAATTTGTAGAAGAATAGTTGCCCTTTGAAAACAAGTCATGGACATGCCAAATCACTTTATGAGCTAAAGGATTACTTTTCTTCCCAAAATTGACTGTGAAAAACAGTTTTACTAAACTGTGAAAAACACATCCTTTCTTGTAGGCTCTTGAGAAGCTGTGACCTTACAGTAAGCAGGTCACAGCATGTCCTACAAAGCACTTATTCAGTGTTTTATAGAGGATGTTGTATATTTGTTTCTAAATATCCATCAGGAAATTTTACTGTGAAGGTAAAATAATACTTAGAACAAGGCATAGGCGTTGCCTTCTTTAACTTTTTACATTTGTTATCAGTTTATCACCTTTTTTGAAGAAATAGAAAAAAATCCTATCTCACAAAACTGCTATTTCAAATAGTCTCACATTTGTCATGATATTGGACTAAAATCACCTGCAGAGAAACAAGTGATGAAAATACCTCTCTACCTGCCTCATTTTCAGGAAACT
The DNA here is from genome assembly GCA_013398315.1 of Nothoprocta pentlandii. Lineage (NCBI taxonomy): Eukaryota > Metazoa > Chordata > Aves > Tinamiformes > Tinamidae > Nothoprocta > Nothoprocta pentlandii. The sequence goes on along the minus strand of VZSG01000018.1, from coordinate 3,353,050 downwards.
CACCCAAAGATGGCAGAAGTTGATTTATGTTGCAATTACTAACCAAACTAAAACAAAGGCCTGAACCTCTTTTTCTTAATGAGGTTTCATCATCTTAAGGGTGTTCTCAACCACAGGGTTTTCAGAGGGCCAGGCAGGCCCATTGTGCCAATTGGGAATTGCAACCTTAGTTTTTACATTTAGTCGTAATTGTGCTAACATTTTCTGCACCATGTCATACTCCCTTGTGTAGGCACCTGTTAAATACAGCCCAGGCTCTCAACATGTGTGGAACATTCAGCCTACACACAAAGAGATAAGCAACTCTTCCTCCCTATATTATACCAGCTCTTCTCAACATAAATTTTTCTTGGACTGCAAGCCTTTTAAAAAAGAAACAAAACAAAACCACATGCACACACAACACAAACCAATTAATTCGTAACATGTTTTTCTTCTACATTTTCAACAAAATGTTTTTCTGATTTTCAGGGCTATGAAGATTCGTGTTTTAATGGCACAGTGATAAGAGGGCTCTGTTTTTTACGGTATTTTTCCCCCTTGCATTGTCCCCTGGCTGCAAGCGGCTGAGCAGAAGCAGTGGACAAGTGAGCTGTTTGACAGTCAGTGAACTGCTGAATCCCATCCGCTGCACAGATGTTTTCAGAAACATCTTTTATCACCAGCAACTATTTGACTGATGAACAACATGTCTACAAAATTCAGATAATTAATCAATGACTGCATCAAAAATCCTATTTAACCTCATCTCAGTTCTTCAACAAACGATTTACACAAGGAGAAGGAAGAATTTGGGATTGAAGGATGTTCTAAGCAAGGATGTCCTTTAGCAATAGATGCTCCTTCCCCATCCAGGAACCCAGTTTGCTTTACCACCCATAGTGGTTGCAATATCAAGTCTGATGGACAGACAGGAAGAGTATTTTCAGGTCATTAGGACACTCAGAAGTTCACTCAGCCGCTTTACTGAAGTAGAGCAAAATGAAAACAAATTGGTAAACCTTGCCACGTAGCCGTTAGCAGAGTTCCTCTAGAAACAACTGCCTGGAACTAATGAGGAGAATGACTGTCTTGTTTGGATCATCATAGAGGAAAATTTTCTTCCTTTTCTCCTAAGGAAAACTTCCTTAGCACTATACTTCCGCATGTATTTTCTACAATTTTGTTTCCTTTATTTAAAAAAGGATATAATACAAGAACAACAACAAAATCTAAAAATGATTGGGAATGATATTCCAAAATACTAGCATAGTAATTATTAGATATTGCTGGTGACATTTAAGGAACTGAATTACCTTCTAAATTCAATGGTAGTGATGTTTCACCAACTCATCCTTGGCAAATTTCCTTTAGCAACATTTACCTGGACCTCACTTCATTGTCACGTATTCTGATGTTCCCAAATACTCAGTTTTACACGATGACTGATGACGATGCAAAACAAGCGGGTTCATCTCCCGTTCCTAACTCAACAAGAAGTCTCAGGCATTAGACTAAGTTTTATTTTGCAAAACCACTGAGTCATCAATCCCCGCGTCTGACCCCAGTGCTCTTTCTGTGTCTGGAAAGCTTTGCTATTCTATTGCTCGACGTTTTGGACAACAAACCAAAAACATGAATCATTGTTTCTGTGCCGTGCAGCAACTATCTTTCAGCCCTGCTAGCACAGGGGAAATGAATTCCTTCCTTCCTGAGAGCACTGTCTTACTCCGCTGGGGCTGTTTGTCAGCTCCTCCAGAGCGACACTAAATCAAGTTGCAAAGCACTGCAATGTAAATCACAGTCTAATTTACTTGTCACTGTGTTGTGACACTTGGTTAAAAATGCTTTTTAATTGCAAGGATAAATTATACATTAACAATTCTTAGTGGCAGTTTCAATACTATATCAGATTATTTCACTCCAGAGGAAGAAGCTGAACAACCACTGCCGCAAGCTACGACAGAGTATTTTGAAGTTGTCACTTTGTCCAGATTGATGGTGGTGGTGCCGTGATGATGAGTTCTATCCCCCGCAAAAACAAAAGACATAATCAGTCTTTTATATTTGGTAACTCACAAAAAAGTACCCTCTTTTCTTGAAGCTTTCATATCACTTCAGCTTCTCACTTGCAAATTATTAGTCGTACTCCCTGAAGTAATATGAAGTGATTCTCAGTCATGTTGAAAAATAAACCTCACTCTCTTCTATAATCTAGGATGAGAAAAAGATTGAAAGAAGAACAAACCACATAAAGGAAAAAATATATGTCTTTTTAGTGGTTTTGAACATGGGCCCCATCTCTGGGATTACAATTCTCTCTCCATAAACAGGTCTATCTTTCAGGAACTGGATTGGAACAGGCAGCTCCTGCAGCGAGCAAGCAGCAACCCGCACCTGATCCAACCCTCATGTCGCACAGGTGAAAAGCTCCATACTGCAATTGCTAATATTAGACCCAAGCCCAAGTACTCTGCATAATTTGAAAGTCAATACTGGCTCACCTGCATACTGCATCTTATAAATGCAAGTCCTTCATTACTTCTTTCATACACTTCACCGCACAGCCACAGTGGGAGGCTACCGCGGATGGAGCCCACGTCCCACCCAAGATACTGCCCTGCAACCCAGGGCTTGACACAAACACAGGAATCATCCAGCCACAACTCTCAAAACACGAGCTAGGGATGCTCTTTCATTGAGGAACAACATGAGCAGTTGTGGGGTCTATGACAAAGCTATGCTATCCATGACCAGACATGAAAACACAGTTCAGCATTACAGGACAAACGGTTATACCATTTTGCTTCTCAACTTCTGGTTCCATGTAGCTGAAGGCTACCTCCACCCTGGAGGTCTTGATCATCAAAATTGAGCTAAGCAGTCTCAAGAGCTCTTCAAAGTGGGGAGCTGGGAACAAGATGGGTTTCTTTCCCTCTCCCCTACCCGGTTCAGATCTTGTCTGAGCAATATCTGAGATACTATTTTGAGTGAATTCTCATAATTAGTTGATGACAAGTCTAATAGCCTAGGACTTGGTCCTGCTCATTTAGGCCAGTTCACACAAGGCACAGTTAGCATAAGACCTGGTAACACTATTTTTACTGGGCCCCTGAGTACAAAAATACTTTTGTTTGGGCTGAGCGCGCTCTGCTCAGTGGGCTTCTATCATCATGGGTACTGCAGGCCACTGCTCGGGTTACAAGCTGAAAAGCAGCCTCAGTTTAAGTAACTGAGCTGTATATCCTGCTGCTGCTGTGTTAGATGAATTCCAAAGCAGTTTCTGCCCCTGAAGAGCCTGAACCTCATGCAAATGATAACACGCTGGTCGAGTAAGCAATTGTGGCTTCTTAGGGGCTGCTACTGAACTCGTCACACAGCCCTTGTAATTGGGACCTCTCTTGACAGATTCTGTCTCAGAGACTTTCTGTCACCATATAAAAGACCAAAGGCCTTGTCATTTATCATTTCCTATAATCATTTCATATCATAATGACATGATGATCATCATATTCACGTTATCATTTCATATAATACAGATGGAAATTCTTTAATGAAATATTTCTGTCAGAATGGTATCATACGCTTCAGGACACAGATCTTGTATTGAATCTTTTATCCTAAAGACAGATTAGACCAATTCTCATAAACTACCGATTTTTACTGCTGACAAGTTATTATCAAATAGATATGAAAATCGGAAGGCAGATTTCCTAAAGGAATAAGGTGCCTGAACAGGCATGTGGGTGCTTCCAAGATTTTTTTAATCTTCTTAAGCATCTCAACCATCACTGAGATGCAAGTGCTTAGCACCTAATTCTCTAATTGTGCCTCAACGCAGAGTTGGTTGGTATTAGGTTGTAATTTATTGTGCCTGGCACACACAGCAAATCTGCTTATTAAAATTCCCTTTGTGAATATTTATGGCAAGTTTACAATCCCCTGTGCATAAGAGACCTCTATTATCACAGAGTAACTTGGCAGTTTCAAATAAGCCTAGCATAATTAAATCAAACAAATCAAAAATGAAAGAAAGCAGTAAGATGTGAGGGTCTGACACTCTGAACCTTCATGAAATTGGGGAGTTAGGAACATTTGGCATGCTCCACTACCAAGCTCCAAAATACTGAAACAGCTGTACTTTTGAAAACTTTATTCTTATGTCAAGCTCCAAAATACCAATTTAAATAGCTTTGTGTTTAAAAATAGAACTCCTACTATATTCAATTACAAGTGAGATTAACTAATGTATGTTTCTATGACATTTCTATTTTCTAAGCAAATTGCATATGTGCCTTTAGTATTTTAAATTTCATACAGCGTGCAAGAGAACACCCAAATTACCAATCCCAGTTCCCCGCTATTACAAAATCCATTTAAGCCACTCCATAAACTGATCAAGCATCATTTTCAAAAGTTCTTCGCCCTTCTATACTCCAAGAGGCTGTTGCAGAAAAAAATTTAAGGACCCTCTTCACATTTCAAAGTTAATGTATTCCCGACCAGTTCATATTTTTTTTATTTTCCCTTTCCCCCCCTCCCCCCTTTATTTGTGCTGGATCTTTAAAGGTGTTTTGTTTCTGTCTTTTGCCTCTGCTTGGCCTAACAAAAGAGGCTCTCAATCCTCTGCACATTTACGCAAAATCCCTCTGTGCATATTCTTTTAAACTCAACACTCAGGGACATGGGGAAGCAGCAGAGCTGTGCAAGCACTTGCTTTTCATTCATAAAACTGCAGTCATACCTGTCTCTCTTACTGGAACAGATTAATAGATTGCAATTATTGAAGGATCTGGTGGGACTAGCTGTTTTTATTCATCTGTCAGTTCCAGCTGATGAGCTCCCATTTTAAAGGAAAAAAAAAAAAATGATCTCATGAAGCTCTATCTTAGATACAACACCTTACACTGATGTAACACCATTTCATTTTAAGTCCTAGTCCCTTGTTTCATAAGAAAAGTCAGTTTTTCACACTAATGAACCATCCTGACTCTGCAGTGCAATTTTTATTAGCATGACTCAGCATTGCAACATCTTTAGGCATGTAGTTTTTGTATGCATTTCTGCATGATCCATTTTGTGAACATTTATTACTGTACAGATGTTACATAGCTATGGAGCTTGTGCTATGTGACTAACGGGAAAAAATGTGGAACACTGGAAGAAGAAAGCATGGAAAAGTCAAATAACTCCCCCCACAAATGCACGTACAATAATCCAGCAAGTGCAGCAAAAAGTTTCTAAGTATAATCTGAATATACTAGAGATGAGCTCTAAATCTACTCTGGCCTTCTCAATACCATTTTGACGGTAAAAAGCAGTTGGAAAATGTCTGTATAACCCATCACAGCACTTCATAACAGTAGAAAGGAAGTTTTAAAATTAAAAATACAGTATTTGAATCTGATCAAAAATATTCAAAAAAGTTGTTTGTTCTTTTAATGAAAAAACCTACTCCAAATGATGGAATTTTTCTCTCAGGGAAAATTTCAGGTGGATTTTGTAGATAACAGACTTTTTCTTTTTTGAGTTACTTTGCATCATATTTTGCATTTTTTTTTTTTTGAGTGTTTTGCATCACCAAACAACTTAAAACAGTTCATTTGAAATTGCAGCAACTTTAATCCCTTCCTTGCAAGTCAGGCTGTATATTACCAGACACAATATTCCACTTAGTGATCCTTTTAAACCACTTTTTTGAATTCATCCCATTCTTTGAATCTAAAGCGTATCATTTTTTGTACAATAAAAAACTGTAAATCTTAAGTATTTTGTCAGGTATTGTTGGCAAGCTGCTGCCACTTTTTTTTTTTCCTGCTCTATAGCTTTTTTCCATCTTTAAAAGCTTCATTTCCCATGGGTATGTGTATAGTCTGCAAGTACAGTAATTCTAGTTCTAGTGAGAATTTCTAGCAAAGTTTTTCATCTTTATTTGGAGACATCTATTTTTGCTTCCTAAGGAAAAAGATTCAAGACACAAATGGTAGATTTAATTCAGAAACATGGCCAAAGCAGTTGAATTTGACGCCTAAAGTAAAATACCTAAATATGAGACTCTCTTCCTCTCTCTCTCCCTCCCCCTCTCTCTCTAAAGTGTTCATCATATCTAGGGTTTCCACAGAAAAACATCTCACTTGTTTTGATCTGTGATTAGTACAGAAAACCTACTTATGCTGTTCTTATTGCTGCTGCTGAAATGTCATATTTACAGAACCTAATTGTGTTGACCTACTTTTAAAAATAAGGGGTCTCATCCAGCGTAATTTTTTATAGCTCCACTGTCTCGAAATTATGGGAGTACAACAAGCCCCAGCAGCCAAGGACGTGCCAGGGGCATGATCTGCTCTTTGCTCTTTCTGAGCCACGGCCAAACTTATCCTGAGATCAGCAACACAGTGGTAGTTTCATCCCCTCTATCATTTACATGGTCAAATATCATAAATTAAAGGAGTTGAAGGACTCCAAAGGACAGGCAAGCTCTGCCACTGCAGTCCTTTTATCCTCGCTGCCAAGAGCGGGGGCAGGTCGCAGGAATCCAGAGATTATCTCCATCCAACCTCCTGGGCACCTCTCTGGGCCATCCAGCTCCTCTTTGCCTTTTCCTCTGCCAAGCATCTACTCAGGATTCAGCAAGGGAAAGGGAAAAACTTCTCCAGACCCATGGTGAAAAGCCTACTAGCTGAATGGAAAAGCAGGAAAACTTTGCTTATATAGGAAAGTTTAGTTGTAAAGTTTAGACCTGGTCTGATTCATCAGTCTCCTGAACCTCCCATTACAAGGATGGGCAATTCCCTGATGTAAAGCACACGCTTAGGCTCAGGTGCAGTAGCCTAACCACAGCATTTTACCTACATTCAGTGGTTTGCATTTCACCTACCTAAACTGCTAGCACAATAACACATTCTCTTCACTTACGTGCCTAAACTATGTCCTAGAGAAAAATAAAGTACATACGAGGAATGGTGCTCAGCAGATATCCAAAAGAGCAGTGGGGAAGCCAAGAATCCTCAGACTGGTAATAAGTACTTGAACCAGAGAGCATCGCTCTGCTGCTGTACAAATCAAGATACATCTACTCTTCGGGGGCTGTATGAAATTTTGGTCCTTCCAATTTAAAAAGTTTTAGTAGCACTAGGAATGTACAAAGACAGGAAGGATGATCACAAGTACCACACTGCTTTCTTACAAGGTATGATTAAATACACTGAGATTCTCCAGCTTGGGAAAATGATGACTGGGAAGAAAACAAGATATGTGTATGAAAATCTCTAAAAATCATTAGTACTGTGGAGAAAGGATAGGATGAATGATTATGCATTATGTATTTTTTACAGCTCATTTCAATTCCTACTTTTTCACTAGAAAACCGGAAAAAAAAATCCATTATCCACAAAGCCTTCACTACAGCAAACATCACTTAAATAAGATAAAGCTCACCATCAGAGAGACATAAAGAGAACAGTCAGACATCTCTCGCATGGTCAACGAGGCCAAAACAAGAGTGACTCCAGCAGGCATGAAATAAGATTAGCCTGATGCAGCAGAAAGGCCAGTGCAAGAAACGATGACAGAAGTCTCCAGAGGAAGCGTGTTCTTCTGCTTAGCATGGTCACAGTCAGCTCATATATCTTCTAAGTAGGGGCCAGTTGGGTAAAGAAGATGAGGAGGCCCTGAGCTGACCAGGCAGAGGAGAGAAGTCACAGTTGTAAAACTGTGTAGAAGTGTAGAAGTTTTACTTAAGGCTGGAGACAAGGAGTGGATGGATCAGAGCTCCCTTGGAAAGAACAACCTTATGGCCAGGTTTCTCGTGGCTTTGATCTCCTCGTGGCTTTGGTCTCACAGCGACAGCCAGGAGGGGACCGTGAGACTGAGGTTGAATGGGAAGTAAAACACCCCAAGAGTGCAGATCCTCTCACAGCATCACTGTGGGATACATTAAATAAAAACACAGTCGCTATTCTTTGTTTTTGCTTGGAGTAAGGACCAGCAACACACACACTGCATCCCTGGTCAGATGTCTTGCCAGGGAATGCCGAGCCGGCTCTGCCCTTCTTCCCAGATCCCTCTTCCACATCTCTCGCACACGTGCGCAGTTTTAGGGCGAGCTCTTAATTAGAAAAACCTAACGATTCTGCTGCTTCTCCAAGTGAACAGCAACACTTATTAGTCAGATGACCAAACGCAGACAGCTTAATTAAACTCTGTTTAATAAGCATCACCCTTTACGCTGCAGTAAGAAAAAAATATATCATATTTCTGAATCACAGGCCATAAATGAGTTCATTCGTGAGGCTTGGAGGCAAGTTCTCACTCGAGGTGCATCCACACCAGCCCGCTGAAGCCAGCGGCGCCCCCAGCACCAACCCGACCAAGGAGCTGACCCACGGCCCGCGCTCGTGCCAGGCCTGCTCGGCCTCAAACCGGTGCTGCCGGTGGCATCCAACTCCCTCTCGGCCACCTCTGTGAGGAAACGGGGTGCAGGCGCCAAGCAACGTCTCAAGGGTCCAGTTAGGCCCTTTTAAGAATAACCTTGCAGTGCCAGGATGATTTCAAGCACTAGAGCAGAGCTAAGGACTCAGTCCACAATATGAGTAATTTCAGAGAGAAAAAAAAAGTAGCCCTGCTTGAAATGTAAATGTGCAGTGACAGCGTCGATAGCTGTACAAAATACATTCCTTGCTGTCATGCTTAAAATAGGAGAGCCCCGTAAAATGTGTTAATGAATGCAAAGTTAACCCACTCAATACAGTGTGTATTTAATGAAATATTTCTATGCAAATAATTACCACTCTTCAACAGAAGTGCACTTACAGACCAAGTCAAGCTCCTGCATTTTAGAAAGAGCCTGCCTTACTTGAAGTGGGTTTTATATACTGCCAAGTGGCTGCAGAAAGGCAATCCATAACCTCATGGATTTTTCAAGCTAGTTGGGGGTATTTCATGGTCGATTTACAAGTGCCCTTGGTCAGGACTTGTGTGCATAACCTCCGACATGTCCTTTTCCCAGACCAAACTGCATTTTTAACTGCCCCTTAAAAAAAAAGAAAAAGGCAACATGAAACAAAATAGTCCTGAAGAGTTGTGTTGGAATTGACTTCCTGTGAGAATTAGGAGTCTGCGGGTCTTTAGTACTTCCAAAAAATCCTAACTTAAATTCCTAGAGAAAAGTCAACGGGCTAGAAGATAAAGCAACGATGCTGACTACCTGCTCATGCGGTAACACTGCACTGCATTAAAAAAAATATTTTTGAACTCTCCATCTACTTGTATGGGGGAAGATAAGGATTACACTGAAATACTCTCAACGGTAAGACTAAATTAATCCTTTAAATCAACAGAAGATACATGAGACAAAATATATTTAGTCTCTCAATTAACCTGCAATTGCCTAAATAAAGGACACTAGATTCTTCAATGCTACACAACAGCATCACCACTAATAATAATAATAAAAAGTTATTAGAGCTTCTTTTTAAAAGATACAATATTTGAATTTTGTGTGCTAAATAATGGTGCATCTTTTTTTCAAGGCACCATAACATAGCTGAAAAAGAAATAAGCACCATAACATAGCTGAAAGGAAATAAGCACAAAATGCCAGCAATGAAAAGCAGAGCAGTGGTTACTAACTCCAGTTGTGTGAATTGCCTATTTAAATCCAAACACGTAGATAAAATAAGTGAAATTGATGTATTTTTTTTATTTAATGTCACATCCATCTCAACAAACATTGACTTATTTTTGTATGACAAACCAGAGTAATAAGCTGCTTTGGAAATGCAGAATTACTTGAGAAAATGTGTTCCAAAAAATAAATGTAGGTCTTGGACTTTCCTCTGGATTATTTTGATTAATTTATTATCTTGTATTGCACAGTGATACAAAACGCCTAAAATAATGAGGTTTTCGTAGCCTTCATACTATTTTGACAATAACTACAGGGTGAATTCATTTATGCTTGCTGAAACGCATGGATTTTGTTTGCTGTCTCTGCAAGACATGGATGTCCATGCAGCTCAGAAGCTGCCCTCCAGCACATAATGGAATATTTAATTTGGCATATTTCAATCTATGTAAGACCAAAAGGAGGTTTACCAGATTACACTTCCCTAGCCCTTCAGCAAGAATATATTGGACTGTAGGACCTGAGAGGGCACCTTTCTCCCTTTTTTTTCCTTCCTTTTTTAGCTACCAACACTGCCCGATAGAAGTAAAAGGTAAAATAAACCTTTGAATCATGCTTGGTCTTACCGGGCATCTCTTCTCTCCACCCTTCAATAACTTCATTTCTCCATTGCTCTTTCCCACCAGAAAGGCCTCCTTATCAGACTTAAAATAAATAAATAAATAAATAAATAAAATTCTGTGTGGATTCCACTTAATGCAACTTGCCATTTGGCTTACTTTGCACCTCAATACCTGAATAATCTCTTACTTCTGCACAGATGGGTGTAGATAGATTACAGCGATAAAAGGTGACACACACCAAAACTGGAAATTCATAAACTAGCCAAAATCCACCTGAAAGCAGGAGACACAATACCCCAATCTGGCAAGAGACTGTCAAAGCCTGCAGGAGAGAAGAAAATACCAGCTGCTGTCTTCCAGAAGGTTATGGCATGGCATTAACCCTAACAGTTCAGGGTTAGGCCATCCAGAGATCAAGATATGATAAAAAGAAAACATGATAATGATCTCCTTCAAATTATCTTTATAGGGAAAAAAAAAGTAATAATAAAAAGTAATACTACTGCAATCTGAACCCAAACTAGAACTGTACAAATTAGCCTCTTGGACAAGGTCCAGTAGACAGTGTCCAGTCTATACATTCATGTGATTTCTAGGCAAGAAGTACTTACTTTAAGTACTGGTTTTGTTAGCATAGAGAGCAATCATTCCGTCCTTATGCTACACCACATGACAGAAAGATGCAGTGCAATTTAGGACTGTGGGCACTTTGGAGTCATGTTGATTTCTCGTAAGAAAATCATTTTCTGAGGAAAAGTCAACAGAAGAAAAAACTATGCTTAGATAACATCTGATTTAAAAGTATAAAACTTCACGCTTCCCAAAATAAAGCCCTGTCTTGGAAAGGTGTACACTGTAGCTACTAACAAGCAAAACTATCTGATGACGCCTCCAAAAGCAACAAAACAAAGTTGTAAGTTGTATTGTCTTCCATTAAAAAAGAGAAAAAAAATCTAGTCCAAGCATGAAGACCATGAGCAGGATTTCACTTTTTGTTAGGATTTATACCCTTGAAAGCAGTGCAAAGCAGATGCGAAATACTACTGTTCTGACAGCATTTTTTCCCACTCTAAAAACACAAAGCTGACAACATAATATTTGAAAAACAAACTCAACAAAATCTTGCGTACAACTGCATACTCAGGAAATCATTCTCTAGTACTTAAAAGGTAGCTAAACAAAGAAAATAAACAAACAGAAAATATCCAAAAAACACACATACCCCAAAAACTCAGCAATTAAGAATTAAGTCCTTGAGAAATATGCAGAAAACTTTCAGTACTATAAGATCACCTAGAAAGCAGTGTTTGGAAGCATTAAAAACACAGAATGTCTCTTCAAACACTTACCTCCCTTTGCTGAATGAAGCTCCTATTTCATTATTTTACATTATGTTCCAAATAACTGCATTGCTTTATCGCATGTTATTCAGATACTAACCAGAAAATAGCATAATGAAAACTTGATGAGAAGTTAGAGTTTCAAAGTCTCCAACTTTATTACATATTCGTATAAATGATGACACTGCAAGGTAGTTCTTTCAAGTACTGTAACTACCAAAATAATTATGTAGAAGATAAGAATCACGCTTTCTATCCCCTTTCCTAGAATACTCACATTACAATTGATTTAAACATAGCAATTGAAGCAATAAACACTTCCTATAAACGAGTCTTTCCCACAAGAGCCCCCAGCCTTCGCTACAGCCAAGGCCTGCAGATCCGTGGACGTCCCTGTGCCCATGAAAAGACCCTTCCCTGCTCCTTTTGGCACTTTGGATATGGAAGCGACCTGTACAATCTGGAGCACAAGTTCTCCCGATCACTGTGCTTCCAAGCTGCTTTGGGAATTATAAAAGGACCTTATGTTTTAGAGCCAGTCATATTTCTTGACTCAAAATATGCATGAAAAAATGATTATTCAGTAATTTGGGGCTTGTGATTTTATTTTTCTTTACAGAAAAGAGGGAGGGCACAGGCAGGAAGCTGTGCAGAGCTCGGACAACATCTCCTCCTCAAGAATCCCACGTCATTCCCCAGCAGCACTGAAAGGAGCCCAGTTACAGAGCTGGAGCCTTGGGGGCTGCCCCACAGCATCGTGCTCTGGGCCTTCTCGTGAGCTTTAACACACAGACAAAAAACGCAGGCCTCCAAGTTTTAAACAGCATTCTAACGTCAGCAGTAACATCAGCTTTCATTTGCAGAGAATTACTCTGGACTTGCAAACTGCTCAGCTTGTTGCCTTTAACACGAATGTCTACTGGCTTTAGGGAATTTTTTTTTCCTTGCACCTCCAAAATGCCTATCAAGAGAAAAGTAAGAGTCCTATATTAGTGCAAATATGTCTAACAGATAACCCGATACCAGAACCCAGCTCTTGCCCATCTCTTGCAGTCGCCTTTACTTATAATCTAACAAACCATTTTCCAGTTCCTGAGCTTCAACACGAGCAATACATATTCTAAAATAAATAAGCAGATGACGACCCAAATTCTAAGTTGATTATCCCCAATGAGAGCCAACGGAGCAGCACGTGAGTTCTGCCAGCTGCCACGTCCCCAGCAAAGCAGCACAATGTTGCACATTTTCTATCTCAACTGTCCAGTCCTTGAGCTGGCTCAAAATCCTTCAACTATTTAAGAATCAGCATACTCCTTGATGACAGAAAAAGCTACTATGCAAGCTCTCTACATGTGAATTCTTCTCATTCTTCTCTACATACAAAGTTACTCTGCTTAGCTACTGCTCTGTCCCTCCCATAGCATCAGTGGGAATTTCACGAATGTGAACACAGACCTTAAGCTTGACTGAAGACAGCACTACTTTGTTGGTGGAATATACTGTATTTCCACAAAAGCTGACTAATTTTCCTGTAATTTAACCATTACTCAACATATTCCCCTTCTAAACCATGATGAGGAGACTTGACAACAGCATCTTCTTAACAGATCAGTGTAACAAAGTCTGATAAAAAAACACTGCAGGAGGAAAACAAATCAGAAACTTGGGCACAATGCAGTTTTCTGGGGTAATGCAATAAAGGTTTTATGAGATACACTTTTCTGATACAGATCCTTCACACACACCCCATAGGGCAGGTGATCATTTTGTAGCCAAATGTAGCTGAAGATTTTACAGCAGTTCTTCCAGAACTCGGGATTAGCAGGAAGCTGGGTCTGGAAGGCCGGGCTCACCTGCAGCTTCCCAGTGCAGCAGCAAACCCACCACTTTGCTGCTCGGCAGCGAGCCCGGGCGCGCTGAACCTCCTCCTCAAGGCACAGCAAGGAAATTGCTGGGCATCCCTGATTCCTTCAGTCAATTAGGGGCTGTAGACACGGAGACTACCTAAAAGTTAGGCTCCCTGGGGGAGACACACTTAAATACCACTATTTCCCTAGCTAGTAACCAATCAATGCTGAGTTCTTTGCAGGGGTAGCACTAGGAGGAAGCAGGGAGGCTATTCTAAGGAATAGCCTAAAAATGTGTAGTTTCTTTCTCCAACGAGATGAAAACTGGCACTTAACTCCCTTCAGGCAAAGAATTGCATTGAACCTCAGCCTACACATCCTCTAATCACTATGTTAATAACTGAGAGAAATTCCTATTACCACTGCATTTCCTTTACAGAGAGCATTTTAGAGAAAAAAATCATCTCCATGGTCAATATCAACAAAAGTCTCCATCTGCCTGCTGCCTGGCAGGGGGAAAGAAATAAATAATCACACTTTTCATCAGCATTTTTTCCCGACTATGGCCATGCAGGTCCACTCTCCCTGTTCCTACATTAAGCAGGTTCCTAGTAAGCATAGGATCCAGACACTTAATTCCCAATACTTATCAGGGTTCTAGATTCTTTTTCCATTACCTTAAATATTAGGTATTGAAGTGCTCAGTGTTTCTAACACTTCGGCCACTCTTTGCAGCCGGCCTTAAGCAATGAATTCAAAGCCCAACAGCAAGGTGACCACTTCCCAAGGTGGATTTGCATGGCTTCACCAGAGCCAAGACACTACTCTAGGACCCCAAGCTGGCCAGAAGTGACAAACAGTTCTCTCAACCAACTTGCACGCCTTGAAATCCAAAGTATGGGAATTTATGGAATTCCAAATCTAGAACTTCAAATCTTAAGAAACAATTAGGTCACCTACTCAGTGTGCCCACTAGCATGTCGAGATTGTTTTTAGGACTTTAGGAAAGAATGGCATAGCCTAGTTTTCCTGATGTCCCTCTTGCAGGTCTTTTGTGCAGAGAAGTCCATTTTGACATATGTAATATTTGAGGGGCATTAACTAGGGTGGTATTGCAGTTAATTAGTGTATTCTTCCTCACAGGTTACTACAGTGAGCTCTACAAAGCCTCTACACAGAATAAGTGCATAGGGAGAGAATCAAGACAATTCCAAGGAAACAAGCAAGCTGACATGCCTAAAAAATGGCTTAATATAGCCAGAATTACAGAAACATAAAAAGCCAGAGGAACAGACCCATTACTTTATCCATTAAACCTTCCTTTTTACAATCTGTTTCTTTTTCTTAGTAGTTATTAAACATTTTTTCAAAGCATGTTTTTAAACTGTTGGCAAATTCCTGACAACAATCTAAAACTGCTATGTCCAAAGTCAGGAAACTTCACAGCCAGTAGTTCTTTGAATATTGCACTAAATCATCTTTACTTTTCCATTGAAAAATTCCATGTTGCTAATAGGTGTTAATCACAAGCTGATCAGTATGCAGAGTGCTTTCTATTGTGTGGATGCTGATTACAGGTAATTTGGCAGCTGTTATAATGTGTTAGCTGCTTCAGCAATGCAGAATATATAATGACAGCTTTACTTTCTGAATTTTTATTTAGTCACGAATCTCTCCCTACAAACATTCAATTCAGGTGAAATCAAGTCATGATACTCCCTGTATTAATGCAAAAGAGGAGGAGCGTGGCATGTTTTATAAGTAAATAGGATGATGTAGCCTGGGTCTTCTGCCTAGAATTCAGCCTTTGGGGTTGGAAAGGGGTGGTTTGAAATCACAGCCCTGGACCCACGATGACCAGTCTGGCTCCTCCAGACTCTCCGTTACATCTCAAACGGTATTTGGGTTATTGTACATTACAATCGCTCGCTTGGGGATCACAGGAAGCCTGGAAGTGCCACGCTAGGGATTAACTTTCTGATTCCCTCCCTTCTTTCCTCAATGCTGGATCAGGATAGGGAATCGTGGGATGATGCTGAATTGCCAACACAGAGATCAAATTCTTAAGCGCTGCTGCTCAGTACTCATAGCTGCAAACCAGGCTGCAGGGTTTTGTTGTGCTTACATATTTCAGGACCACAGCACTGCTGCAGCGTTGCTCGGGCAAGGTTTTGCACCTCAGCTGGTTTCTGTTTCTACCAATGCACTCAGACTGGGTTTGGGCTCTCTCCCAGCTGTACCCAAGAGATGTCCCTCAGCACAGAGCCAAGCGCCAGCACCACAAAAACAGTGAAAATCCAGGGCTGCAGAAACATGAATTCCAGAATCCAATGGCCATATTTAAGTTCTCCAAATAAATAATACCGATTTCCAAAATACAGGAAAAACTATAATACATAATCTATTTCTTTTTCTGAATTGTCTGGATAAACCATCTACTCGTTCCTGTGCATTTAAATAAGTTCTAAAGGATATTAGTTTATTTCAGCTTTGAGCCGTGTTAAAACCAAAAGCTGCCATTTTCTTATTGGTTTCTAGTATTTTATTAAAAAGGCATTGAAACATACTCATTAATTTATTTCAGACATTTAGATCTGAAAGGATACTTCACCTTTTCAGGCATTCACAGGCAGCAAACACATTGTTTCCCTCAGTGCTCTCTACATGATAAGCACACAGAGTAGCAAAATAGGTGAATCTCAACAGGGGGAATAAACTAAATGAAACCAGTTCGCTTCCTCAGCACTACAAAACAAATTATTAAAATCAGATCGAGTAGTGCAATAAGTCTGGCTCATAAACGTCACTGCACGCTTAATAAAAAATGAACAGATTTTCAACCCGCGTGCCCCAAAGCAGCCTGTGATTCTCATTAGGTGTTTTCTTGCCAGCCAAAGTCAAACTTACTTCTTAAGAAGCCTTTCATGAGATAACCCCTAATTATAACAGAAAGATGCAATGTCTTGCTTCTATAAATTTAAGTCCCGTTTGAAGGCATTACTGCTCTCTTCTAGTTGCCGAGCAGGTTTAAAGAGAACAATAGTCTCTAAAAATAAACATAATATATAACGGTCTCTCCGGCGATGTCAAATGCAATGGAAAGAGAGTGATGAGAGTTCTCCAACATGAGTTTTAATGAACCTTTTTTCTCTCTTGTGTCAGTGCAAGTATCATTTATTTTTAAAGCAATCGGTCACAGCTTTCTGTTAGCATGATGGCCTCTTGACTGATTTGTCAAAGTGCAGAACAATAAGGCATAATAATATTCCCAAGCTGGGAGTCTGTAATGAACAAAGTTTAAGTCAGCTAAAACAAAGTACTGTATGTATTTGGCTGTAAAGCATACAGGATAGAAGTTTTGAGACCACAGGACGTAAGCCAACCACTAATGAACAAGGATTTGGAAGAAATCAGTTTCCCATGGCCATGCCCTTATGCTATTCCATAGTCACTTGTATTCCATAGTCACTCATCACAGGAAATTTTTCCCCCCCGCCCCTTTTTTTTTTTTCTCTTCCTCTCTCTAAGTACCTATAGAACACCTCTCGTTAGCCCAAAGTGGAGAAAAGGCAATGAAATCGATATTACAACCAATTTGATCAACGTCATATCTTGTTAAATAGTGATTATTTCAGAGTGATAATTTCTTGTGGATAAAGTGAAAAATCATGAATGGTTACCATTTTAAAAACCAAATGTAAACAATGTTAAAAAAAAGGTAAGTGGTAATACTAGGTATTACTAGGTAGTAAGAAGTTTTGCCTTAATTCTAATAATGCCTGGATTTTTAAACTGTCCCTTTCTAAAGTTTAGGAAACTGCTGCTCCGGGAGAATTTTAGGACACATAAGGAAGCTATCTGAGGAAGCACAGCCAGATGAGGTACCATCAGCAGAGGTGCAACAGACTCAATAAAGAACCTTCTTTAATTGCAAACTTCATTTACTCTAGATCCTATTCCCCATTATTTAGTAACAGTCTTGCCTTTTTATAACAACTCCCTGCTGACTGCATGTATAATTTATTACAACATCCTAAAAAAGCATTTGAAATCAGTCGCTTTTGCTGAAACAAAAATGCAGCTTGTAACAGACTAGGTCCCAGGCTGAAAAAAAAGAAGGGATAAAATAATGGAAATGTGCCCCAGAATAAGTAAAGGCAACAGCCCCGATACTGACAAAATGCGCTTGCATTGATGACCTACAGCAGCTAAGTCTGTAACGATGACAGATTCTTCTTGTGCACATGAAAAACTGAAAAACGAGAACTTCCAGTCTCACACTCTCACATACATTGCTCTACTCCAGTTATAACCAACATCTTAATTGTTTACAATTCTCTGTCTGAGAAGAGAAACAAATGCTGTATTTGGACAGCCCTTCCTCTATGGGTTACAATATCACAAGCCATTGGTTTGAGGAATGACATAATTCTACAGCATTTGAGTACACAGGAGGCATTAAGGTGAATATAAGTCATTTCTTGGACTTTCCTCCCTGACCAAACTAGAAGTGCAGGAACTGAACTAGAAAAAAATCCAAGACACATAGAAAAGCAGCTAAATCAGGAACTGCCAAATCTTCAACTTGAAAAATACAACTCTGGCAAAGTGTCACAGCGCTGTTTGAAATTGATATATTAGAGTCAGATTCCTCATCCTTGCATCAACCCACTACTGCTCTGCTGGAAGGCTACACAGAAATTTTGTAAGGAAATGAAGGTATCATATTTGAGCTTCTCATGTACCTGCCCACTTTAGAAGGAGCAGGAAAATTGGGGAAATGGACAGTTTTGTGTAATGGAAATTGCTGAGATTATTTGCTTGGCAAACCTGGAAGATTCAACGTAAAAATGAGAAGTCTTTTGCTATGTCACTGATCTCAATGAAAAAAATAGTTCTTGTATTTTTCTGGTGGACAAATTTCCCCTTTTACTTCTTCAGGAGGAACAGCACAAGGAAGAAAATACACAGGTGGTTTATGATAAGCACATCTACCTTATTGGAGGAAAAAAAAGGGCACATAAGTAGTCCGTTCCCTGGGGCACGGGTGGGAGCAGGAGATCTGCAAGAAGCCATGGTCAGATAAAGCCCAGTAACAGCACAGGCACAAAATGACTAACACTAATCTGACTTCTTGCATATAACTCTTTGCAGCTGCAGTTGGAGGTTACTTTATGAAGGAAGTTTTCCGAGCCACAGCTCACGTACAAGGGAAGCTCCTCAGGGAGAGGGAGCGATAGAGCAAGCAGCGCCGACAGAGCCACTGCGCGGCCGTTCACCCAGCTCAGCAGCACACAACAAATCAGATATTCGGGAAAATCCCTATGTCCTGCGTGGACTTACCCTCTCAAGAAGAACATGTCTTATTTTCATCTCAGTATATTGAAGTTTTGCAGCTATTGCGTGTCTGTTTTCAGCCGTTCAGCAGCCTAACGTTATGCTGAAGTTATCCTCTTCCAAAGCACTGTCACCTACTGTTAACTTTTACACAAAATAACTATAAGGAAATACAATCTCAATTTCAATGTTTCATTGTTTAATTGCTGTTTTACTCAATTTCTAGCCTTTGAAGTAAGCAGGGCTTATCATATTAAATAGTATTTTTTCTCGAGTATGAATACAATACGAACAATACTGTATTGGGTTGCTTCAACCTGTAGTCCTTCAAGTCACACTATGAGAGGTTTCCTCCTCACATTTTTTAATACCACTGAGAGGAAAAAAACAATAAAAGTAATAAAAAAGTAATAAAAAAGTAAAACTGTTTTTCTATCTATTTGAAACTCTCAAACTTCCTGGTTTAGAACTCAAATCAAGTTCATAAAACAAATTTCATTCAAATTTTCCTAGGAAAATCCCACCTGGAAACCAGTTACCCCCATCCATTTCAATAATACATAGGTATTATTTCTAATAAATTATTCTGGTTTATTTTCTCTGTGAAACTCCAAGGTTCCAGGTTCTCACTTCCCATTACAATTGCTGATGAAGCGCAACAAAGTGCCAGCATTTAACAGTCTACTGAGCAAAGATGTTGCACGTGCAACTACAAGTATCACTAAGCAAGTATGAGCTGAAACTCAAACTTTCCTAGGTCTCCATGAATATCTTCACTGGGTAAGAAGCTTTAAAACACGCAGACTCTGTTAGATTAATGCTACTTGATCTTATTTTTACATCTTATTTTGAAACTTGGCTAGTAAGCCAAGTTAGCTGCCGTACTCACAGATATTTATCTAGACACGGGGAAAAAAATACAAAAATCAACAATGGTTCAATGCCACTCGCAGGGATAAGAAAGGCACCAGGGTTTGATGCTCTCCAAGCCTTGGCTTCCTGAGAGGCTCCCTTCAGATGGCTGTGACGGTGCCCAGGGTTTGGTAACAGCTATTGCTGCCGGGGCACTTCTTTGTGTACAGCAGTTATCAAATGTATTTTGAAAACTGCAGGGGGGGATGGAGATTGGAGAGGCTGCTCGAGCACAAAAGAAGATGTGAAGGGAGGTACAAAGGTTAACGCTGGAAGCAAGTCAAAAGAAACTGCCTGGCAGATGGCATCCCGGGAAGGAAAAACTCTGTGGTGGGATTCGGGTATGAAAGAGAAAGCCGGGCCAGATGGTGACTGACAGCACTGATTACAAAACTTAGCTCCTATTGAAGGCAACAGGAGCTTTACTCCTGCAAAGAGAATGATGCAACTGAAGACTATTTTTGAAAATCCTGTTGACTTTTCTTGCTAAGAAATACTCTAAAAGCACTCGGGCAACTGCGGACTTCAAGCCCGACACTTGGTTAACAGTTTACTTGGCAATAACCCATTGCAACTCATACAAAAGCTAGCAATATCAGCATATATGTATTTAGGAAAGAGAAACGCCATCATTTTCACGCCACGTGCAAAGCTCTGCTGCTCAAATGCAGGACCAGGTTATTAGCAAAGGAGCAGTCAAAACGAAATTCCAATAGAGTCCCTTGAAAACACGTTTTCCATCACAGATGTACTGCTTCGCATTAGCAACGTGACATTATGCTATCAAAAAAAAAAATTTTAAAAGAAAACCTAGCTTTTATCTTCACCAGTTACTGTCAGCAGACTCTTAAGTGGTATTCTGGTAAGCACCTGGCAAATCCCTGAGCAGCAGAGCCTGCAGAATTCTAATGAATAAGGTTTCCTGTAAGAAGCAACCGCCGCTTCAGGAAAAAAAGGAGATTTTTTTTTTCTCCCCTTTATTCTTAGCCAGGTAAGCTACACATTCCAGCAGCAGATTCTGTTCATGCTGCAATTCAAAATGCAACCTTGATATCAAACAGAGTTCAATACCAGGAAAACATGAGCAGTGCGAGAAGGGCAAAACACCATATTCATACCTATAAGGACTCAAGAGTCAAAGCTATACAGAAGTGATTATGCAATTCTACAGATATCCTACAGAATAATTCGAATTATTTTCAGACCATAACCTCACCTTTATATGCTCTCTGTTGATGTGGACAAGCAAGTATCCTGCAGGAAAGCATGCACACGTTGACACAGAAAGAAGGCCAAAGCCCACATCAGTTTCAAACGCACTTTGCACAATAACGTGGTCTCTGATTTAAGATGATCCCTTGGAAAATCGACCTTATTTAGCATGTCCCTGCTTTATTTTGGGAGAGAAATTTTAACACTATTTAGGAAATATAAAAAGTGTCAGGAAAACTGTAAGGAAATAAGAATGCAGAAAATTCTAGGAAGCTCTGGATAGCACCCAATGGAGAACAGGGATGATGGGGATCACTGCCCTTAAAAGGGCCAATTAAAGCTGTGAAGCTCTGATATAAAGCTTTTGCCAACCTCCCTGCAGTATGAGCTCTGGCACCAAGACCTGCATTCCTAATGGCACAAGGAGCTGCCGGGGCCACCCTCAGCCTGAGGCACGGGCTTTCCTGGGACGCCTCCTGGGATGTTCCCCACGGAGCTGTGACACTCCACCTGCCTCATGCTTACAGTTCTTTGCAGCTTACCACAACTTTCATCTCACCCAAACTCTCCTGATGTTTCACAGCTTGATTTCCTATCAGCTGGCTATGGATGACTTCCATACTTGTTTGTTAGTTTAAGAACAGCTTTCACAGACGTGTCCATCTGCACGACTACCTGCTCCTGAGGATGACTGGCAGAAAATCCTACGGAAAGATACAGCAGCCCCGCAAACCAACCACATGGCTTCCCTTCAGCACCCTTCCAGCACCTCGTGGTTCAGGGGCCTTGCAAGCCAGAGGAGGTGTCTTTAGCCCTAACCGATGCCATTTCCATCAACACACGGAAGCATTTCCCGAAGCCATATAAGGATTTAACACCTACATTCTCTGGTGCCAAAAGGCTCCACAGCTTACTAACCTACTGCACAAGGACCTGTACCTGTCATTTGTTTTGCACATTTAACTTGAGGCCATTATCTCTACTAAGAGGGAATGATCTTTACCTATCTTTTTCGCTTTACTCTGCTTTAAGGTACCTCTTATCCTATTTCTTCTCAGTCCTCTCTTGACTTCAGTCAGTCTTAACAATGACGGGTTTATATTATTTAATCCCCTCTATTGGTATGTTTTCCAGGCCATCTTTGATGATTATGATCACACCAAAATTGCTTGCAGTACTTGAGAGCAACAAGAATTTACACAGTCGTTATAACAATGTTATCCTCTTTGAAATGAAAGCTAGCATTTTCATAAAAATAATACACACATGAAGAGCTCCTTCATGAGCGGCAATTACTATCTCAAAAGTTATTACAGCGTATATAAAGCTTAAAATATTTACTTTCCCAGATACATTTTATTTATCTTCATTTTACTTCAGAGTGCTAGGTGAAGGAGGACAGATCATGTGAAGGGATGGTTAGACACAGCATTAGAATTGTTTCTTTACCCTAGACAAAATTCCCTATTTCATTTCCCTCTCTCTTCCACATTATATAAAATTTTGTCCATTATACTGGATCTTCCTGGCTATTGACCTCATATACCCTTTGTTCATGCACATGTTTCTGTGGCATATACTGTTTTACTGTCCAAGCAGCTTGCATGTGTATCAGACTAATAACAGCCCCCAAACACTAGACAGATCTATTTTCCTTCCACTCCTCCTTCTGAAGCAATGAGGTAGGATGAGTCTTTCTGGGTTTGTTTTACATGTTTTCTCCAGCTAAGCATCTGGATGCCCAAGACCTCTGCTGATCTCTCGTGCATCTTGATTATTCTATCCTACAAAAGAAAGGAGTCTTAGTTTTAACCATTAGGTTTGATCCCTTTTCCATAGTCCCGATGCCTCCAAGCACTGCTCTAGTGCGGTGCATATTGTGTGTCTTTTGACACAGAGTACAGGAGGATTTCTGCAGCCGTGACAGCACTGAGCCTTCAGCTCCTCTTCCACGGAGCAATTTGCCATAGGAGAACAAACCAACCCCTGCACACAACCATAACCCGCAGTTACTAGTGGAGCTTAATGACTTATTTAAGCTTTTAAAGCACTGGTGAACTTGTGAAGTCCAATGGCTCTGAAGGACTTGCAATGCCGCATTTACTCAAAGTTACATGACTAAATTTTCTTATAAAAATTTCTAAATTTAACATTTTCTTTCTTTTTTTCCCCCCTGCACAAGCCGCTGAACACAAGAAAACAAAACTGCAGAGTCTCTTCTTGAGCAGAGGCTCTGGTTTGCTGTACAAAAGTATAAGGAGCGCCGTATTCAGACACCTCCAATTCTCTGCAAAGTTAAAAGCCCACAGGTCATGTTTGTGCTAACATAAAGCTAAGAGCGCATTGCCATCAAAATAAAATATTCCTCACTGGCACTACTTCAGTAATTGACCTAGCCTGGGGTCATTTTCGAACCGTTTAAATGCATCATTAATCCAGGTTATTCCAAAGCAACTTTACTAATATGCTATAATAAATTACAGCAGAGAAGCAAGACCGCAGTTAGCAGGCATTTTTTTAAAAAGTCACAGTACAATAAGAATATACATCAGAGACACAAATTGGAGAACATGAAAGAGGAGGTATCGGAAACATGATGGCAACGTGCCTCGGAAGCACCACGACCTTCTTTCCCAGGCTATATTGCCCTGATCATTCATGTGACTGTATTTTCCTTTCTTTCGTGTCTCCTTCCTGCCACTTCCACTGTGGTGGCCTCTCTTTCTCCAGTACCATTAGAAGAGAGTGGCTGGTGTCTCTAACAACCACATCAGAAAACTGGAGGTTAACCTGTAATATGGAGAGGTTACTAACTGCATGAGAAGGCCAGATATTTGATTTTTTTCTGATCATGTACATCACGAGACAAGCCAGTGAGCACAGCGTCTTACAAAGACAGCAGCCCAGGGCAAGGGCTTTGCCATCAAGCTGCTGTACAGGCTCCTACTAAACCTGGGACAGGAGGGGAAAAAATGATCAGGAAAGACTGGAAAACTATCAGGAGCATAACCGAAAAGAGCCATCATCTTTACTGCCCGAGTATTACGAGACGTAGAGGCAGAGAGGAAAAAAGTTCATCAGAACTTTCACAATAAAGTAATCACTGTTCAAAACTGTCTAGAAAGCAGCCCATATACAGTCTGTGCATAAGCAGAGAGGGGAGACAAGCAAAAAAAAAAATCTACATTTCTTAAAAAGAAAAAAAGGAAAAAAGGGAAAAAAGGAAAATGCAAAAGACCCTAGAAGACTGCACTAAAATAATAAATACACACCTTGCCATGCATTTGCACAGAGTTTTCTCAAATAATTTCCATTCCTCGCAGGATTGTTAGGATATGTCACATTAGGAAAAGAAGGCTCCCTTCGTCTGTATAAAACAAAGACAATATCCTCAACCCTTCTATCCATAAACAATGCCACATATGATTTATACACACATATATATGTTATAGTCATGAAAGCCCACACTGACAGCCATCCCTACAGAATCTATTCTACCAATAACGCCTTCAAAACACATTCAGGGAGGACCTCCACTGGGCTTTAGCGAGGTTTCACACCAAATTCAGTAAGATGTGGCTGTGACAAATCACCAAACCAGGACTAACCAGTAAAGCACAAGGGAAAGGCAGGTTTCCGAGGCCACCTCGGTGCCACGGGCGGCAGCGGCACGCGGACGAGCCCGGCGGCCGGGGCTAACCGGCCCCCTGCACCCGCTGCAGAGGCTGCTTTGCACGGTGCCACCTCCACTCTCCCCAAAGCAGACACAATTCTTCCTCACTGCTTTTGAGAGAGACATCCGCCATGTGTCTTGGGCATTTCAAGGAAAACGTCTATCTCGTCTCTTCCTGGAGAGCTTGTTTCAGCACAAATATTCCTGTCTGGAGCCACCGCAGCGTCACGTGCTGCGGGGCCAGGACACCCATGGGGGCAACGTGCATTTCCTAGTACTCATTGGCAGAGGCACCACCTCCGTTTTATGAAGACTTAGTCTCACATTAACAGCAACTGCTTGTGAACCTGTTTCTTCACGTTTCGAGTACCGATGGTGTAGACAACAGCTTGGCATTGCTTCAAGCTCTTGATTTCAAACCCCTTCCTCGCCTCACAAAGCACTTGGTGCAGGCAGATGGGTTCATCCACGGGATGGATCAGGCTTCCAGGTTCGCTCCAGCCTCCCAGCCTGGTGCAGCTTTGCCTGGAGCAGCTCCAGAGGTTCCCTGTTCCTCTGCTGCACACCCAGCACCTCTGCTTGTGGTATGGGAGATTCCAGCTCTCAGTTTTAGCTTTGGGTTTAAATTCCTTTAGTAGAAGCAGCTGGTAGAGATGATCACAGTTACACTTCCATACTAGCAAAACATGGGCTAATGTGTGTGTTCTGGATGCAATTTTATTTGGCTTGTATCTTAAACGGATTCCTAAAGGGAACAGGGAGAGATAAGACCACTCTTCTCTTACAGTGCTGTAAGGACCAAGAAGCAATACAGACCAACATACAATCTGACCATCGTTAGTCAGAGTGAGTCCATATACTTGGAGAAATCATCACCATTTCACTATCCCTGAGAATCACATCAAGAAAATCCATATGCTGAGAAAGATTTAATCTGATGTGAAACACAAGTTAAAGAAGTGCTGCCAGAATATGGTGTGCAGAAGCTCACAGCAACATTTTTTGAGGTTTCTGATCATTTTTACTGCCATCTCAAGTACCTTTTATGTCCATTTACTCTGCGTCTCAAGCCATTTTGTAATTTTAGTGTAGCATTCTCTTCCTAATGCCGTAAAACTTCTGGATTTTTCATTTTTATATTGGCATTATAATTGCAAAATTTGATCGGCAATTTGACTGTCACTTCAGTTTATATTGAGTCATTCTGGAAAAAAAACAACATCCGTTCAAGCCTGTCATTCATTTTGCATTCCTATCAAAGGCAACTTAAAATGTAGTCATTTATCAGAGTCTGAAAAATAGCAATATATTTCTTGTAGGATGGCATTAATGTGCCTTTTTCACGTGTTCTCCATGTTAATGTGAAACTACCACTCTGTAGAAAAGCAATCTAAACCTATTCCAAGATTCAAGAAATCCAATATAATAATTTACCCAGCAATCAAATGAGATATCAAAAACACTAAAAAACCTGAAATGTGTTTTCCCTACCAGCAAACAAAAAAGAGAGAGCAAGAGACGGAGGTGCGCCTTAACCCCAAAGGATGAGGTCTTTCCCACTGAAGGGCCACAATAAACATTCTGCCTCTCTCACCTGGAAAAATTCCCCAAGTAAACTATTGCATTAAACCAGGGATTAGAGCCTGTGTCAAACAAACGATTCAGAGGACACGAACCACTGGAGAATACAGTTTCAGCACAAAATCAGATACAACTTACAGTTTCCTTCTCAGTATTTTTTGGCTCTGGCTGATTTCAGCCTGCATCTTTGCAGGCCCTGCCATAGAAGGGCAAGAACTGGCCAGTGGTCATTTGGCCAGTTCTTCTGCACAAAAGAGATTTTCATTGCCAATACCAGCTGAAACTAATCCTTGCAGGAAGGGCCATCGCAAACCTCTTGAATAAAACACATGCACTTCTTGGACATCCCCTTCTCCATTATAACCACCCAGAGCAGCAGTTCCTTTACTAAATATTACATTAACGGCACTGCTTTTGGAGAGGGATGGGACAGCAGAGCAGAAAGACCAGCTGCCTGTGACGGAAAAACTACGTTATCTAATGCCAAACGGGAAGGACTTGTCCCAGTGAGGCAAAAACACATGGAATGAACTACTCCTCTCGCCCTAAGCTAAGGATACACATGCAATGCTCCTGCTTCCCAGACACAGGCAGTGGCAGCTCTTGCTCTTCTCCCATCTCCATCAACACATGGAAGTGGTCACAGTTTCACTACAAAATGTTCCTCCTTGCTCTAAATATTTGCTCACATACTCCCAGGACTTAATTTATATAACTCTACTTGCTGCGAGGAATAAGAAGGAAACAGGTTAAAATTCCCTAAACAAACTCATTTGTTATTCTACTTCTATTTTAACTACAAGTGTGAAAAATTACGCTTCTTTAAGCAAATGAGCACCTTAAGTTAGTCTGATAAATCTACACTTACACACTTCAATGAGCAATCCAATTTCTAAAGCATCCTATATTAACATTGCTGTCCTGAACAAATTCAAGTTCAAATAATTACTCTGCCTAGCTGAATCTCTTAGCAGTATCACGTCCTGTCCTGAACTGTTGTACAGCACAGAAGTAAATTGTTAAATTGTCATTGTATTTGAGCACAAAATCAGCGCTTGTCAGGGATCAATACATGCTTAAGCTACATGGGCCTGATTTTTTTTTCCTTTTTTTTTTGTCTACTACATAGAATTTGCACTGTAAGTTCGGTACTTAAAAGGACAAAATAAAAACCAATGGCACCACATGCTTTCTATGAGTCCAAACATTACGAGACTCCCAACAGTTCAGTGCTGCAGCTCTTGCCAAGGTCACTGCTCACGAGTCTCGGGGTCTCTGGAAAAGACTTTGCACATTCCCCAGCTGCTGCAAGGGTCAGCCTGGCAAACAAACCTGGACTGCTGCACAGGTGGCTTCAGAAGCGTGGCTGAAAATTCCAGGCTGTGGCTGCTGACCCACCGTGGAGGTGACGGGGAACCAGGGACGCCCACAGTGGGTGTCTGTTGAACCTACGGGTAGCCGGGACGAGCACCCTTGCACTTCAGGTGCCACTGCTCCCCCAATGCGAGGGCAGAGCTTCGTGCTGAGCAGGAGAAAGGACCAGGAGAAAGAGACAGGAAATTCCCTCAGCAAGGCCTGCTAAGAAACGATGCAGCCTCAGAGAGCATAGGACCTGAAGGAGGAGCCTAGCAGCGAGCGCCAGGGAGGCACAAGCACCCCCAGAACCAGATGGGACGCGGTGGCCTCTGCACGTCCAGGCGGGCTGCACTTGCACCTTGACTCTCTTCATCTATTGCCATTGGTTTGTAGCTAAATAGCTGACTTGAATTGTCTATTGTCCAAACGGGGTAAATCTTCAAGCAAAATAATTCGTTTAAAAGCAGTGAGTCACTGCAAGTTTTGACTTTAAGAACAGTTTTCACCAAAATTCTCAGACAGCATTTGGTACCAGGGGTTGACATCTCTGAATAGGAGGCCTTTCCACGATCTGGAGAGACATTAAACCCCCGACTTGCTATTTCTTTCCCTCAGCCCTATATGATCTCTTGACTGGGAACATTTCTGACACAGGTAGGGGATACCGAGAATGCCTGAGCTGCACCGTGTCCAACTTCTCCAGTTCTGAGGTAATTTATGTTCAGGAAAGTCTGCCTTATTTAAAGCAACCAAACATGTTTGCTCTTGGCCCTGATCCACCAAAACTGTTAGCACGCCCTAAATTTTGCTGAGGCCAATTGCTATAAACGCACGTGTGCAACACTTTGCTAGATGAAGGCCATAACTTAAGTATTTGAGCTTTTAGAAAAATACCATACAGAGCGAGCGCTGAACTGATCTGTCTTCCCTTTGTGAGAGATCTGCCCCAGCCCCTGGGCCGCACGTGCCTGGCGTGGCACTGGGAAGCAGAGCGCAGCCCGGCTCCGGGCGGGAACGCTCTGACGGCACGCGGAGCTGCCACCGGCCCCAGCCGCATTCCCAGCACCAGGAGACAAGGAGCTCTAGGACCTACGTGAGTGTGGGGAAACGCGTTACACCCTGCCCCAGCGAAGGGGCAGACACAGCAAAGGGGTCCGAGCGGGGAGTATTTCTGCACCCACGGCACAGGTAGAGCGACACAGTCTCCCCAGTGCCAGTGTCGTTCCTGCAGGTCCAGGTGTTTGGCTAGGGATCTACTGGATCTTGTGCTTTGAATGACTGTGCCTATACTAAAATAAACAAAAAGACACTTTACACATTAATATTTGCAGAAATGCATCACAGACTAAGATGGAAAGAAAACTAAATATAGAACCCAGCTCCTTGCACTGTGCGAGATATACTCCGTTCAGTAAAATGCCTGAAAATTGATAGGTATTAAATTAACCACAGGAGGGCTCCCTCTGGCACACTGAGCACAACAGAACCACACTGCTAATTGCCCAAAATAATACTGTACCTTAAAAGTGACATAGGTTTCAAACTTCAAGCAATATTTTCCTCAGTAGGTTTTAATATATGCAGGGGAATAAAATTATACCCAAGCAACTCATATACAGAAGGGAATTACACACGTGTTAGGTATATGACTGTTAAGCACAGGCTGCTCCGGGCTCCGGTGGTGCATCCAAGGCCTCCAGAACCGCGTACACCTGCACGGCCATCTGCAGAGCTGTAAAATACAACAGGGCTGAAGGCACACGGGGCCCTAGAGACCTTCCCTCAAGGGGAAGAAAGGAGGAGTTGCTCCCAATGGCACTTGCAGGGACACCTGAGCCTCCAGGTTTCACTTTATCGGAGGTTTTCATGGGCAGCCCCGCGCTCTCCCAAACCAGGAAAAGCTGAAGCCACAGAAAGTCAGGCAGCCTCCTCTGTAGGCTTGGGGCTACTTATCACCCTCCTTCACTTGCTCCTCTGCTACCAGAGAGAAACAGAACCTTCCTGTCTCACAAGTTTGCTGTGAAAATCAACACAGAAATAGCTGGGAAAGCGGGAGGAGCCGACAGTGCCACGACGGGGTGCTCGTGGGCAAGAGGCACCCACCTGCACCCCAACCAGACCACACTGGGTGCAGCTTCCCGCCGGCACTGGGATGAACGGGCTCAGCGAGGGCAGGCAGACATGTGAGCTGAGACGGACAAAGAGATGCAAAAAAGCTCCTTCTTAAAACGGAGCTTTTAAATGTGCAGCTTGAGAGATAGAAATCTCAAACCCAAGCCACGCACTTCTGTCAATAAACAGAGCTAACCAAGCTGCAAAAACTTCCCCTGTCAGAACCTGTGTGATAAACAACAGGAAGTGTCGAACTTTGCTGTAAATTGGAAATTTTACCCTGTCCGTGGACTTGAGGAATTAATGACCCTATGCAAGAGAGATTTCAGTTTGAAGCTCTTCCCAAGACTCAAAAGCCAAAGCTGGCAGTTTTACAACAACCTTGACTCTGAAGATTTCTTTTCTGCCAGTTTGTTGACTGTAAAACATGCCCAGGATCTACAAAAATAAGTCCTACAACTTCTAGGTACTTGATGAGTTTGTTTGCATTCATCTCTCCCAGACCTCAAGAGAAAGATCTGATCAGAGCAGGTAACCAGACGGAAAGGCAGGGCTCACGGGATGGGGATAGCAAGCAGCATGGACTTGTTATCCGACTGCAGGAAGCTTTCCCTGGGTTTTGGTCCGGGCACCAGGAATAAAAGGTGCAGACACCACAGGGAGAGGGGACTGCAACTCAGAGCCCGTCCCCAAGGAACACCAAAGCACCAGGCTAAAGCAGCGTGGATTATTCTGCATTATTCCTTCCAAGATATAAATTCTCTTTGCTTGCATCAAAGTGTAAGTAAAAGGAAACAAGAAATACACCTTTCTTCCACAACTTATACATTGTAAATCATTTTGATAAAGCACCTATGAGTAAACACCACAGCAAAGATAAAAAGCATCTGGAACTAAGAGATTGCTGCTCCAACCAAGTATTAAGTGGGAGATTTGACACCAAAAAGGTGGAAGAGGACAACTGAACAAAACAGTACTTAATGAAACAGAAACACACCAGGGGTTACTTCACCAGACCGCCCTCCTCTTTCAGCTCCTGATACTGACATGCCACAAGAACAGGAAGAAACATCTCACAATGCTTTTCTCCCATTTTTCCCTAATCATACTGAGCAGAAAATAAAAAAAAAAAGGCTGCAGTAGGAAATTTGGTTTTGTTACATCTAATCATTTTTCATGTATCAAAAGCACACAGAGAGCCAGGGACAAGAGGGGAGCCTCGTTCAAGCCAAACGGAGCAGCACTCTGTTTAGCCAGAGCTTGACAGCAGCCGGACGCGCTGCTCCGGGCAGGACCACATCCCACCGCATCCCGCTGCATCCCACAGCCACCGCACTCCCTGCTCGCTCCCACAGCAAACCGCACAGAAACTAAGGCTCCAGCAGAGTAACTTAGTGCCCAAACCTCCCGCCCAGCACAGCGCCAAAGGGAAAGATCAGACATTGTGCCTTAAGCCCTAAACATGAATATTTCAGCAACAGTATTCCTTACTGCTGACAAGCACGAGGCGGGGGGAAGAGTAAAAGTCTATTCCATTTACTTCAGTACTGTGTCTAGGAAGATAATTTTGCAAAAACTAAAACAGAAATGAGCTTTTTTTCCCCCCTCACACACACAGACTCACAGTATTTCACACCTGCTGCTTTACTGTTAAACCATATTTTGAAGAGTTTGCTGCTACATATAACTCAAAATCTGAAGCTCTACAACTTCCCCTTTGAGGAACCACAGTTTAAATGCTGTGATAAATCCAAAGTAAATAAGAACCTGCAAAATAAAAACATCAAGTTTTTAGGACTCAGGTCCCTGGAACCTTGGAACAATGTGTTAGCTAAGAAAAGTAAGCTCGTATAAAACAGAGGTTAATAACGCATACAGACTTAATGTACAATGACCAAAACCATTAAAGCTGTCTGAAATCAGCACTGCCAAAAGCATCTTCCCATTTTTTAACTTAAGGAAGAAAGGAAGAGCTTCTGTGCTCAGAAACCGACAGGCAGAACTCGGGCGATGACAAAACCTCCCTGATGCAACTCATCGAGGTGCTATTTCAAAGAAAGAAACCTCAACCTGTTCTGCTCTGCTGGACTCTCCAGGAAACATAATCAAGCGCAGGCTCCGGGACCGGCGCGACACCCAGAGGACACCGTTCTGCACATGGTGCGCTCGGGCCACGCGGTTGCTGCTGAATCCCTTCCCAAAGGTGGCTGCCGATGGACAATGCCAGCCTGAGTGCTATTAATTAGAAGCAAGCAGCACGTGAACGTGCATTAATACCAATGTCAGGGTGTCACTTGCCGTGTGTTGCCCACAAGAGCAAAACGATTCAGCCTGTAGCTCCTATTTTGCTCATGTCTCACCTCTGGCCATGATCATGGCGTGTGACGACAACCTCGGCCGTATGTCACCCGTATGTCACGTTCCAGCTCCACAGACCCACCTAGGGACCTACCCAGAGACAGCTTCCACTCCAACAGACTTGGGTCAGCTCTTCTCAAGTAGGCTTGACCTTTAGATCTGCGTCAAGTCACACTAATTGTTGGTCATTTAGCATCTCAAAGACAAAGAATTTCCACACTACATACAGTCATTCACCTCCTGCTAACTTAATGGAAGAGGAAGTTATTTTGTAATTCCTAGAGTAAGTCTCTAGTATTCTCTAAAATTCTCTCATTTCTAGTGCAATTTCAAGGAAATATACATATCTCATCACTTTTTTTTTTTTTTTAACCTCAAAACAGCTGAACTATGACACTAAAAACTTGCATTTCAACTCTTATTCCTTGTATGCACTTTGGGCTACATGTATCACAAGACACAGGTGTCACAAATACATGACTCGCTCCTACTTTGACTGGCTACCCTCACCAAGCAGGACACTTCCATTAGGACTTTAATTCTCACAGTGCTATTGGAAACAGATTAGAGTCAGCTGGGAAGGAGTGGGGGGGAGGAAAAGGTAGAAAGGAAAACAGCGAAACGTCCCTATCAGAAACCCTTGGAGTTTAGGATTGCTGACATCTCCCTAGCAAGTCTCACTAGTGCCTTGTGGATGTTCAGCTGCTGATCTCTGAGGCTGGGAGTCTTTTCTTTCATCACTTGCTCTGGAGCATTTGTCTCTCCTCATTTCCCTTTGATTGCTAGCCAGCCATGCTCCACATTGGGTGCAGTCTGGAACAAACTGGAAGAAGTTTTAACTTCTCTTGAGCCATATGTCTTTAAAAAGCGAGAAACTGTTCTTATGGAGCAAACATGCACATCCTTATTTGCACTCAACACCTTGGCTTTCCCAAATCATGAAGTAAATCAGCAGCTCAACGACCAACACGTGCATCTTGTAAAGCAATGACAGACATCTACAATCACATTTAATTTTCTTTGGACAGAAATTACTCCCAGCTAACACCCAACACCTGACACCCACCACATTTTAAAACCCTCGGAAAGGGCAGAGCAAGCTTCAAGCTAAGATGCTGCCCTTAACTTCCCCCTGCAGTAACAAGGCACCCTCCACTCAGCATCTTTCATAAACTATACTCACAGTAGTTTTAAGAACTGGCTTCTGCAATGCAAAAGGCATATTAACACAGAGGCCAATATGCCAGGGTTCAGTTGAAGGAGGTGACTTGAATTCCTTCAGTATAGGGCAGACGCATTACACACGCAGGCGATGACCCGGGGAGTTTAAGGCTGTTAATACACTAGCAGGACACACGATGCTGTCCCACGAACGCTGACACCAAAGCTGTGCGACTGGCGAACAAGCTAAAACAAACCCCGTCGTTTCTTACTAAAGGGCCTATAAACCGTTTGCGCTGTATTTAAACCAGACTGACAACTGCAGCGCAGGGGCGCAACACCGCGGGACAAGAATAAAGCTCTGGGAAATTACAGGCAGGGGTTTAAAGCACCGCGGTGTAACAACTTCCCCGAACTAAACTCGATTTAATCAAGTTTGTAAGGCGATTATGGAGCCATATGCAAACCCGGAGAGTTGAAGAATAACTTGAGGGAGAAAAATATAATAGAGATAAAGGGATCTTGCGCAATCCTTCTTGCGGGTGACGGCGGCCGCGGGGTGCCGGGGCAGCGCGCGGCGGCC
>VZSG01000018.1:3274568-3318896 GCA_013398315.1 Nothoprocta pentlandii | reverse complement strand
AATAAATGCAAGACCGCACAGATAAATCAGAAAGGCACGGAGCGGCTAGATAGGCGGGGAGCGGCCCCGCGGAGCCGGGCGCGGAGTGCGGGCGCTAGCGCCTCATGTCAGCGCGCGGCCCGCGCGGGCGGGCGGGGGCGGCGCCGTGAGCTCATCGCGCCTCCCGCGCGGGGCTGAGCACGAGCCCGGGCAGGAGGCACACAACACCCTCCTCCCATCCCCATCCTCATCCCCATCCCTTCCCCTCCCCTTCCCGCCGCTTCCCTTCCCGCCGCCCCCGGCTGCGCCCTGCGGCCGGGGCCGCTCGCGGCCGCGCTGCGCCTGCCCGCGCTCTCCAGCTCCTCCGCGCTGCGCGGGGATGCTGCGGTTAAGTTTGGACGCAGCGCCCTTTCAACTCCACGGCCCCGGCGGTGGGGAGCGCCGCGCTCCACAAACGCATCCACAATATATATACATAGTGTGCGAGAGCACGAACGCATCTACAGCACACAGTGCAGAGCAGAGGTGTTTTCCTTCGCGGGAAGGCGATACTGGTCTCATCTCTCTGTACAACCGTCTTGTGCAGAAAGCATTTCCTACACACGCCTAGGCTCGTAAAGCAGGCACTTGGGGGTTATTTTTAGGAAAGCAGAGGGAGATAAAGCTTGTGGGAGGAACACAAGAGCTCTCAGCACTGCAGGTGGGGTGGGAGGCACCAACACCCTGCTCCTCAGGGACGGCAGGACCCCCTGGGCCAGCTCCCCGGCTCCGGCTCCCCCGTCGGCAGTACCTGCACCTCTCGACACGCTTGTGTGACCTGTGGGGAACTCCTGCAGTGAGAGCCACTCCGCAGCCTCCTCCAGCAATCTGTTCCGACCTGCAGCTACAAACTTCCCCATGATGTTTAACCTGAAGCTTCTTTGCTGTGATTTCAGGCAAAGGTATTATCCACCAAAGGCACCTTTTGCTTTTGCAAGCATTCCCCTCGGTGTTTGCCTACCTAACACACGCTCTTCTGTAACCACTCCTGGACAGCTCAACAGCTGGTGGCTCTCACTGGCTTCATCAGGAGCATCTGCAACCAACTCATGTCTTTCTCGAAGTGCAGTGTCCAGGGCTGGACATCATACATCACCTGGAACCTTGATATGTGTTTGTAGGAAAAGGATAAGTGTCTGCATTTCATAGCATGTCCCTCTTCCAATGCTTCCATCCTTCAGCTGTAACTGCATTATGTTATTGAACGGGGACCAGTTTGTGATACACTTGAAGATCTGGGTTGGCTTTTGTTTTCTTTGAACTAGCACCATCTCATTCCTTGTTCCTATGTGTATTCCTAGAAGCGGTTATTTTTCTCTGTTGCACCATATGATGTTCAGTCACGTTTTTTTTCCCCAGAATATGTATCTAGTTTACCAAGACCATTTTGGATTTAAACCTATCTTTCACTACCATATTCAAATTGGATAAGCATCCTTTCTACTCGGTAATGCAGATTTGTTAGCAAGAACTTTGGCAGACTCAGATCCAGGACAGATCCTTGAGAGCTCTGCAGAATGTATCATCCCACATTTGACAGTGAGCCATTGAGATTTTATTCTCTGTGTAGGTTTCCAGGCAATTTTGCACTCACCTCCAATAGTTTTAAGACCCACATAACTTAATCTTGCTTAGAAGAATATCATGTGCAAGGCTTTGTTCTGTTGTCTTAGTGACAAAGGAGATATTTCATTATTTTCTTTTCAACATTACTGGGCTATAGGGACGTGGTGGGACATCAACAAATGGGCAATGCGAGCAGGAATACTTTTGATTGTAGCAGCTATAACCAAGAGAGTCTTTGGGTCAACCGCAATTAAAAGTCACAGTTTTGTCTTCATAAGGTGAAGTAAAAAAGGATCTTACTTTACAGAGGATTAGAAGTATCCACTAAGGCAAAGAGTATTGATCTTTTTTCCAGCAATTTCTTTCACTTATTTTTTTTAGCTAGTCAGCTAAGGTAAGGCAACTTACCCAGTAGGTAAAGATCTCGATTCATTTGCCTTTTTGTCTGAAGGGATTCAGCCTGGACGTCCTTCCACTGCATGACAGATGTGCAATAGCTTGAACCAGGATTCTAAGTATAGAAATGACTGTTATGAGCTCATACAATGAGTGTATGGAAAAGCAGCACTGCTGGCAGGACCGATTTGGGAAACATATTCTGGAATTCCTCCGTGTGCTGGTTCTGTCCCTCTCTGGAGGCGGAAGTTTGCAATCACTCTCAGGAGATGAAATTCAGTTTAGTTGCCTGAATCATGAGAACAATTTTGTAGAAAGTGCCATAGTTCACATGGGGCAAATTCAAGACTGGTTTGTAAAGAGTATAGTCACATTTTTCATGCAATCATAAGCCACCGAGTCCTAATAAGAATTGCTGAATTTTAAGAAACTAAGCTTGCTTAAAGGAAAAAAAAATGTTTTAGAAGCTTGTACCAAATATCAAGACAAGGGGCAATCATGATATTTGCTTGCCCTAGAGGAACCAGCTGCAGAATATCCACTTTCTTCTGTGGGAATAACTTCAGCCCTTGAACTATTTGCAATTTGAAATCTCTGGCCACATATGAAAAAGAATGAAAGAGGTGGATTATGAAACTAGGCACAGCTTGGCATCATAATTAAATGTATCCAGGACATATTTTCATCTCTCCTCCATCGAAGTCCCAAATTCCACAAAGGCTTCTGGGACAACTTAGGACAAAGAAAAAAAAATCAGACCTGAGTGTGAAACACTCTAGCAGGGATGAGAGCTATCTAGCGAGCCCAGTGCAAGCAGCTGCTCAACCAAGCATTTGAAACCTAGAAGCTCAACTCAGACAGCCTGCATGGTAAATTTTTAAACATCAAAGCTTTGCATATAGAATTACTCAAAAGACACTCTGGCTCCTGACTAATCAATAAGTCTTTATATAAAAAGCCACTCTCCAGTCCATAAACTATTGCAGGAGTCAAATTTTGCAGTCACATGAAAGATAAAGCGCCCGAGTTCATGTTTGCTGTTACAAAGCAGCAGAGGTTCATGCACTCTCTGCAAAGAATGAGTCTAGTGAAATGATGATTAACAGCCTGCAATATTGATATATAAAAGGATAAATAAAGGTAATGGAAGAAGAGTTTTCATTGATTGCAGTATTTAGCACCGAGTACGTTAGGATGTGAAATGACCGGGTCTGTTCTGCTCTGTTTCAATCTGCTTAGCTAGAGACAAAATGCAGTTCACTTTCAAGGAACACTATCAAAGGGGATATGGGCAGAGAGGGTCCTCTACTAATATAATCCAGAACTGAAAAACAGTTGCTAACAGTCAGTGTTTGGATACTTAGAGGAGGGACATGTTTTTATCATGGTTGTTTTTCATCCTTGGACCCTCTGGCGTCTCACAGCACATCACACCTTCTCTCTGTATCACTTGTCTTAAAATGGATCAACACCTCAAGGAAAAGGTGTGATGCT
This sequence comes from Nothoprocta pentlandii, assembly GCA_013398315.1. Classification (NCBI taxonomy): domain Eukaryota; kingdom Metazoa; phylum Chordata; class Aves; order Tinamiformes; family Tinamidae; genus Nothoprocta; species Nothoprocta pentlandii. The sequence goes on along the minus strand of VZSG01000018.1, from coordinate 3,315,422 downwards.
AGTAACAAAGGAACCAAAGTAAAAAAGAACATGGTGAAATATTCCATTATATTACTGAATAGTCCAATGTATGATATTGCTATCATATTGCTAAAATAAGATTTCTACATGATAGTAAGGATCCTTTTAAAAAGCTCAAAATCTAAGCTCCTCCAAGATCCCACAGAAAATATATTTCAGGGTATCCTGCAGTGAAACATTTTAACATATTTACCTCAAAAACTCAAATGTCCTTTATATATAGATTCCGGCCATAAATAACAATACATATAGCAGCTTTTCTTTTGACCTTCTAAGCCACTTTGTCTCCTCTGTCTTCACTTCTGTCACCAAGTTTCAAAATCATCACCACATATTTGTGTCGTTGCTAACTATGGGAATATCTTTGTGAATCTTACTTACTGTTTTTTTCCTTAGAATCAAACTCTTGCTCTCAGAGTTAAATGAGTTAAATGCAAAGGAAAGCTAAGAGCCCTCCTAGTTACACAGGAAACACAGCAATACAATCCTGAGGGAAAAAAAAAGAAGAAAAAAAGAGAAGTTTCAAGATTTTTGAATCCTGACTTCTATTTTATTCAGTGATTTGGTTTAGCAATATTGCATGGGGCCAATAAAATTTTCCTGGGAAGTAGACTCCAAAAATATATTAATATCTTAATTATTATAAAGCTGAATAACTCTTCATTCTGAAGACATTTTTCAGCCATAGCACAGATAAAGGCTCACAAGCTTAAATAAGAAGTTCAGTGGCAGTGAAAATAGTAACAGTGAAAACAATCAAATGATATCAAGGGTTTTTTAGGGGGGAGAGGATCATCTCCCCCTCAAAAAAAAAAAAGGGTATTTTTAAAATAATGTCAGTCCTGTTCCAGCATTCCAAAGTTTGGTGCAAATCTGCAAGAACACCTGTTGCTCCAGCAGAAGCCCTATGGAAGTTAAATGAGCAATGCTAAAGCCATGAATTATTTCCACGTTCAAATCTTCATTCCGTGCGACTAGCTGCATGATGGATGGCTGCTGTTGCCTTGCTGCTGTGCCACTACAAACTCAAGAAAGCAAGCAGAAATGCTGAGAGATCAGACTTCTTGCCAGTTACCTCCCAAGCTGCAGATTCACTCGTGCACAAAAGAAATCACTAAAATGTGAGGGTAATCAAAAAAGTTTATTTTGAGACAGATTATCTGTACAATGTCAAATATGCCTAAATAGCTCAATTCAGTAATCACAGAATACTGATGTCAGGAAAAATGATCTCTCATTCTTCCTTTCACAAAAATCCACAGTAATTTGGACCTAAATATGGTGCAGGAACATGGCATTGCAGAAAATTAGATGAGAAAAAAAAAGTTAGCTTCTTATAGATCATCTTTTTCAACAAACAAAAGCAACACATTAGCCCTACAAACTCGGCTCTGTGTTAGCTAGCAAAAGCCTTCTGCCTCTTCAAAGATTAAACCCACTTTCAGGTCCTCTCTCTGGCTGATTTCAGAGAGCTTGCTATACACTTCCTAAAAATGTGCTAAGGCCTCAGATCAACATTACTCTTTTCATACCTGGGAGAGCTTCCTTTGTCTGATAATATACAAGGCCTTTGCACTCCTATCGCACTGCCTCATCCAGGCTGGATCTAAAACAGCATTATATGATTGGAAATAAAGCAATAAATTCTGCAAAGCTTCCCTAACAGAAAGATTGAAAGCCTCACCATTTTTTTTTCTAAATGTGCAGAGTATTTCAAGAGGTAGCAGATGTCACCTTTAGTTTTGATTTCTTCCTCGATCCATTGCCAATAAACTTAGGAAATGGGAGCGGGCAAGCGGAGGCTCCACGTTGCTTAATTGTTCATCTGCTACCAGGGCTGTCTGAGCTGCTCCAAACATTTCTTTGCAAAATAGGGCCCAAGTCCGGCCTAAAATGCCTCCCCATGCCTTCCTGTCATTCTCTAGGATACATGACAAACCCTTCCAGTTTCCTGTTATAAAAATGTCACAATTGGCTCACAGAGAGAGACCCCTCACGTTATTTCACTTTGAACAGAAAAGAGGTATAAACCCTTGTAGCTGTGTTGAGGAGCTGCAGGTGTACCACATCGTGATCAGAGGTCCACATGGAGCTTAGTGAGGACGTGGCCTGTTTGCTCTGGCTCCACGTCATGTGGACAGAAAAACACTATGCCAGCTCTTGGCGCTTCAGAAGGACTTCAGAAGCTGAGTCAATTAAAGCTGGGGGAAAGAGGCCACCCAAATATGTTTTTTTTTTTTTTCCAATTTCCTAACACTCTAAAGTTACAAAAGCACTATAGAGTTTGATTTATTATAAAACTGGGCAGCAGAATGAGTTTTCCATTGAAGTAAGTTTCTAAACCACCTCATTTTGTAAGGTCAAGGCCAGTTCTTTGATTCTGTCATGCACTTAATGGGCACCTTCATGCCCTATTTTCAGGAGTCCTACAAGCTATCATAACAGCAATGTATGCCAGCTGTGACTGGCACAAGCAGAATTATCATGATTAGAGTTTTCCTTTTCACCAGAAAAATCTGTTTGAATGGTGGAATAAGACTGTACAGAATTGCTGGAAGCCCTCTAATTTAGTGAAAAGATATAAAATTAATCTTTATGAGATTATAAATATAAGTAACCTATTATAAGTAATAAAATGTATATAAACTATATTAGCTAAGACAATCCATGCCAAAGATTTTACCTTCTAACATGCTATGAGCAGTGTGTGTTTCCAAAGAGCACATACCCTTCTGGGATCACTGCTCCCCTCCGGAATTTCCTCCTGTGGTCAGGCAGCCACCCCACTTCCTCCCACTGTTCTGCCTGACTCCCTGCCCGTCTCGCTGTAAGTCTTCGTGTAGGGCAGTGATATTCACACACCCTCGTTGTGTTTTGTGGGTGTTGAGTTTAGTGGCCTGTACTTTTTCCCCTCCCAGCTGTGTCAAAAGTCAAGAAATTAGCTTGAACAAGGGAGCAAACTAAAATGTTGGCTCCCTATCAAGCGTACAATGCTAACAACGTGCAGTACCTCCCTGACTCAAGGATAGTTGGATTATTATTTTCTACGAAGTGCACCTAGGATGACACATGCTACATAATACTTCTTCAACATAGAAGATGAAGCTGTCAAAGAGAAATGGAGATTATAGTGGTGATGGTACCAATTCCATCAATTCAACTAATGCAGCTTTCCAGTGTACACATATACAAAACCACAAAGCGAGTAGTGCATTAACACCACATTACTAGAAAAGAGCAAAATACTGAATTGCATTAGAAACAGCAGAAAAGCATCAGAGATGCCATTGATGGCAAGGTGATTGGTTTATATATTCTGACTGCAACCCAGCAATTACATAACTTGGATTTTAATGTCTATGTATTGCTCCATCATTAAGAAGAAAATGTCATTTGATGTAACATTATACTCACCAAATCCAGTGATTTTCAATGAACTGTGTGAATCTAATTTGCAATACTGATTCCACTTTATTCAAGTTAGGAAATAAATGCTGAAAGAAATCAGGATCAAGATAACTAGTTTATCACAGAGTATTTTTCTAATAGGTATTTTGTGAGATTTTTTTTCCGCATTTCTATGCTAACATGCTTAACATTTTAATTAAAAATGTGAAAGACCAGAGATCAGCCAACTGATAAAGATAAAATGGAGAGGACTAGAATGCTACTCCAAACTGGTAGCTACTGCCAGATTGATTTTACTGGCCAGTTATGTAGTATCCTGCACAGGAGTTATTTTGCACATTTCAAAACAGCTTTTAAGAGGGACTGGAAGATTTTTTTTTTTTTTTTTTTTTGCAACTACTAAAATTCAGACAGCACGAGCTCTCTTTCCAGTCTCAAACTTTATTCAGTCTCACAAAAGCTTCAGCAGTAGTAGAAGTCCTAAGATGGTAAAGGATCAAACATAAGAAATACACACATCACTGACCATTCTGAAGGAACTAACAAACAGTTTGATCAAAATCTTATTCTCTTTTTTTTTTTTTAATTAAACCATTGATGCCAAAATTACCTACTGGACTAAGGTGAGAAACCAGGGAATTTATGGCTATTGGATTCTAAAAAGAAATGTTACATCAATCTGCATGACACTAATGTAGTTTAAAATGATCTGAATGACACTAAATGTAGTTTAAAATGTTATTCTCCTCATACTGTGAATAAAAGACGAGAATAGCTATAAAGGAACTGGACATAGGGACAATTTGAACAAATGAGACAGTATTTTCACGAGCACATGCTCACCACTTTCATGAATCTCCACGAGGGCTGGCAATTTCTGATATTAAGCTAGCCACAATTCCAACTATCTGAAATACCCAGATCACTGCATATCGTATACTTCGCTTTGCCTCCAAATAGCTGGAAACAGCATCAGGCACCAGAGCTGCTGTACTTCAACTGGAGAGCTGATTGTCCTTAGACAGCACTGAAAGGCACATGGGCAAAGCCAGTAACATCCTGCACTTGTGCAACACCAATCAATAAGCACTCCGTCCTCTCCTTCCATTGCAGAGCTAGAGCTTTGGAACACATATACCTGGCCTGAAGATTTTCCTTAGAGTGGGAAGAACAGCTTCATTTCAGCTATAGCAAACTGGTATAAATACCAGGTGAATCAGGCTAAATGCATTAGAAGAGAATTTTTCTGTGTGGTTTGACCATTTTTTTTTTTTTAATAGCATTCTGCAGCAGATTTGCTGCACCACAGTAATGTCTAATCTTAAGAAACATGGTTTATACATTTTTGCCTCTTTATTTAAAGGAAACTTTTTTTGTTGTTGTTTTTAAAACAAGGATATAGAGGGCACTCCACACTTCAAGGAGATAATTTAATCAATTAGTGCAACATCAGAAGGAACATTCCATATTCAAGGACAAAAATACCTAAGAATAGAGCCAAATGCGTTTTCCAAGTAAGTAAATGGTAAATTTAATAGGTGATGTTAAGAGCTCTTTAGGAAGAGACGAAAATGAACCGCTCTGTCAAGTGGTAGATCCTAAGTTCTTTAGCACTGTTTCCAGATACAAGCACCTGCAAATTTATATATATGATAGCAGGTAACTGTGCTGTAATTATAGATTCCAGTCAACCAAATAAAACAGACATGGAAGTGATATGGGAAAAGAGATTGCTTAAAAACTAGAAATTTGAACATGAAAGAGAAAAAAAAATACATCTTAAAAGTTGAAATAAAACCCCTAACTTTTAAACAAAATTCAAACACATGTTCCATTTCAATTTAGAGAAGGGCTTTGGTTTAACCCAAAGTGAATTTTCATTCTTTCCCTTAGGCCATTAGAAATCACAGCCTCCATCCACCTTCTTTCCCTGTTCACCTGTATGCCAACAAACACACATTTAGTTGAGCGCTGTTTTTCAGTTATGTTCTTCCTAATATTACAGCTAAATACCATTCTGAAAAACTCAGAACTTAGCCCTGCTCTCAGACGAGTGCAGGAAGAGTACAATCTTCCAGGAGACTAGGGAATGTCATATTGCAACATCCCTTCTTTCATCTACTCTTCAAAAATCTGTAGGAAAAACATTAACTCTGTTACCCTCATCACCACCACTAATGCATATATATTCTGCCACTAACTAAATACCATAGCGAACTGGTTCAGGCCCCTGACCCAAAGAGCACACAACAGGCACATGAAAACAAATCACACAAGCTCCTCTTGAGATGAAGAGTCACTACAACTTGAACAGCAATGGGCAGCGATTTAGAAGTTTCTTACAAAAATCTTAAAAGTCACATTATCAAGTTATCATTCCTATGATTCCAGACACATGATAGGAAGGAGTTAAAATATCAGGGCAACTTCGGCTACATTGCAAAGAGATGCACTTTTTTTTTTAAGGTATGTTTTAGGTATAAGAACAAGCTAAAACATCACCTCTTCTTTCTTTCAGGTCTCATACAATGACTTGCTGCTAGCAGAGAACTTCCTTGCCAAGAGAGCAGTACCTATCTGTCATTCACCCTTCACGTTTCTTAAAGGAGATAAGAAGCCTGACAGTTCCTATGAATAACAATGACACATACTCTTGTATCTCACAAAAAAGGTGCAAATTTTATTGATGAAAAAGGGAAAACCCCATAGTGTTTAAGTAGTTTTCTAAGCACTGCTTATATCTGGTTTTGAGTGAAGATGGAATTGCCATTGTGCAAGAGTCAACCCGCCTGCTTACATCAGTTCTAATGTGGTCGCTGACAGGTTGCTGTAACAACCTCTACGAATGTAAATCTATTTTGTTACTAACAAAGATAAAACAATTTTTTTACCAAATGATTTTTTTACAATAAAGATTCTTGTTTAGTTGGGGTTGCAACAGATTTTAGCACAAAATAATTATGTACCTGCTTTGGCAAAGCTTCTTAAGCATATTTGTTGAACACCTTCTGGACAGCTATCCTATAAATCATAGCAAGGAAATATGCTTTGTAGGACATGTCCACAAACAGCTTATAGAAAAAGTGCTTTCACCGCTGTGAGTGCTTTTCATGGAAGGTTTAGCAAACATAATTGCATAGATATAGAGGTTCATCTATACTATTTGCTTTCCAGAAAGACTGCAGCAACCTATTTGGTATAAAAGTTTATTCTATCAATGGAAAAGAAGGTGTAAATAAATTCTCAGAAAAAGAAAGCGCCTCATGCAGGCTTACCACGTCTCAGTGATAACAGCACAGGCCTATGTTAATCCTTGGCCGACCTCATGTCACTCGAAGTGTAATGCCGAGTACAAGCTAATTCAAATTTCAGTCTGCAAAATTTCCCCCCATCTCTTGAGGTCCTCTGCAAAGAGAAAAAAGCAAACCTCTATCCTATAAAAATATGATTATTAAAGAGAAGAGATGAGATTTGCATATAGACCTGTACTTAGAAGCATCTTTCATTATGAGTTATTTTTTGTTTTTATTCATTTTTCTTCAGCTACATTCTTGAATTTCTGACTGTACACAGTCAAATGCATACAGTCCATTGACTGAGAAGTATACTTTATGTTTTATGGGTACGCACTATTCCAGGTTATCATCTAGATGGACCTTCTAAAAAAATCTTCTATCTTTACTCTATAGAGACTGATCTCTTGTAGAGGCTGAAGTGCTCAGGGCTAGTCTTGGGGAAAAAAAGAGTTACTGAATATTATGTTAGTGATCCTGTGAAAAGTTAGTGCAGACCAATAGCATTTTGAAAGCCATCAGCAATAAATAAGATTAGAATGTTATATAGGAAGAGTTAGATGATCTTCAGGGCTAGCATAGAAGAAGCAAAGCTGAGTTTAGTACGGTTCATGTGAACTCATGTAAAAAATGTCTAGGAAAAAAAAAGATCCTAAAAATTGGGAGTGAAATTTGAAATAGGAAATTAAAATCATGCTAACTATTGGGAGAAAGCTACTTAATTAGTTTTGGAAGCATCTTGATAGGTTTATGATTAGGAAAATGCATTGTTGTTATCTTCAGTTGCAGAGGTCTTGACTTGAGAGATGCAGGGGTCCTTTCAAGGCTGAGTGGCTTGATTGATTTGATTAATGCTTTTGATTAATCTCTTTGATTAATGCCGCTCCCTGTTTACTTAATAAGTGCTAGGAAGAAGTCCAAAACTCTCTAAATTGTGCATTCCCCTCAAGGATCAGAAACAATGTCTTACCTAGTTTTCCAATTGCCTAGTATTGTAAAGAATTAGTAATTCCAAAACTGTATCCTTTCAAAAATGTTCATAATTCAAACTGCTGATGGCTTAGCTTGTTTGACAAGTCAGTTCCTACAGGAAAAGAACAGAAGATGAAGCAGGCAAAATAAAGAAAGGGAAATAATGTTCCTGCCTGATTGAAACTTCACTGAAAACAAGCTGGAATTGGCTCAGGGTTCCTTCTAAGGGAAACAATAGAGCTGCTTCTATGTACTTGGTCACACACACCAGGTATCGAGTCACACCACATCATTATTTCCTCTTCAGCTGACTGAGAGCTAAAGTCTGAAAAAGGAAGACATGAGACATCCAAAAACTTTGTTTGAGTGTTTCTGTAGAGAGCAAGCTGTGCAGAAGATAATTTCCAGTACTATTTACATGTCTGAACACTGTGACTGCAGAAAGAACATTAATGGTAGGTTGACAAATGTTACAGATTCTTGGTATGTATCATGATAAACTCAAATATATGAAAATTAGACTACAGGGATGAACCTCTCCAACAAGCTCCTGACCTAACAAGGTGTTCCATGCTGCCTGGCTGGAAAGTCAGGCATTTTGCACAGTCTGCCAACATGTTTAGTGGAATCTTATATGCCAGTAAGTTTCAGAAAATTATGCATCAGAGATCTTACTATGGCTCCTGAACTAGGGTGAAATTAGACTCTACACACATGCATTTTACTTATTAACATGGGAATTATAACCACAGAAGACTTTAATCCTGAAAAATGAAATTTGTTAAGCGACTCAGAAATAAGTTGCCAGTATTTTGGAATATAAGAATCTCTGTCAAAACGTAGTGACCATAGGCAGACTTGGTTAGCTATTCTCCTTGACTATTCCATATGCAGAACTCTATATCAGAGAGAAGAGTGGAGGAAATTCCCAACACACACAACATCCCCTAAACCTAGGTAAGTAGTTTAGTTGCAATGACAGCTTATGTCCAAAACACAATAAATCTAGCAATGTGAACTGTGCTAAATTCCTGTTGGATTGAATGCTGCGTGATGAGTATTATGTAGGAGGGCAGTATGTGGAATTATTTTGTTACATTTCAAAATGCCTTGAGCAGGAAAGCAAGGAAAGAACTTATCCTTCTTGTGGAAAAGCGCAAGAGAACTGAAAAGCAGAGATTAATGTGGAAACAGCAGGGGATTTAACATGAAATATATGCTTTCTAATATTTCTCAAGATGAGAATGACATCCAAAAGCCTGACCAAAGCAGATCAAAACTCTGCAGTTTTGAGATAAGTATCAGGACAGTTCCAATAAGAAAGTACAGTTTTATGACCATCCAAAGTTTAAAAATAGAAAAAAAAAGAAGATGTTAAAACATATCAGAAAGTTAAAAAGCAAGAATTTGATGACAAAGCTCCTTAAATGAGAATTTAAAGATGTTTTTTCATCCTGTCCATATTTCTAAATTTCTTCAAAAGGCATTAACTTTTACATAAACATTATTATTCTCGATAGCTTAGCAATCTTCCTCCCATTCCTATCCGTCTCTGGACAAAACATCATTTTGAAAGTGCCTTGCAAGTGTCCATGGATATATGACAAACAGCAATACGAAGAGGTTTAGGTTCTAAGTAGGGGTCACATTACACAGTAAGTAGCAACTCTGCACTTGCAGTTACACCTGGTAGCTCCACGGTGGAGCCAAAAGCATGAGCTTTACATTTGCTGCTGTGAGATGATCAGAAACTTCTCTGTAGCTGTGAGAGGATCCAGCTTCCTACAGGAACACTTTGTTCTGGCATACCCTACATAACTGTAATTTCTTAGGCCTATGTGCAATTGAAAAAAGTGCTTCAAAAATCTCTCTCATTAGCTGAAATAGCTGGTGGTTTATTCAGAATGCCAGTCATTAAGTAGTATTGCTGCTGGTTGTAGATTAGATCACAGGTACACACAAAAGAATTCCACCAGAGCAAAAGAATTCCTTTTCCAGGAAGGAAATCATACAAGCCATTCCAGAAGGATTTTAGACTGCAATCAAGTGTGCTGGGGACAACAGTATCTATGATTTTAGAGAAATACCTTCATATGGCAGTGAAAAATATGGCTCAATATAAAACATCCCAACTGAGGTCTTCGGAAAATGCAATGGCATATGGATTTTTTTTATGCTGATGTGATATATAATGATTTTGACTGTATAAATCAATCCTTTTTTAAAGAATCACTAAAATCAGCTTCATAAGGCAAGGAATACTATTCCCTCTTCATGGTTATATTTTTATATATAAGGCACTACATACATCAGTTTTTAGTGAAGCTTTACATTCATTTCCATAATCTAAAGCTATTCTCCTCTTACAAAGTACATTTACTATAAGTATTATAAACGATAATGCTCAGAATACATGAAAATAACATGACTAAAAATAATGATGCAGATTAAGAACAATTCTAGGATATTGTGTAGTAGTTATGTATTCTGTTCCATTAAGAAAAAAAGTATAAAGCTGAGGTTCTGTGTGAAGCTCAATGCCACTCTTCACAGCCTGTCAGGCTAGGATATTCTCAGAAGGAGAATGAGTGCTTCCTATTGCCCCTTTTCTTGTCATGGTGGAACGATCCAGTAGGAAACCACAACATTTACTACTTTGTTTATGAATTCAAGAAAGCAGAGTTCAGATGGCAAGGCTCTGTGTGAACCTCTGTGCAGGAGTATCACAGCCTTCTCCAAGCTGCTCAACGCATCTTGAGGACAAGGAGGACTGTTGCCCAAATCAATTAGTAGACATGAGGGAGAAGGCTTGTTCTGTTGCATGTTCAGCTTCTAGCTGTGCAATTTTATGGGTTTCATGAACCTTCATTTTGAAAATCTTCTAAGAAATCATTTAATCAAAAGAGCTAGCTTAGACCTAATTAAGGTGGGATTTCTTTTATCTTCTTTTTACTTTTTTTTTCTTCTCTTTTTCTCCCAAAGGGAGCAAAGGGCACTCTGAGGTGAGGAGCCCAGGTTTCACTTCCTAATTACAGCTGGAGAAGACTCTTTGGATGTCAGTCGAGTTCTGCATGGCTGATGTAAAGAACTAACAGCATCCTCCCAAGTTCCAAAGTGTCTTCACTAATAACTAACAAACTAGGAACAAATTTCTTCCTCATTTAAAAGCAGCAGCAGGATGTCACTTCTGCAAATTTCTGCAAGTATAATTTTCTGGGCTGTGCCCTGAAAAGATACTTATAAAGGCAAATGAGCTACAAAATGTGCTAAACGTTCATTTGTATGTATGAGAGTCATTCAGCACATTAGCAATTAGGGGTTTAGCAAATTTTAGATTGTATCTGCAAGTGGCATGCACATGCTGTACTCACTTTTGAAGGGCTACTCCCTATTCAGAGATAGATATATAATATTAACAAAGTAAATTTTCATACATAGATGTTGAACCTCCAATCATTTAAGCAGGAAGGAAAACCAGCTATTGAAATGTACATTGAGAGCTAGCTGCAAATTTCCACTTGTCTTAGTGTTAGAGGTTAAGTAATCTCTGAAATAAGACTCAATCCTGAGAAGTACGGTTTGAACTAAAATATACCTTCTAATTTTCAAGCTCTTCTGTTAAGAGATGTATCCTCTTACACAGTTACTTACAGACTGAAGAAAAAGTATATACTACAGTAAGGTGAGAGTGAAGGCTCTCAGTACTAAGTACAAGACACTGTGCTGACTGCCTGGAGAAAAGATGCCAATGTCAATTGAATAGAAGTATAAAATTACGAGGTGCCTTTAATTACACACATTATCATCAGTGATAAAGGTCACAGAGACCTATTTCAATAACAGAGGATTTCAGGATATGTTCTGGAGTTACTCTCTGTTTATGAAAAGGCTGCAGACATCCAGCTATCTAAATAGCTGGCGTGAAGTGAAAGACTTGTTTTTGCCAAAGAGTGCACACATTCCCATAGCAGAGGAGGCTAGACAAGGAGAACAGGCTGCATCTCCAGTGATGAAGATAATGAGCTAATGATCTCAGAGACTAGCTGGACATCAAGAAGGTTGTTGCATTAGCAACGGGGAGACAGGGCGCCGAGATGACAACTGTCACACGAACTCCCACTCAGCATATTGCAAACAGGTTCAACTGAGTTGACAAGGAACGAAGAACAGCTCCACTGCACTGCTTATATAACCCATGACAGTTATTCTGTTAAGGAGGAGAATTGTTATGACTCACGAAAGAGCACAGGCATTGCCTGAAACCTGTCAGAACAAGTCAGATTATTGTAACGTTAAAAGTCACCAATAAGCTGCTTACCAAGATAGAAAAGGTTAAAAAAATGTAAGGGAGTCAGTCTATACTAGACAAATGTGTAACTAAACCAAGTGCTGGTAATTCGGAACATTACTGTATACGGATCACTGTAATAAATAAAAAAACTCTATCTAAGAAAACAGTCTTCCAAGTAGCGTCTGAGTAATTGGCAGGGAGAAAACACCATGTATGTCATCTAGAAAAGGAAGAGTTAAGAAACAGGCGCTAAATGTTAAAAGCAGTAAATTCAAATAAGAAAATACATCCATTTTCAACAATATGATGAGCTATTGCACAATATGCTATTAACAGGATAGGAAGACTCCAAACATGCTTCTCTGGAAAATAGGCTTTCCTCAAGAATATTAATGGATTCAGTACAGGGTGTCTTGGTGAAACATAGTGACCTGTAACTATGCATGTCAGGCTAAATGATCCATTAATACCTGCATTCAGTGAAACTTTGAAGCCTACAGCAATAGCCTCTCCTCCTGTTTCGCTTACCCAAGGAGTGAAATCACTGGGCCTGTTTCACGTCATTAATCTATTTGCAATTTCCCCTTTATCAACTGAATGGTTTTGGTGTCAGAATATTCCTTTTTTTTTTTTTTTTCCTCCAAGCCTTAATAGCTCGGCTAGCTGCCTATAGATTTTTTCTGTGCTTAAAAAAAAAAGAAAAAAAATTACTTATTTTAATATGTGAAGATTTATGGGGTCTTTTCATCTTCTTAAACCTGAAGTTGCATAAGGATCAGGAGAGAAACCCCAAACTTGTGGAAGGCTTTTATATTCTTTCTTCCACAGCACCTGAGTAGCTTTTTTACAAAAAAACATTTATTCCTTGCAACTCTTTCTTCCCTCAGCTCTATTCACTTTTCAGAAAAAAATCTCTATGAAAAATAAATTATTGAAAAATGAAGTTTCCTTTTCCTTACAGGCCTTCTCCCACTAAGTAGCCCAGCAGTCACTCTAGTTTGTGCAGGCAATGTGAAAAAAAAAAAGTTTTTATTCACTTTTATGAAGTCTTGAGTACACTGCTGAAAACAGAAAAAGGCAGGAAACCAAATAACATAAAAAAACACAGTTTGTGTTTAAAACATGAAATTTCTGTCTGTAAAAGTACAGTTCCATGAGCTGAGAGCAGCAAAAATAAATTAAAGGATAATTCTTGGTAAAAAGCCTGAAGCAGTAATGAACAAAAAGTTGTTCATTTTAGTTGTTCAGCTGATAATCTGATGTGAAGCTGTGACAATCAGTCCCAATTTAAGAAAGGCACGATGGTGCTCCCATCTATATTTCGAACTGAAAGATACCTGCTTTGATGCTCTTTCTAAATGTTAAACCTGCTCTGCACTAAGAATTTATACACAATGAATAAAGGCACTTTAGAATCAAAGTGGAAATTACAACAATAATACAAATATTCATAACCCTTTCTTATCTCTTACCTATTATAAGTGGATATGTTATCAGTAATGGTACCCAGAATTGACTGGGGCTCCCAGGAGCTGGCAGTGTAAAGGATACTCACAGAAAGCATGACATAAAAATATCTCCAAAGTGCTGCTTCCTTCTTTAAGAACTGCTGCAATCTCCAACTTTCTGAATTAAACACATGACTAGTCTATAAAACTCTGTGCAACATACACAAATGCAGGCTACTTACTACTTTAGGCAAAATATAAAATTATTTTCTCTGTAATGCTTAAAGGCTGAAAACATTTGTTTGATTTTCCTTTGGACTTCATTCAAAGATAAACTCTCCTTCAGGACTAGGGGGTGGGCCAGCCAGACGAAGCTCCACAAAGCCTGAAATAGAGCATGTGCTGAGTGCACGTTCCCTTTGCCAGTAACTTCAGCACGTAGCAAACTTGCCTGCATTGGCTTCTAAGGCAGTGAATCTGCCCTAGTTTTCACCACAGCCTCAGGCATGCTGCGGATGATTTAGATTGAAGCTCACTGGAAGTTGTAAATGCATCCCATGCTGCAGCTACCTGTAGCTTTTCAGAGAGGTGCAACTGGCAAGTCAACATCCAAATCTGCCTCAAACAGTCTCATGAAAATGCAATTTCTCAGGAAACTGCATTTAATCCAGCTATTGTCTGGCTGACATAAAAGAACTTTGTTAAAAATACACCCCCAGACTTCAGAGGAGAATATGGAGAATGACCCAATAGACTCAGCAGCTGCTTGCAAAAAGTATTTACTTTCTCTAAGTAAGGAGGCATCTAATTACTTAGGGGGCATTACTGTTTTATATAACCTTAGAAAAAAGTAAAGTTGCAACTGCTTCCATATTCTAGCAAAGAAATCCATGCAATACTGTTACAGTCAAGTGTTTTGGTTTTCGTCCTTTCGCAGTTCACTATAAAGAGAGGCACTTGTATTTGAGAGTGTTGTTTTACACAGTTAATCTAAATTCTCTCTAATACATCCACTTATTCTCTTTTTCTTCTACATATATGAACATTTAAAACACAGGAAGAGGCATAATTTCAAAGGGACATCCTATCTGCCCTCTACTCAGTTCACTAATTCTGAAGTGAAAATTTCTCTTAAACTACTTTAACCACAGCTTCATTCAGTGAATAAAAAGCAAAACACACTCACTCCTCCACTAATTCTTAAAAATAGCTGTTTGGAAACAGATATTTTGAAAAATAATCGCAAGAAGTAGAAAGACAAGGAATTGGAAAGTATAAACTCCAGATTGTCCTAAACTTCTGTAGAATTTGATGTTAAGAATAGTGATTTGGGGAATAGTTACTGAAAACATGCACAGCTATAGGGTACAATTATAAGGCTCATACCTAATATTCAGGACTGACAGGATTATTCCTATGAGCAAGATGTAATTATAACTAATTATAATAACATTTATCTATAATCTGATTTTTTTGTTTCTGAGTATTGGGAAAGAAGTAAAAATAGAAAAAAAAGAAAGATGCCATTCTAATAAGATAAGAGATTGAGTTAGCCCAGTACTGGAAAATTAAACTACTTTTACACTCTGATCATGCTAACATTTGGAAAAGGAAGTGCTTAGCATTCCAAAGTCACTTGTTCAAGGAATTTTAAAGTTTGAACTTTTTACTTACTTTATTTATAGGGATACTTTTAGTGCTGGAATTTACATTACTTTAATTCTGAAACTTAATGTGCCAGTGCACTGATGTGCCTGAGGGAGCATCCAAAATATAAAACTGGTAAAGACCAGATTGGCTGCAACAGCAAGCTTAGTCCATCTTACTGACAGAGGTCATTTCCATTAATATTGCATCTTAATAACTATGCCCTCAGACTGGCACAGAGCCTTGCACATTAGCTTTTCTCATGAACCCTAGGATTTAAATCTGTTTATAAAAAGGGTAAAAGCATGACACATGGTTATAAAAGGCATACTGCATGCATTAAGATTGATCTTCCACTTCAGTACCCATGCTTCTAAAGCACAGGCTTTACATCCCTATCCCTTTCCTGAATATTCCACCTATATTTCACCTATTCCTGAAGGTGAAGGAAGAATTAGCTCTCAAAGCCAAAATTCGCAATAAAACCAGTGTTGCATTATCCCTAGAGCTGCTCTCTCTGGTGGACAATCAATAAAGCTTGCCGACCATCATCGAGAAGTCCATGTCAAGCACTGGCTTCCATCAACTGTTACTGCTCTGCTCTTGCATTTTCAGGAGCACAGCAATTAGGATGAGCCAAGTCTAAAAACCTGGCAAGCACGTGGCTGCTCCCAATCCCGTGGCTATTCAGCCCTGTATGAATAGGGCCTAGAATCGTACAGGTACTAGTACTCACAAGCCTTAACAGCTCTTCCTCTCCTACACATACTTAATGATAGCTTAAACTAACAGTTCTTTGTTTGCAAATAAGTATGTATTTCTCTCATCAGCTTCAGACTGAGAAGATAATATAAACAGAGAATTTTTAAAACTAAAGAATGGATTTTTAAAAACTAAAGCTAGATTAAACCAGTGCATTTCACAATGGAAAGAGGTAAAGGGACTTCACCAACAATTTCCAGTTACTACCTTGCTGGTCCTCAGTAACTTATTTCCTTTGACTGTCTACTCTTACCCTAGGGATTTTCATTATGTTTTTTACTGATTGCTCTAATAGTTTAGATGGCATAAAGCTTCTAAATTCTGAGAAATGCTTTCTGTCCCTCTTTCATGTTTAAGAGATGCACAAAAGGCTGAGGACAAGAAATTTATTTCTTCTTTGTCCCTAGTTCTTTCCCACAGGCAGATTCTTCACGGTCTAAGGATTTTCCTGTTGTGAATTTCCAAGCTCTATGATTATTTTTGTGCCAATTAATCTGTAAAAGTAGTACAGACCATGAGCTGTTTGACCTTTGCAGACCTCAAAATTATTTCTACATCACAAATGAAATATTATTCTGCTTAACTATGTGAATACAAGTTTCAGAAGAAAGAAAAAAAGACAATTCCAATTTACATGGAAAATCTGAATATCTTTGCAGCTATATATAAACATTGTTCTAACATCTTTTAAAGTCTATTGTTAACTGTTGGGGAGCAATTGTCTGACTACTTCCATTGTTAATGAGTGGACAGTCCTCACAAGCACAGAAAATGTAACTGTAAAGATAGATTAGAGGTAAAGTCACATCAATGACTTTACGCTATTAAATCTATGGCTTTAATAAGGACTGTTTTCCTTTCTCATGTTGTGATTGCCTATCTTGGGGACAACAGAAAATTTTCAAAAAAGCCTGAACGAGACCCTGAAGAGTTATAGTAGAACTGAGACAGAAAATAGCAAGGAGCACTAGGACTTACTTGCGTTCTGATGTCTGAATTGATGGACTGGAGATAACAGAGGGCCGTTCTTCCCTTACACAGCAGCTTCTCTGTTCCTCACAGACCTGCAAGTGGACTGGACATTTGGGTCAAACAGGAGATCCTCTCCCCGAAGCATTCCCCTTGCTGACAGCTTGCCAGTCCATCAGATGTCTACCATGATGTGGTAGATCAAAGACCCAGCTAAGCTCAAATCCTGCTGCATCCTTGTCACCCTTTGTCATACTGATCTAGTCTACTTCTTTTTGAGAAGATGGACACCAGAGCACTGTATACTTACATCATTATCTCAAAATAAGGGTATATTCCAATTTTCAGGAGTGGCAGATTTTTTTGGTTGGTGCTTCACTCTTTACACTCATTTTGTTTTTCAGAACATCATATATCAAAATACTGCTTTCTTAGAGCTCATTTATTTTATCTAGATAGCTTTATCTACTACTATGTCATAATCTCATACCGGAATAATAAGTCAGGTCAGACCTCATCGTTGCATAGCTAGAGTTCAAATATTTTCCTTCTGTTACTTGATGTTAACTAGTACTAATTTCATCATCCATTTTACCATCTGCCATGCAGTGCTTTTTTTCCCCCCCTCTATTCACATTTGTTCATTTTCTTTACTAACCTCAGTAATTTTCACTTATCAGCAAACTTCACCCTCTCATTTATTCAACACTCTTTCCAGGTCATTTAAGTAAAACAGCACAGGCTCAAACAGAGATTCCTGTGGGATTCCACTGTTGATGACCTCCTTCCACAGAAAACCCAGCATTTGTTTCTAGCTAGTAGAAGCAAATTTTAATAATTAAGACCACAGAACAGCTTTAGTGTTCACAGGACTTAAATATCCTGTGAAAAGAGAATCTGATTTCTGAAGATTTTTCATGCAAGTATCAGCAAGTAATCCTTTTAAAGTACTACTAACAGCACACAGCTCTGTAGATAATTCATAAACCTCTTCTTACTTTGAAAGAAAAAAAACAAACCTTAAGCAGCCTCCGAGAACTTCTTTTTTTTCCATAATTTTTAGAAATTATATAATAATCATGCTTAACTTTTGTTATCTCTGCTGTGAGCAATAGTTAAGAACAGTTCCCTACTAGTTCAGGAAAAATTTACATGTTTAACTTGCACTAACAGTCTCAGTAACTTCATGTCATTCCTTCTGCAGGACTGAATACCAAATGGGCTCAGTAGATGTGGTTAAAGATGCTTAAATAACAGTCTTCAGTGGCATTTAGGTGACCAAAGATTAAAATATAAGCAGTTTCTAAAATCAGGGAGTCATATCTACAACATGAGCTTTAGCTTACTTTTGAAACCATGTTTGTAAAAGGGGAAAAAATGAATGATACCGAGTACCAAAAGCACAAAACATTTTCTCCTCACAGACGATGCACTGTTTTATTTTCCATTGGTTTATTTTTCCTCATAGAAGATTGACAGAAATCATGGATAAAAAGAGTAAAATGATGGAGAATGAATGCATGCTGAATGAATAAAAGCACAGCATGCCAATTCTAAGGGAAATCATTCTTTTTACCTAAAATTATAGCTAAAAATACTCATTTCTTATGTATTTTTACATTTTAGGGACGTTGCTATTTCAAGAATTATTGAGAATCTTTGCCTTACTCTGATCCCACAAAGTAGGTCAAGATATTTTGGATTTGCTAATCCTTCGCTATGTCAAAACCCAGAATAGACCCATCTGTCCCAGTTTTTCACCTGTTTAAATTCTTCTACTACAGTCAGGTTTTGCTACAATGATTTCTTGTAAGATGTTCATTGGAAACAAAATGATATACATAAACTTTGGCTATATCCAGCTTGCTCAGTCTTGAACCTACGTGATTAAGAAATTATTTCACTAGAGAGCAAAGCATGCTATGATGTATGAGAAATATTTCCTCTCAGTTCCTCATAATTGTGTGTCAAAAATGTTAAAATAAACCTGGAAAACTACCATCTTACTCCTGTTTTCCAAATTCAGATCTCTTGCAAACTCTGAAACAATTTTTGAGTAAGGCAATAACGTCTCCTAAAATCTACAGCTCTGTTTAAATGTCAACTTTTGAACCAAGAACTGACACAAGCAAATTTTACCTATGAACCTACTTTGTTATTAACGATTCCGCTAACAAGTGTTTTCAAAGAAGGTAACTTCACTCTTAAAATAGAAAAAGTATCCTGCTTCTGCAAGTTCAGGAAATTAACGGAGTATCATTCATTAAAAACAGGAATTCATTTATTCTGCTTTGCAGCAAGTCACTTGGGACCGTTTGCTGCCTTCAATTTGCCAGGGTTTTGCTCTTCCACAAATCCAATTAGCAATCGTGTCTCTTAGGCGGAATTTGAAGGCAAGTGCCCTCCGTGAACAGCTAGGCAGCAACGCCCGGAGCTGGGGCTGCTGCTGGGGGGCTGCTGCTTGCTAACGAGATGCCATCCTGGGACAAGGGTGCCCAAGGGCTCTGCTGCGACACGAGTGGGAGCCACAGGGCTAGGAAGAGCCCCCAGCATCCAAGCATCCTGCTTTACCAGCACACTGGGATCTCAGCCATGCAGTTCGATTCTTTTGACTGTTGCTTGTAATGCTGTAAAATATCAGCAACACAGAAAGCTTTCTTTGACATGAATTTTAAAGAACCTATCCTGGCATTTCTACATTAACAGATAATCAGTGCTCCCAAAGACAGAAATTGCTTTTTTGTCCTCTTCCAGTGATTTCCTGTAATTCACCATAAGCACTTGAGTAGTCAGCAGTGACAAAGGCTGACTAGTACATACAGGAACTGCAAGAGCTTATCCCAGATTTACAAGACACCATCTCACTAAAGGGAGGCGATCTGGTTGTCCCCTCTAGACTGGATTATAGCACGCATACAGTGCAACACCTTTGGTGTCAGCTCCCCTTTAGTGAGCCTCAGTAGTTTGCTAAGGTAAAAGCACATTAACATAAAAAACCTTAAAGTAATCATTGTACTTCTGCAGAGTTTTTGCAAAGCCAACGTTATTTTTTTTCATATAAAGCACATATTTATGCTGCATAGTAAAATAAAACAACATGATGCAATTTCCCATTTCTCATTTCTTCCCTGTTTAGTTTGGTTATACTATTTCCCAAATTTCAACTATTCAATCTAGAATAGCAGGCCAGTAAAGAAGGATACATTATCTGACCAGCTACGGGAACATCATATTTTTATACCTACTCCATTTGTACATGGAGATTTAGGCTGCAGGGATTAGATTCTGCAGACCTTATTCCATCTGAGGTATCATGAGATTTCCCTGAGTGAAAGAATGTAACTGCAGAACTCAACTGAATTTTGCAGAGGTGAGCTCACAGAGAGAGACAGCAGCAATACACCGATCTTTAAAAAAATACAGCCTGTCTCCTTTTATGGACCATTAAAAGCCATTTATGGATTTTGCAGGTTGGCAATTTGTAGCTAGAATTTCAATTCAACATTTCACTTACAATGTCGTTTGCATGAAGTGCCATGGATATGTTTGCTATTTCAGAGACAGGACACTAGCACAAAGTACCAACTTCGAACCTCACTAGAGTTTAAAGACTCAGCACAATGAAGACATACCTTATTCAAATAGGAAAATAGTCATTTCTTCAGTTTCTCTTGATACCTTCATTGTTGTCTTATCAAATTCCATAGCCCACCTGATCTAAACAACAAAAGTCTACAAAATAACACATTTCCTTGTTTTTATTTCTCTGTGTAGAAGCATTTTACTTTCATGGCATTTGTTTTATTTTAATTAGGGTGAGGCCCTCAGGAGAGTTATTGTAGTAATCACTGACAGTGGAGTTCTCACCCATTTCTCTCTGCAGGCTATTTTATTTTACTCTTCAGAAATTCCACAGTTTCTCCGTGGGCTATCCCTACACCTGCCCTCTGGAGAAATTTGCTTTCATCTTTAACCAGCTCTTCATACCTGCTTCTCCAGTTCAAGGAAGACCTTGCTTCCTTCCTTCCCTTTTCACACATTGCTTTCCTTTCATTCCTTGTAGTACGTGAACTACATTTCCCAGGACCCTTTTGAAATGAAGGTTCTTGAAATACTTCTGAGTATGAGTAAGCAAGATTAGAAGTTTTTTGATTTATTTTCAAGTCAGAAGAAAAGTTCGATTAAACTGATTAATGCATATTGTGCTCCAAGAATGGTCAATAAACCCATTACAAGAACAGAATCCACAGTGGATAAATGCCAGATAACAGAGAGTATAGATTTCTGATATCATACGCAAATTCTTGAAGCAGAGCCCAAAAAATGAGAAAAAAAAATCATACTGATGGAGTCCTGAAGAAGAACAGGACTCAGAGTGGCTTTGTAACAGTGACCTATATGCTTATAAAAGCAAAGAGCAACATTAATCATCTGTAATTCTATTGTCTATAGTTACCATATATATATTATACATATTATCGTTACCAAAGGTACACAGAAATGTGAAGCTTGTAAAAAGGCAAATGAAAAAGAGCAGCTAAAAGGGTAAAATACAACACGTAAATCAGCTAAAGACACACACAAGCCAAGCAGAATAAAAACAACACTACACCAACAGCATATCTACAAGGAAGACCTTCAGAAAGGTCTTCCTGAAAATAATCAGCCCTGTTATTTATAACAAAATTGAATAAAAAATGAACTGCTTACAAGAAAAATACATTAGAGACACGGTAGTTGTTACAAATAAAATGGACCAGAAAAAGCATTAGCTCTCACAATATAAATGTAAAACAAATAATGAAGGAAGACAAAAGAAAATATTTTGAGGAATATCTTAGTAAAAACACCACAAGTATTATTATTTTTTCCCAAGATTGTCAGAAGCATGGCATGTGCCAGACAGCCTAATGGCCATACAATCCTGTGTAAAGATGAACAATTCCAGAGTCAACAGATATTCTAGGGATAAAAAAAGGGATACACCAGGAAAAGACTGTGGCAGAAAATCTGAACTCCATGCTTTGAAGTTAGTAGCAGAGAAGCTTGAGGAAAATTAATACTGTAGCCCTTCTCCACAGCAGTCAAATTTGATTTAGCTATGCTAGTATATCATTTTCAAAAAGAGATCAATAAAATGAATATTAATAAATCACACAGGTCAGAAGGTATTTTCTCAATAATTCAATATGATATTGCCAGCACACTAAGTATAATAGTTTTCTTTTAGATCAGCTTTACTGCTAGAGGAAAGGAAAACTGTTTGTGGAACTCCAACTTCTTACATAAGTCTAGGTGGTCCTGAAACAGGTACAAATAAAATTATTAAATACTGTAATAGAGAATAATGACAATGTCTTCAAAAAGCACTAGACAAGATCCTAGAAGAGAAGGGGGTGCTGAAGCTAAACAAAGAGTGGCTTCTCTCTAAAAGGATAGTGTTCAGCTTGTAAAGAGGATGACTCATACAATCTATGCATTTTTTCCTATGAAAACTCCTTAACTGAGTGGCACACACTTACAAACACTTTGTTTACAGCAAATAAAAAGGAATAACAATTACAAAATTACATAACTTGGTCATCGGATTTAGCTGCAGCCATAATTAAAGAAATAAATGGAAGTAGACCAATCATAGGCTACTGTGTATAATGGGAGAGAATATAACATAGTAATCCATGAAGTATTGATTTTTAAAACTTAGAAAAAATATTAAATGACCATCTCTTTATTTTTGCTTTCTAAATGGCCACTGTCAGAGATGGGATACAGCATTAGATGGATTATTGTTCTGATCAGTAGGTTCACTCTAATGTAATCTCTATTGTTGCATATTTAATGCTGTAGGGCTCTGACAGAAAAGGACATTATGTCCTTTCTGTCAATCAAATTATAATCAAATTATGTCCAGGACAATTAACTGCTCATCTCCTATAATTTTAAATAAAATTTGAAGCTATGTTTGTCCATTACCTGAAAACAATTCAGTTAATGCTTTTAATAAACAAACCCATAGCTATGACTTTTAAAAGGGAGAAGCTTTTTATTTTAAATAAGCCATCTGCAATGCATACCATTTGAATTTGGGGGGTTGCATTTATTTTACTACATTAAACATTCAAAACTAAAATTGTGCAAACAAAATGGGTAAGTTTTAAGGAAAGACGGATTTTATAGCATTCAGCCAAGGCAGGGGGTTCATGGCATGGTTATGCTACAATATCATTCAGCTATGAACTTGCACATGATAATCATTATTTGTGTTGACATTTGCAGGTGCCACGCTCTACTGTTACTTATTCAGAAGTCTAGTTCTGTGTAACTGTTATTCTCAACCTGTATTTGTTCTGACATTCCTTTGCCTCCTGAAAGCCTTTAATGTTCCATATTTGAGCATTATAATCAAAGGACATTCAAACCTACTTAAAACATAATGCATTATTACATTACAGTATGTTTGTATATGAGTAACATATGCTTTTAAATGAGTTCATGTACTTATTCCACATTAATGCCATAATCTACCTTTAAAAATCTATGATAATTTGTTTTCACTTATGTATGGGTTCATGTCCTTATGTGTATAAGCACTCTTGGGTATTCACATACATATGAGAGCTCTATGTCCTGCTTTACCAAAAACAATAAAATCTAATTGAACAGATCATGCTACAATCTCTCTAGTCTTTTAAAAATTTAACAGAGATTGATCCTCTTAAAACTACATGGAGCCATTAACAGAAAAGAAACATCTTCCTTTATGTACAGTGGACTTTTCTGAAGACCTTTGCTAGCTGGTATCTCACTGTAAACATCTAATTAAACAGGCACAGATGCCTGTCCTGTACCTGCTTTCCTAGGTACACAGACTTGAAGACACTCTCACATCGGTGCCAAGTCAGGGGGAGGTTGGCTAGCTGGCGACAGGGAGGCACTATATGATGTTTTCAGTGACACCACTCTCCTCTCTTCTGCCACTCATGTCTTTATTTAAAATTTCAGTATTCTTCTCAAGCAACTACTGCAATATTACATAGCTTTAAAGCAGAAAAGAGAGTCCAATGTAGCATGGAGAAACTGCAGGTGTCTGAAGTTATATATAACTGCACTAAAAAGCATAAAAGAAAACCAAGTATCAGGTGTTGCTTGCTATGAGATAACACTATTTAACAGCTCAAGTGGGACCTGAGGAGTTACGAAGATCAGCTGGAACTTATCAAATCCATCACTGAGCTAATATAACACCTGGAAGAATATTGGCCTTGTGTCTGTCTTTAAAAATACTGCTTTTCATCTTTATATGTAAGATTGCAAATTCTCCCTTAGGAAATACATTATGAAGAAAAAAAAGAAGGCTGTAAAGAAATATTTTCTGTACTGCGCCCTCATCACATCTGCTCAGTTAATAATACAAAAAAATATTTATAACTACTATATAAGTTTTAAAATGTTTCCACCTACTGAAACTATAAAAGTTGGTGTCAAAAATATGAAAATTTTTCTAATACTTCATCTGCACAGAAATATTTCCAGAGATATTCTTTATTGTGTGAGGATGCTAAGAATTTTTTTGCCTTTTAAACAGTGCAAGTCTTATATTGTGGCAAGCAAGGATTCAGAAAATTTCTAACAGACATAGATTACAAAAATTTCTTTTGTGCGTGCATTTTATCTGGTTGCCATGATACTCCACTGAAAAATCATGTATGTTCTATAAGTGTTGCAATGCAGATATTTTACCTCTGCAAGGGAGAGTGCTGCCCTTTAAGAAAACCATTTTCTTTCTTAGATAATATTTTAAGTGATGTCCTGCTGTTGTTCCTTTCAGAGTGCTGTTTTATCTTACTTCTTGATGACCTCCTACAGCGGTATGCTCCCTTCCCATTGAATCATGCAGCTTGGAGCACATCAGTCTCTGCATATATTCTTAAATATTTGGTTGAAGGTCAATCCTGTCATCCAGAGGAGAACAAATACATGTAACTTTTTGCTGTGCTCCACTTAACAGAAGCTGGGAATGAAAAAAAAAACACTTACCTGGTATGATGGTGTTAATTTGTAACCCTGGGATGCTATAACCTCTGATACTGGAGGGGTGCCAAAAATAACAGCTGGATGCTGAGGCATGCATACTGCACTTATTTTACAAACCTTTGGAAAGCAAAGATGCAGGCAAATAATTGGGAAGAAAAGACTGTTTTCCTTCTCTGATGCCACGTAACACAATTACACGCAGCAGTCTGGGGCGCAGGGTTTGACCCCACCGAGCAAGAGCAAAACTCCTTTTGCCAGGAGTTGCTTTACTTCATGGAGACCTAGAAATCCAAAGAAATAGCACCCTTCCTTCCCCTTATTTCTGTTTCTCCTTATGCCAAAGTCAATGTAAATGTTAAACACTACATCAGATACACTATTTGGAGGCCCACAGAAAACCACGGTAGGGCGTCAGTGTCTCTATTACTATATACCTAGACCAAAAAAAATGTGCATATGCACAAAAGAGACTCATCCTTCGTGTAGAAACAACAAGTTTACAATGTAACAGCTTAATCTGAATACCTTTCAACAGTTAAAACATTTAAAAGTTATTGATAGTCTTTTTTTCTTTTTTGATTTTTTCACATAGAATTTTTGTTCCAAGTTACCGCCTTGAAACAGCAACATTTATCTTTGGATTAGAGAAATATTTGGCACATAATACCTCACTTAACCTCCAAAGGGAGGCATCTAAGACGTGTGGCTTCCCAAAAGCAGAAGAGACCTCGATTTTATAAAATGATATTGAAACTTTGCATCAGGCCAGCAGCACTTCCGAAGCAAGCTTTTTTCAGATGATTTTATAAAGTTCTAAAATATGTATTTTGGACTACATAGTAAGTAGTCAGTCTTTATGCAAAAAATAATCTCTCTTAGTTGTCATAAATAAATGTGCTAGAAAAAATAATCAAAAAGAAAATCTTTTCTAACCATTTTTTGGAACAACAATAGAAAATACATCTATGGCAAAGAACAGCAGATGGGTTGTTGACCTCAACAGGAGAACATATATAATTTCCTGCTTCTAAAGTGACTTTGGAAGTCGCCCTTATTAGAGCTAAGAAAGCTTTTATTGCATGTCACCACGGCATTATTCTGCCTGCATGCTGTAACTTCAGTTCTTCATTTTACATGAATTGTTCTTCCAGGCTTTTCTTTGTTCTTTTGATTTTCTTAAACTTTACAAACAAATGCATTTTTCATTTCTCCCTAATATGTTTCTTTTATGTGAATAGATAAAAACCAAAGAAAAAAAAAAAAGGAATAAGTAGCCTTATTTCATCCACTTTTACTCTGCCCTGAGCTCCTCCAAGTTTAAAAGAACAAAAGGTAGAAAATGTGTTATTACAGTCCTCCTAGGAACTGCTGTTTGGGAAAGGTATTTGGCAGTCTCGGTGCCCTTGGAGAGTCTATGAGGTTTTGTTCAGAGATGCAGCCCCCATGGCTCAGACCAGAGGCCAGAAAAAAAGGAATTGATAACTGTGCAAAATGTTCTGCAATGCAAACACAAAACGGCTTCACTCATGGCAAGAACATAATGAAGCGCAGTTGACTGACTTGCTTTTTGTCTAATTTCACTATAATAGTACTCCGACATAATGCTGACAGGGAGAAAAATACTTGATAGACATAGATCAGTGGTTGTGAACACGGCTTCTGGACCTAACGCAAAAATATACGATATTCTATCAACCTGGGGCTAACAGCTACATTGGATGAAACTAATTCTGTATTTTGTGAAATGTTCCTGCATTATGGGTAGTAGTCACATTGTCCTTATACAAATAGTCAAATTTTATTTAGTAAAGACAATTTTACAGACAATGTAGACTTCTGACAATATTTTCACCTTTTGCTTTTGTATACAGACACTATTTTTTACATGCAAGGCATTCTCATTGTGTCCATCCTGGTCATATATTGGTGCATACAGATCTGAAATGGCTGCAACTGGTGTTATGAGACCAACCTACGAATACGCTTTTAGCTAAGGATTTGGGGACACTTTTGAAGAAAGCGTTAATTTTATTTATGTTTTCAGTGATTTAATCTGTCTCAGGCCCATAAGGAATTGTTACCAAGACATCTGAGACCCTTCTTTATGACTTTCCATCATGTGAAGATCAACATACCTATGAGGTAGGGAAAAGAGCTCATTCTTACTTTCTGCATGGAAAATGAAGAAACCCCGGCGGGTACAACACAAAATAAAGCAGTGTGGAAAAGCATGGGCTCTGGCCATTATTTCTCCATTCTTAACAAGCACTGGACTGCCTCTTCTCCATTTTTAAAGTTTCCTGCCTGTATTGACTTGTCTTGAAGTACACTTCTGCTTCAAGGCAACATTGATTAAGTTTGTAGTCATCTATCTGTCCAACCAAACAGACATGTTATTACAAGCATATTATGTATAAAAATACATTTTCATTCAGTTTGCATTAGTTTCCACTTTAATCTCAATTATATATGCAACAAATACATTTATTAATATAATAAATATTCTCTGGCTGTAATTTTAATGTTAACAGAAGACAACTTAATTGCTTTAAGAATTTTACTCTTACTGTATTTTATGTGACTTATAAGCCAAATATTATGTACATCAATCAGTGTTCTAGTGTTGAAAAAAAATTGCAATTACAGGAATAACTCACATTTTAATAACACTAAATGCTATTTCACTATGTTAGAGTCCATTGTCACAATGCATAATATTCAGATTTCCTTTCATTTAATAGGAGAGGCAATGAAGAGAAAAAAAGAGATTTAACTTTAGTACCATCGTATTTTCATTTCTGCTAAATATCACACTGAGTATGGTCCACATTTATCAATTTGAGTATGCAGCAGTTACAGGCAAAGTTTTTGTGTATGTAATTTTTTTTATTAATTTTTCCACAAATCAATTTATATGAGAAGAAAAAAAGGGAAATAAAGATAATAGTTTCATAAATATCTAAAGAGCAAATCATAAATTGTATCATGAATCGTCAATATATTGTTCTCTTACCGTGTCCTTTCTTTCGGAAAAAGGAAATCAAAAATCTCATATACTTTTAACTCTCATACTAAATCATGCAATTATTTGAGCAACTTGTAGCCTTCTTTCCTTACGCTTCCTTGCTGCTTTACACAGGCAGTGTAAAATCAAGGCTTTTCTTTTTGTGAAAGTGTATGTATATATTTCGAAAGAGCGTGCAATCACAAAATTCATAAAATCAGCCTCCTATCTTAAAGTTGCATTCACCCTACATTTGGCAATTAGACACGTGTACCATTTGGATTTGCAAATACTTGCATTTTTCCAAGCTATCTCTGATCCCTTTCCCCTTTGCCTTTTAAAATACATCTGCCCTTGAAACAGGCTTCTTCCTGATATAAATCAGCTGATGCTCAAAAACGATGCAGGCTGTGTCCCCAGAGCAGATGGGGCTCTTCCAGCAGCTAAGCCCCACTGGGGAAGGGGAGAAGAGCTACCATGCCCCAGCTCTGCACTAGCAGTGGAGATCTAACCTTAACAAGACCCATATCTGACCCATTTCAATGCCAGACACTCTGTATGTAAAGATCTAAAGCCTGTAACAGCAGAAACACTTTGTGTATTTAGGTAGGGAACAATCAGTGAGATCTTATGGCTGATTTTAAGAAGAGATGGAGAAGGATGAGGGTCACCAGACGTCACATATTTTGTAGCTCTTTAAGTGTAAGGAGCTGAGGTCAGGAAGAAAGGTAACTCCACTACTCTAGGCAATATTATACAGTGCTAAACTGTGCTAGAAAACTACCAGTACGAGGTAAATTAATTTAATTTTGACTGCTCTGACTGTCAATCAATGTAAGAAGATATTAACTCACAATGGAGATGACATTGTAATATGATGATTATTCTGCTGGGATACCTTAAAGCATGAAGAGCATATAGTACAGGTCAGTAATTATCTCATGACAAGTGCGCTCCCTGGAGATCACTTCAGAGCTATTACACAGACATTGAGGAGAAAAGCATGTACATATGTTGTGTTAGGAGAAGATGAAGACGGCACTTTGCAGTCACAAAAATGAGTTTTAGGTGACTGTGAGGTTCACACTGATTAATTTAAAGTGTTACCAGCCAAGTGAACACCTCTCCAGCTGAAGCATATTTATAGCAGCTAATCACACTGTGAAGCTGTAGCATATAAGGAAGTTACAAAATAACTCTGCTCTCTTTTCAGTTATTTTTCCAGATATAAAGTACATCCTTTGAATTTGTGTCCCTAAAAGGTACTTTAAAAAGAGCAATTTTTTTTTTAACCTTTTTTAAACATTACATTTGACCTATGTACAGAACATTACTGGAGGAGGACCGTCGAGGCTAATGTTTTGGTCTAAGTTCTGGGGAATTTCTGCAATTGACCTAAATTGGTATCAGTTTACAACTCTTGGAATAAGACAGTCAACAGCTTTGCCATATGCCTCTAATAATTCCCATATTGCAATACATATTTGCTTACACCATTCTAACACTCGATCATTTTAATGTCCCTGGAAAAGTGCCTATGGATCTCCTTTTCTCTTCACACAACAACTGAAATATTTATTCTTTTGCTAACCAGTATCCCTCACATCCAACACACAATTTCTGTGTCTGTTAAAACAAATACCACATAGTCTGTGTACTTGTATGGATACTGTGTATATGTACATAGGAATTTTGTTGTTGAACTCTCTACACTTCCCTTGAAAAATTGACATGCATGAAGTATGCAGAAAAATGCTATATGTGTGAAAATTTGCTGTGTAAAAGCAAAATTCTGTAGAAATTGTCATATTAGCTAAATACTGCAAATGAATTCATAAACATAAATGCTGACTGTTCAGTGCTAAATATATATATACTTTTTAAAAAAAGCTATAAAATTTTAGGTTTATAAAGTCAATATTGTTGAATACATTTACTTCTACAGATTTGAAACAGGATATTATCTATATTTTAATCAAATGATGACTATGATGACTGTTAGTAGCAAATATATGAGGACGCAATATGCAGCCTTTGTGTGTAATAAAAAGTCAGGAAGATGAAAAGACTTCAGTGCTTTAATATTGATTACAGTTTTGCATAAGATGGAAATGAAAAAAATGTAATTATTTGTTCCTTCCTTTTTTGTAATGTTCCTCTAAGGAACACATTGATATCGAAGCAGGACAGCAAAAGGGACAGGGAAATGATTTTGAGGATATTAGTTACAAACAGATATTATGAAGCACTAATCTATTTGTAGTTCTTTCTTTTCCCCATCTTTTCCCCTAAGTAATTTCACAAAGGTGTAAAGACTATAAAAGAAAAGACGTTACATCTGTGTCAGTATTATTGTCACATTCTTAAGAGAACACTTCCCTCTCAAAGGACAGTCAGAAATTCATGCAGAAAAAGGTAAAATTCATTCTTGGAAGAGGTCCAACACACCCAGGTCCCATTTAGGTTTTAATCTGACAAGTTCATTGTTTTTTTTTCCCTGATCTTGTACCCACCATCTGTTCCCAGGATGGATTTCATCCAAAATAGCAAAATATAGAAGAATGGCCAAACATTAAGTGCAATGTTCACATGACATATACGATGCATGTATTCTGCTTTAGAAATAAGCAAATATTGAAGTAGCATCAACTGATGTTGACTATGAACTACAGATTGAAATGGGCCACCACTGTTTTTCCATTTTCTGAGCTTAACCAAATAGGAGGGACTTGCTGTGCTCCATGCTATTCTCTTAATGCTTATTATCCCTTTTTAGTTTTCTATTCTTCAGCGATATCAGGCATTACACTGCATCTCCTCTACACCAATACCCCTATGCCTTTGCAAAATAAAGCTCTGCCTACAAAAGGCTAGAGATCACCACCAACAGAAAACTCAAAATCACTGGTGTTTCAACTCCTATACAGGTTAACCTTTAGTTAAAGACCCATCTATGACAAAAGGCACTACATTTTTTTCTTTCAAATCCCTGGGGTAGATTTCGAAGATAAATTTGACTGTTCATGTGTAAGTAGAAGGCAAGAAGCAGAAAACACCAGTTTTAGGAAGCAGCGTAGTGTCTAACAAAATTGGAGCTATTTAGCAAACAGCACAAAAATGGGTTTTGTGTTAATAAACCTAGTGACGTTCACAATCCATATACTTTAATTTGAATTAATTATTTTTTTTTTCTTTACAGAGTGTGATGAAGTTTCCAAAAGCCTCTTAGCTTTATCAGTGGTAGTATTTCATTTTAGCGCTGTTTGTAATTAGTTATTTACACTAACAGAACAAATGTGGTGCTTCCAGCAGAAAGCTAAAGGCCAATGAGAAACTGAGAAGGAAAAAGTACTAAAATATTAAGCTATTCAGCAAGATTTTCAAGTTCGTTAAAATTAATGCAGGCTATCATTAGGGGTACTCTACAGTTCAGTGCTTCACAAATAAGAGAAATGAAGCAACACTACTTTTGGTACCTTTCAGCCCAATTTTTAAGCTGTTTTATTTTCCTTTACAAATCAAGACACCTAACAGGTCACAAAGCTTCCAATATAAACCAGCAGAATGGTAATTTGCCATATATGTGTATCCTGAGCCACCTATAACTTAAATGCATCCTGAATGATTGAAAAATACATTGCAGAAACAGAAATCAGAACAACCAAGAACAAAGAATTACATGGGTACCTGTTCTTCAGTTATTTTGGTGGTTTCATTCACTGATCCCCGTGTCCTGTCAGAGGAAAGGAAAATAAAAAATAATGAAATATAAGACAAATGTTTCAATACAGGCTCTGTGAGTCTGTGAATATAAGTTCTATGCAGAAAGGCATACAGCTGTACTGAGGTAGCCATGCTGCAAACACACATGTGACTGCACTAATAATCAAATAATAAATACTAGATCCACTTACCTCACAGACAAGTAAAAACAGCTGAGAAAACAAAGGAAGAATAAACAGCTGGCTGCAGCTTTGGTGGCAGTGATAACCTGTGTCTTCTTGTACAACTAATGATCAAGAAGTATCAAAAACTCCTTGGTCCAACTACACAACTAAACTGTTTTGGGCAGAGAGGAAAGAGACTTCATATACATATATGTGAAGGTCTCTTCCATTTTTTCTAAACAAAAAACTCACCATCATCATTGTCAGACAGGCCTTTAGCCATCACTCAAGGTTTACAAGTCTGCCACATGATCACTGCCCTCTAAAGACATCTCCTAGCATTTTAAAAGATATCTTGTGTTTAGCATTTTAAAGACATCTCGTAGACATTCCCATAGCAGATTCCTCTAGGCATGATCTACATTGCCTGATCATACCTCCAAATTTCAGCAAATTGCAAATTAGAACTTTTCACACTAATTCAATTTCACTAATGTTGTGAAAAGATGGCAATTACATTTCATAACATCTCATGCTGTCTGCTGGAAGCCAATCAATTACTACTGACAGCCTTGAGGAGAAAGAAGACAAAAGACAGCTTTCAGAGTGTTGGCTTGGGAATTGCATCTCTTGTTCTGCTCAGACTAACGCTCGCAAGCTGGTTGGAGAGAACTTGCCTAACAGATGTGGAAGGCAGAAAAGGACAAGCAAAAAGGGCACAAAAGAATCAGTAAATTTCTGCTTTAGAAATAAGCAAATATTGAATATCAGTAAAAAGGGCACAAAAAAATCCCACAAAAATCAGTAAACAGTTAATGACATAAACACCTTGTTGGGTGAAAGGTAGTGGAGGAAATGCATATTTAACATGCGTGTCAGACCACACAAAGTGTTGGCAGCAACAACCTTTCATGGGATCTCGCCGAAGTGTATTACAGTCTAGCCTGGACTCAGCAATGTTGAGGAACTGGATGCATTTACACATTAATAACCTACCTTGGATCTAACTGAAAACAATACATATATTTTTTAACTTTCATATAATGTTATTGAGCATATGTTTATAAGGGCTTCCTTTTTTAATGAAAGGTACCACATTCTAAGACAAAATAAGGAAGACCCTCAAGTAGCTAGATGAATATCACCGACTTCTTTACACATATTTACAAAGAGAAATTGCATCAGAGACCAGTCAAACATGAAAATCTTTATTTTTCAGCTGTAATCTGAGAGCTCCCATTCAAGTCAAGAGGATTGCTGTGCTCTGGCAGCTGCAACTTTATCATGTTCTAAGTCTTGAGCCTGCCCTACACTAATGGATTGTTCAATGCCACCATTTCTCAAAAGTGTAAATGAAAATATTCTTTCGTTTCTCTCAAGTACAAAAGGTCTGTTTGTGTTTGGGCCATGAATATTGATTAGAAGATGAACTTACTTAACCCTAATTGCATACTACAGGACTGTGCTAAGTAAATTTTTATCTAATTTTTCTCTTTTACAAAGAAACAGCAATATATGTCATATATGTTCAATGCTTTTCTCAGCTGAGTCTTTCTTTCATTTTCCATTTCTATAAAAGACATTTTTTCCATAGTCTTCATTCATGCATTTACATTAATTTAAATATTAAGAGGCAATCTGGAAATAAAAATATCTCAGAAAGCTACAGGTGTCAAAAGGAGTAACCAAAGGCCAGAACGGTGCTCCCTGCTGGACGGTGACCTCTCATCAAGGATAAAACACTCAAAAGCATTAAATCTTATTATGAAAAAACCTCTACAAAATAACATCTAAAATTAAGAATCATTAGAATTACAATAAATGCAACAACATTGTTTTGCATATTCATACGAGAATTTAAACTTGGATAACATAAACTATGCCTAAGACTCAGTGGTACATTCTGATGCCCTACTTCTCCTGCAGGAGAAAGTCCTACCTCCTCACTCTGGAGATCCAAACTTTGATTTAAAAATGTTTGTTGATGGCAGTTGGAATCGCAAGCTTATCTTGTTACTCACTTCAGGCTTATTACTATGGAATTCTTTCTTCTCCAACTTCTAGAATGAATAAAATGAAATTTATTAAAAACTAAAAGCAAACATAAAAATAATTCTATTTTCCTTGTCAATATTCCCTGCCAGGATTCTCAAAATGAATCATAAATTAAACTGAGTATCCTAGTTTCTAATGATGTCTTTACATTTTGCCTTGAAGTCAAATTAAAAAAAAAAAAAAGGAAAATACCATTCCGATTGTATTTTGTATGGAAATGCTACCTGCCCGAAGCTCTCAGGCTGATGTCAAGCTGACTAACGATGCCTCTGTTTCTAAGTTTCTCCTCTGCACCACTGCTGCCTGCAGCTCACTGACAACAAGAACAGGGCAGCTCCTCCTGCCCCTCCTGGGTCCTGCTCAAACTCACAAGTGCCCCTTTCCCATGTGAGCAGGACATGGGAGAAGATCCCACCGAGGTGCCAGCCCCAGGCCTACCTCTCCGGTCTTCCTCTGGCACCAGTCTCTGAAAAAACTACACTTTGTTTTCAGAGGATGGTAGCGTTGGTATGAAAGCATGTCCTCGCCTGAAGGTTAGAGAAACAGCAGCATTTCCTCTGGGACAGAAATAGAAAAATATATCCCATGGGCAAAGAAATGAGTGCCGGGAGTTTTTGTGGAGTGCCATCACCTTGAACTGCCAGGCACAGGCTTTATTCATGAATCCTGTGAATCTGCAAGAACGCCACAGGCAAAATTTCCTTCCCTAAGGAGCATATCCAACACCTCCTCCTCAGGAGTTCTAAGATCTAGACTTTACTGTCTTTTTTCATTAATTTTTGAATAGCTGAGCAGGCACAGTCAGCTCTGCCGGCCCACCTTGTCACCGCCGATACAGGAAGCTCCCAGAGCGAGTTGCACAGCCACCCCCTCCCCAGACAACAAGCAGGTGCTACAGCTGCGGCTTCTCCGCTTCCATGCGGGGTGACGGGATAGCCCCAGGAGCGACGAGGCCCACAGCATTTTCATTGCAGCGTTTTGCTGAGTTGGAATGCCATCTAAACTTAGGACAAAACGCTGCCTCTACTTCATTCCACATCAACAGAGTTTTAATGAATCTGTCCCTACAATTTTCAATGCACAAAATGCCAGAACCAGTGTCATGAACTGACACATTGTTTAGTCAACATTTTAAAAATCTCATTTAATTTTATTGTAGTTTTTTTGTCTTAAATCCTTAAAAGTTTATTGAGCAATTAAATGATGCTCTCAGTCAGGGGGAAGAAATGCTCCTAAAGTGATAATAAGCTAAGCAGTGATACCGAGACAGAAGCTGCAATTTTATTTCTTTCTATCATAATATGAACAAGTATTTGTTCTGTAAAATAAGATGCAGAATCTTCCTAAAAGCTGGAAATGGCAATGGATCCCCCTCCTTTTGTGTGTGTGTGTGTTCGTGTGTTGGATGAAGTCTGAGTGCTTGGACTACCATGTTTCTGCTGCACTGGCTTCATCAGATCAATGAGCAGAATGAAATCAGCACCAGCTGATGGAATCTTTTTCTACAGCCCTTTTGCTGACTGATGGCTGCTTTCATGGCACCATATTTTATTTCTTTTTTTTTTTTTCAGAAAGTGCCTCTGCTTTAATACAAGCATTTTAACATTCCTGCCTCTAACCAACTAATGAAATCCTGCACCTGTTATAAGCAGGCCTGATTTTAAAGACAGATGACTAAAGACATCTCCTAGCGATGCCGGAATGATTACTCCTGAGTTAAGCGAGTTAAATGATGTTTACAAGTGTAAAGCTCTACTTACAGTACTCAAACATAATACTCACAAGGCCACTTTTTATAAATGGGAATTTTAGTGTCATTGCTATTTTTAAGACAATAGCAATGATTTTTGTGTGAATTATCACCTCCATAACTAAATTGCTTCGATAGCTTCTAAAGAACATTCCTATTCACCATGAGTAAGGAAGGAAAAACGCGTGCTTAAAATAATTATGCAAAGCTGCCTAAGCATGTTAAAAAATAAACACCAAGATATATATAGGTTGAATGAAATATCAAATCACAAAATAATACAGAGCTAAACCATTGAGTAATTCTGCTTTCTTTTTTCCACTGCTAATTAAATGTCACTGTAAGAATAAAAGAATTCAATAGCATGTTTTCCAGAAAATATCTTGTTAAAATACCTCTATATAAAGGATCCCCTACCTACTACTTAACTTTATTTTCACTCAAAATTAAAATATATTAAATATAATTTGGAAAGAGGTAACATAGCATAATCTTCACATTAAGCACTAAAACATTAAAAGAATATTTAGAGTCTCATAAAAAGGAAAATAAGTTGCTCTCCTCCTCTTCTACACAGCAGCACAGTCACTTGAAGCATGTGATATATTCATTCTCTTAAGACTCACAGTATCTAACATTTATGAACATACTTAAAGATAGGCCATAGACTAAAAACTAGCAGACACTCGCTTAAATATCCAGATGAATCCTGGCATCAATTGCACAATAACAGTAAAACTAAACTCTTGTTTTTTTATGTAGATGTTAAATAAATTAATTTGTAAGGTAAGAATATGAGTTTTTTCCGATTGTAATCTTAGTCCTTTCTATAGTAAAATCCCACTAATTTCAGTCGCTATCTGAGAAGCAAATGCATATGAAGCTGCTATACCTCTTCAAGGATATCTTTACATAAAAATATATTCATTCTTCTGGAGTATGATGAGCAGGAGTGACAAGGAGATACTTTATTCAATATTATCCTGTAATTTACAGCTGATGGAAAACTTTCAAAGTGCTTAAACAGAGCATGCTGATTTCATTAAATCAAAACATATAATCAAAATGGATCAATGTCACTGATATTTAGAAAAAAAGAAACTGGGAGACAATTCTCTCCAATAAGGTAAAGTCCTTAATTTCAAATACCACGTTCTGTCATGAAATCAAAATATTTTACTATATTATACTATACTTACCAGGAATGTAACGGAGCTGCAACAATGCAATTACGTGAAGCATTTCAATCACATCAAAATTAAGCACTTGAATCTCAAAGGCAGTTTGTTTCCAGACTACACTAAAAATACTAAATGACACCATGTTTGGAAATGTCATTTTAATATCTGGGGAAATTTTGACTGCATGTGCCAAATTAGGAAGAAAAACAATTTCAAATTAATTGTAAATCTAAAGCAATTTTTACCAACTTTACTGAAGTCATGCTTGCCTTCATTTCTTTTACAGTGCACTGTACAGCACTGTGTGGAGAACTGAAGAGTTATAACACTGGACTCTAATGGCTCTTAGATCAATAAAGACCCACGACATGCTGTACTCCCAGGTGAAAGGAAAATTGAGCTGGCAATTGACATCTCAGATCTGCCAGTTCCTAACATTCACAGAGACATTATTATTTAGCATGCTTGAAAGCAATATTCTAATATAACCAAAGGTCAGGGTTGAGTAATAAATCTGAAGCTAGAGTCAGTTTATCATAATACTGCCATGTAAAAGTCACAACGTGTAGGCAAAGGTCAATTTTAACATGTCACATTTAGATATTTTCCCTTTGGGTATGATAAAAATTTCTGTGTTACGTGATGGGTAAATATGGAAAGGTATAGTGATAACTGAAAATCATATTAGAAATTATCTGATTTTAATTCTGCAGTAAAAACACATTTTTAGAGACTACAGCACCACTGTAGTTTAGTCTTTCATTTCTCAGTACATCACTAAGTTAACTTTACCAGACAATTCTCCTTAATTAGTAAACAAAAAGATTTTATCACATCTTATATCACAATATACAGATATTTTCATGGAATTCCAAAGTTTCATTATTTTTTATATTCCACTGAAGGCATTAGAAACATATTGTACCTTTAAGGAAGATCATCACTTAGCAGAAAAGCTTCTGTAACTGAAACAGTGTTACATGAACTAGCTTCAGAATTGCTTTGCTGCAATTCCTTCTTTTGAACTTCTTACCTGTCATCTTTTTGTCAGCACAGAAAAATAATAATACCACTATCCTAGTCAGATAGCTGGCAATACAAAAGCACCCATATGCCATTCCTCCTCAGGACAGTTCATTTCAGCTGCAAATCTGTTCCACAAAACTGGGATTGTTTTTAAAACCTAGAGTTTTAAGAAAACAACAGTATAATTTACTGGGGGGTGCTGTTTTACACTGAAAAATAGGTAGGGGCTTACTGTTGGAATGTTATTCCTCGCTGATAACTCAAAATAATGTTACATATCAAGAGTCAATACAATAAAGCCTTGTGCTGTGTCATACGATGAAATCAAAGATCAAAGCATCATAGTTGCTAGGTCAGGCCACACTAGGAGTTCCAGAAGTATCCTGGAATAATTTGTGTGCCAAGGACTAGCGAGAAGCACTTAAAAAAAGGAGGAGGGAAAGAAAGAAGCCTTGCAAGTCACGGATGACAGTCAACATCCAACAAAAATGGTCTCATTTCCAGACTGAAACTATAATCAGACAGTGAATCACAGACAGAACATACATTCCTCAGGGAATAGCTACCATGCAACACTTCAGTTCTACACATGCAATTCTTCTGGAATTCTGCTTAATATTTATTTTAACACATTCACAGAGATTTCAGACTCTGTGGGCATTAATACCAAACTTATTGTTAGACAAGTCTTTATGAAGATATCCCAAATATTATTACTCTTCAGCTTTCCTCATTCCCACCTCTTAAGCCTTAGCTGAGTGTTTACCTTGGAGATGCTGGTTATCAACAAGAGTTTGGTTCATGAAACTTGTCTATGT
The DNA here is from genome assembly GCA_013398315.1 of Nothoprocta pentlandii. Classification (NCBI taxonomy): domain Eukaryota; kingdom Metazoa; phylum Chordata; class Aves; order Tinamiformes; family Tinamidae; genus Nothoprocta; species Nothoprocta pentlandii. The sequence continues at coordinate 3,276,856 of VZSG01000018.1, read as the reverse complement.
TTACTCCAACCTGTCACTTCAAGGGGCAGAAGGGGCCATCAAAATGCACTCCTTTATCATGGCATGTTTCCTTGCATGAAGAAGTGTCCAGATGAACTGTGCCTTCCCACTTTCATTAAGCTGCTATTTAATAAAAGTTTTAAAACAAGTCCAAGCTGCTGTGACCAACACCGTGATAACTTTCCTTTGGCAAGACATGCTAAGATGCTGTTTACTGTAATATACCATACTTGTGTGTCCTTTATATGTCCTGGCATCAAAACATAATGAAAGCCAATTTAAAAGTATTTCTAGTGCTCATGGAAAATAATAAATCATTCAGGGGAAAGACAGCCAATCTTCCTCATCAGTCAAAAAACCCACAAAGCTAAGGCAAGTAATGGTTTCCCTTCATGTTCTTTGATATGTTTGTGTTGTATGGGCTGTAACTACAAGAAACAGATAGCTCTGAATATCCTGTGCAATAATCTTAGAATTTATGGCTATGTGGCAGTTATAGTAACACAGTATCTCGAATATAATGGTTCAGCTCTAGCTTACTGCCATGCAAACCATTGCAGGCTCCATTACCTTTTAAGTACCCATTGTTAATGCTGCCACTTGGCCAGAGGCTTCTTTCTCTGATACTATTCCTAATTCTTTCAGATCCTTTCAGATACATTGTCCTCTATAATTCTCCCTCTATCTTACTTGATGAAAAGGTCTCTTTGATCCTAGCTAATTTCACTTGTGCTTTCATTACTCTTTTCATCAGCTCTATGACTAAAATACTTTTGGTTCATATTTAAAAAGAACTCAACTAGACAGCCAATGTTTAGACTTGAAGTGTGGGGCTACTGAGCTGAATGTAGGAGTATAGGTTTCTTAATTGTGTTACTGCCTTGCAGGACCACTTTAAAAAACAGCATGCTTGTGCTTCAGAAAGCCCTGGCTATAACCTAGACAGCAAACATGAGTCCATGCATACTGAATGCAGCATCGTGGCGGGCTTCAACTCAACCCAAGCCTGCACAGCTGTGAGCATGACTCGGCTGCTATTAGGGAAGACTAAGAAACTGAGCTGTCATTTCTTACCCATTTTACTTTATTGGGTTAGGAACCAAGGATCTTCAAGTCATGAGAAATGGAGAGCTCTATTTATATATATAGTTTCTTACTATTATGTTTTTCTTTCCTATTTAGGATTATTTTAATTTCTTCCAAGTTTATCCAAGACTATTCAAAACTATTTCCTTATTATAAAATCCTCCCAATATACTGACACCACGAAGACAACTTCCAACCAATCTCCTCCTCACAACAATCTCACTTCCAAGCCATCCCTTAAAAACTACCAACTAATTTATCTCTGGTTCTTAACAAGCATTTTAAGACAACACATGTTTTCTGAATATCCGCTGTCCTGAGAATTAAATGGCATCCTTCAGCTTGCTTCAGATTAGTCCCTTAAAGGGGTTGTTTAGGAGGACTAAATCTCTTTCACATACCCACTCAGGATTCAGCAGTTTTCCTCCTGGATTATGGCCCAGATAATCTTTATTTAACCACCTAAACAGGACACTGTTACAAGGGAAAAAGAATCCATTAAAATCAGCAAGGTGGTTCTTGAAACATTTTACAGCATTAGCAATGAAGTTTGAAGATATGTGAACCTAGACAGGCCTCTTTTATTGTAAGTAGTAATTATTTTAGTAAGTTAACAAAATACTACAGAAGATAGATTTGTAGATACTGTCTTTTTCTGTAGAAGGATCAACTTGATCATTTTGTGCCCTAATTAATAGTAGTGTAAGCAAAGAATAACTTCACTAAATGAAGTTATTTAGATTTATGGGGAAATACTAGAAAGTTAAGATTATGGTTTAATTTAATCTAGCATTGGAAGTTGATATTTTGATTGAAACACTGTTATAAAATTTGTAACAAGTAGCTAATAAATTCTGTGTTAAGTCTCAGAATTTCCATTAAACAAGTAAACAAATATTTCTCTTTTTCTGTATTTTTAAAAGCTGCCCTAATTTTTAAGCTATCAAATTTCTTCTCTATATATTAGCAGGTTATACACCCTACCAAGAAAAGGTACCTAGAGAGAGTATCTCTATAGTCAATCATGCAGTTAACCAAATTCTATAGTCTGTACCTCCTTTTTCCTCCTTTCCTCACATTTCCTCCTTTTTTTAATAAAAGTAAATACATATTATTGGAGAAGGCTGTGACGGATACGCTCCTTTCCCAGCTCAGCCTGGCCTGTACCTTACATGCAGCCCTGTTCAGTTGCTAACCACCAG
>VZSG01000018.1:3240899-3274028 GCA_013398315.1 Nothoprocta pentlandii | reverse complement strand
CTCCATGCAGTGAATAATAAGTGACCTTGCCATAGAATCTCGTGAAATCATTGTCCATATTAATAAATCCTATTATTATTTCTTTCATATGAGTGAAGTGCATTTGTCACTCACCCCCGCCACCACTCGTTCCGTGACAAAGGCATAACCAAAAATGTTGTCAGAACACTGGAAAACACTGTAAAGACAGTCAAAGGACACACTCCATGCATTCTAAATGTACGTCTCAGTCTTCAGATTAAGGACTTAATCAACCCACAGATTAAGTTGTTTTTTATTTGTAAAATATTATTAATGTTAACTACTACTACTCATTTGACTTTGGTGAGGAGAACATTCTAATGTGCAAATACTTACACTATTAAAAATGGCTTAATAACAGAAATCAGCTTTCCAAAGAACTAAAGAAGAACATATGCAGACTTAAGTAAGTATTTCCAGTTATTTAGAAGCCTACACAAAATTCTATGCTAGTTAAACTTGTAAAACCTTTATTTTACCTAAGCTGCATAGAGCTTCTCTTACTGGGAAAAGCTATAGCAGATATTTTACCGCCTGACCTCCTGGGTGACAAAAGCTATATATGCTGTTATTATAGCTCCATGTGGCTTATTGCTAACTGGTGTAAAAAGAGGCAGTTAAACTATAGTTCTGTCACCGCTCTGCAGCAAAACACCCACAGGGAAAGCAGATACACTATGTTGTGAATTTCCATTTAGCGTTGCCTGGGCTAACATTAAAGAAAATCCTCCAAAAGGCAATCCTAGGAACTGTTTTTAATGAAAAAGATTTTAATGAAAAATGGCATATACCCTGCTTAGCTAGATTTCAGCTGAACCTGAATCGCACTATTACAGCATCAGCACATAAGACATTTTTTCTCTTGCTTTTAAATCCTGATATCAGCACTAAGACCTGGAAGAGAAGTTAATGCAGTATTAACTTGACTCAATTGTAAGTAGCTTGGTGTCTTGTAATGTGAAGGGGCACTTTGCTCTCTTATAAGTCTCCTCTAGACCACTGTTAGGTCTTCATATAGAGTTTGGAATCATCTATTGCCTTCAAGACATAGATCCTGACACTGAGCTTCAAATAATAATTACGACCCATTTTCAGAAATCTTGGTAAAAGCTTTGTGGCTCTAAATTCAGTACTCCTGGTCTCTATCTATTTCCAGTACCGATGAAACACAGAATATCATTCTTGTAACCTGGTAATCTAGAACTCAGGCATAATCAGGAATATTCATAATTCTGACAAATTCCATATTTAACTATAAAGTTCCACAGGGTTCTTTGCATTTCCCTTCCAAGTCAGAAGAACATAGTCAACAATTAATTACGCAGCCTCACTCATAAGTAGGTTTTTCATTAAGGCCTTGTGAATGTGCATGATAAGACAGCAAGATAGGACCCAGAAAATTCCTTGACTGGATTTAGAAAGTGCATAACGTAAGCTAAAAAATAACCCCCCCAAAAATGGATGTGCAAATACAAGCTTGTTCTTAACATACCTATTTTTCAAACACTATATGGTTGTTCTGTCAGACTCATAAAATATACACAATTGGAAAGGACGGGAGATGACTGAAAAGAAGCTCATTAATTAGCATCTTCTAGTATCAGAGAGGCAAAGGACAGCATGGGCATACAGCCTACATTAATACAGTATCTCCATGGCAAAATGAGATGCAGGAAGAGAAAAGAGGAAACGTGGCAGATTTATCCTGTGCAAACCTTGCTAAGAAAAGAAGCAAGATAACAAAAGCAAAGCAAGTCAATCTACTTTATTCTTGGATGTTCTCTTCATGTGTTGGGCCCTCAGTCCCCCGCTCTCAATTCCTTTAACATTAAAATTAAGGAATTGTCTATGTTAAGGAGTATAGTAGAGCATTCCCCCTAACCCATGCTTTAGACATTGGTATCAATAGCTGAATGACATTTAGTTGGTCCCCATTGCGTTAAGGTGAGTACTACCTACTTCATGGATCTTACTGGCCTTGATAAATGCAACACTGGACCCCTTCCAGAGTTCCAAATTTTCTGCTTGACATTCATTTCTGCTTGTTCATTTGGTGTTGCTTCAAAAAGAGAAGATAGTGGCAGACTTGGACTGGGTACATTCCGTCTAGCTTGTGCAAATAGGACTGCTTTTTGGCTCCTGTACCCAAATTTTCTTCTACAGTGCTGTGAGCACAAGCTGGTATTCCAACAACTTGGAAGTTGTTGGAACACAAGACATGACAACACAAGACATGATTGGGAGCCAAGTACAGCTCTGTATAGATTTATTCTTTGTATCAGATTTTGATCTCACAGGGCTGATTTTTATTTAATGCACTTGTTAAATACTTATTTATCAGGAAAAAGAGACTCTACAGTCTGCATGAGATGTCTCAGAGAAATGGTATCCCGGGGTTAGAGTTCTCAGGACTTGAGAATATAGCTTAAAATGTAATTTATAATTATTATTGTATGTATTGTATAATAATTACCCATTATTAGTATATAATTAGTATATAATTCTTAGTATTTGTATATAACTTCATAAAATACAACAAATTATTGAAATTAATAGACAAACTTTTTGAGCTGGACCAGGTATTGAAAATGCAACCATGATCACACTAAGACAGTCTGTTAGCTAAGTCCCTTTAAAAAGGAAGGGACAAAAACTCTAACTTCTGTATATGAGCTTATAGAAAATGATATATTTGTTGCCCTGGAGATGGAGTTCATCTTTTAATACATATAACAAACATAGCATACTATGGCATTTCAAAAACATTGTATGGAAACTGAAAAAACACTTGGCGGATTGAAGATTCCTGCAACTAGTAGCTTTAGGAATATAAAGCATATTCAGCAAGAATCAGACTGAGTGCAACAGATATCTAAAGAATCTACAGACGGTACTGAAATTCAAGACTAGATTCAACAAAAGGATCTAAAGGACACATACATATCAGGACCTTGATGAGATTTTTTTTCCACCCACCCTAGTTCAAAATAATAAGCATGCAACTCCACCTTGCAATGCAGCTTAATTAAGCTATCATATACAGAAAGTTTTGAACTTTAAGTTTCCGAGATACTTTTTCTATTGGAAAAAAAAATGTATTTCTAGAAAAAAAAATGTTTTGACAGTTTAGCTCTAAAACAATGCTTAAGCCTGCTTGAGGTCTACAAAACACTAATTTTCCCAGTAAGTTCCTACAAGGGCTCAATCTGATGCTCTCAAAGTTTCCTTGTATATGCTTATTAGATGCAAAACAAAAAATATCGGTAACCATCACTTGTGTTCAGAACAGTAGCAAGGCTATTCTTAAATCCCTCTGCACAGAGCCTAGCTGCTAAAGTATCATTTAAAAAGTGGGGAGAAGGTTCAGCTCTCTGTTGCAGACCTCTTGGCTCCTAGAAGAGCGCTCCAGAAGCAGGTGGCTCTCAAGCAGGACGCACTGGTGGCAGAAGGATGGTTCTAGCCAGAGCTGTCAGAAGCACCGTCCGTCCTGGCAAAACACCAGCAGCTAACTTACATTATTAAACTTTAATATAGTTCTGATAGAGGGCAACAATATGTGCGGAGCTTAAAAAAAACAAAAAACAACAACAACAAAAAAAACTTGTTTTGGAATAGCATATTCCTTAAAAATCCTCCTTTTAATTTTTTTTTAGTGAAGCTAACAAACTACTTTGATTCCTAAGTCTCTATTTAGAATACTTTAGTAGGTATCAGCTATCTTCTGGCCTCAGAGATCCAGAGTAAGAGCCGTGAGCCAGCTTTGCATTATACAGTAAAAGACAAAACTTCACAAAGCAGAAAAAAAAATGAAGCATTTTTTTTCCCCAAAGGTAGAAGGTTTCCACCTAGGAAGCTTGTAGGAAAACGTAATATCCTGACAACACAGGGAGGGGGGCGAGGAAAAGATTCATTTTTCAGAAAAATGGTGCACATTCCCATCATAACATAATATCCTTGCAATACAGTGGGCAGGGACAGAAGACACATTATTCATAAAAATGCAGACATTACTACCATAATATATAGAAGACTGTATAAGAAAGGCCAAATTCTTTTCCCTCTAATCTTTGTGTGATACTGCAGGTACTTCCTAAAATCCAGGTATATTTCTTTTCGAATCTTCACATTCTTACATACATATTAACAGAAATACTCAGTCTTCAAGCAACTAATGTCTTTTTCATATGCTATGTGAAATATGTGAGAAGTGCAAATATTCTTTAACAAATATAACGTTACCTTTCCTACTTTTCCCTGGCCTATCTATTAGCATAAAAGAGAAAAACAAAAAAGACTCTGGAAGGGATATTAAGGAGCTTTCTAATGCAACTAAGCAAAATTTCAATTATTACCAAGGGAAAGATTTTTATTTTTGTTTGTTAAGAATAAAATACATTTATGGTTTTAATTATCTTTTGTATAATTTTTTTCTGCAAAATACATTCTAGAAAATGTTTGTAAAGAACTTAAATTCTGAAGGTCAAAATCTTTATGAAAACCACAACTGTATGAACAACACTGTTTCGCAATAAAAGAATATTACTACAGTGACGATCCAAGTTGTTATGGCAACTGGATCTTTAAAATGGTCAATGAACTTAGATGTTTAGGCATTTTTCCCTGTAGACTTTTTATATAAAAAGACTTTGTATTAAAATTCTTTAGAAATAACTCAGAGGATAAAGTACGGAACAAAAGAACTAAAAGAATTTAGATACAGTCATTATAACTGTGCTGAAATATAAATATGATTTTTTTCATCTTTTGTATGTATTTAGATACGTAATATATAACCTGTAAGAAAGGAAGAATAAGGTCAGTGAGACACCATTATTAGCCACTTTTCCACAGCTTTCAAATTTTAAAATGTGCCAAAACAAAGTGATCAATCACACTCATGAAAGACAAACAGCAATTGGACTAGAAGTGCTATCTAGAGACTTTTTCAGGATTAGCAATGTGGTTGAATTGTGCTGTTCTCCAAGCTAAAAGCAACTTTTGTGTGTACTCTTAGCAGACGAACACCCATGTCTGGGACACAGGGAGCCAACATCTCCCTGACTCACCTGTTGTTCCACGGACCAGCTGTCTGTGTTCGCCTGTACCGTGGCTGGTGGTGGATCTCTACCTGTCATGGGGTCTACTTGCCTGGGGGAGCTGGTGCTTGCAACCTCTCCAGCTGTGAGAGGCAAGTTGCCATCTTCATGCCAGCTGCAGAAGCGTATCGTAGTAACGGGTATTTCCAAGCAGCCAAGTCCTTTGGCATGCTCTTAAACAACAGGGTACAGCAGGAAGTTAAAATTCTGGTGTTTCTGAGTCACTGTCTCCTTCCTGGTGCTACTCAGATCTTGACTTTGAGCTGATGGCAAACGTAAAAATGTCTGTGAGCTGCGTATCTAGCTCTCTGACAAAAATAGCAACCTTATTCTTCACTCTGTTGGTTCTCAGCAATGGATAGATTAATATTTCAAGCTACCCAGGAAATAATTTCCATGCTGAGATACAACTTGCAAAATATCAAGTAGAAATAAAACATATATACTGAAGTTCAGCAATAGAAAATGCAGTGACGGTCTAACAAACATGTGAAAAGGTAATAAATAGTAGAAGTCTTGCTGAAAATAGCAAGATTTAGCTTAAATATTGCTGAAGTAAAACACCTATCACAGCCTTCTCTCATTTTTCTTTTCTAGTGATTTTTTTTTTTAATTTTAGTTTTCTAATTTCATTTCTAATTCAAATTCCCTGGAAAATTAAGGAAGCTCATTTAATTGTTAGTCAATGGTAATCCAGGATATTTTCATATTACTATTTTTATGGGGTACATAACTACTTCAGAAAATGTATTTTTGACAGTTAAGAGTCCAAAAAGGAGTGTGAGGTGTATTTGAAAAATTGGGAGCAGTGATAGACCTGCATCGGATCATCTTACCAAAAGAAAAGGAAGCAATTTGTATTAGATGCACTCCATAAAATAAAAAACAGTCCCTTAGCTCAAAGAGGAAAACATCTCCAGTTGGAGTTGATTAGCCTTTAGCTAAGCAAGGTTTAGTTACCAGGTTGATTAAATGGGAGGGAGGAAGGGAAGGCATTTCTCACAATCATCCATCAGCCTCCAACTCCAGTGTTCAGTGTGACTGTTGTGCCCTCGCAGGTAAACCTGGAGCTACAAAAGCAAATCCTCATTAAGTGCTGGAAAAGGGAGAAACTTTCTACTTGCACATGTCTTTCTGAGCAAATACTGTGAGATGACAGAGCTAATTAGATGTTTCTCTGCAACGAGTACATTTTTCAAAGTGCATTTATCACCTAGGAAAAGTCTATTAAATGTGCCTCAAACTACATGAGACAGCCCCATTGGCAGGTCATCAGTAAACAGAAAAAGGGGAGAAGTCTCTGAATAATGGACATTAAACATAATTTCTGGTCACACAAAAAGAGTTTCTAAGTAGACAGGAGATTTCAGTGTTGATGTCTAAAACTGTCAGTGGGAAGTAGTTGAAACCCCATCACTTGAAACACTTGAGTCATGAAGAACTGAACAAAATACTGCACATTTTTAAAAATCAGTTACACATTTTATATGGCCATTTTCATTTTGTATGAACATCTAGCATGGCATGTCTCTTCTATCTCTACTATTCATGATTTTATGAATAGTAGAAATACTATTTAAATATAAATAGCATAACTATTTAAATATTGAAACGTATTTAAACATGAAAATAATTATTCTGTGTGTTAAATACATTCTCAAGAACAGGGAAAACAATCATATAATCTCAGAACTGTGTTTCATTAAATAAACAAATACTGCCATTTATAAAAGCTGGACAAATAATTCATAATGATACTACAACTGATTAATTTACCTTTATGCTTGTGAAGTGTTTGCATGTAGGAATGTCTGCAGACTTTGTACTCTATAAACAGACTTCTATAAACTAGTAGAGTCCCAGAAATCAAATACTTAATATAACTGAATTAATTTCTGAGAAATTGTGTAGAATATTTGGAGAACAGTAAAAACACCACTAATGCATGAAAAATAAGTGCATTCTGCATTTAAATTTTATTCATCTAAATCTTCTCTAAAACTCCTAGCTTTCTGTATACATAGTATATACTGGAACAATTTCAGAGATGAAACAAATCTCGAGTGGTTTGTTGGTCAAATGACATGGTTAATACCCTTAAAATATCATTCTCTTTTCCCAGATGGCTATTTCTTTACTGGAGTGGAGCTCTTACAAGCATTTGTTGTTATGCACCCAAACCTCAGTCAGCTTGGGGAAACGTTTGGATATCTGGCAAAGAGACTTCTTAATATTTCTACTAGGGAAAAAAATGCTGCAATAGTCAAGAAAGTCAAGCAATAGAGCTTTCTCGGACTCACATTCATGCTTTTTTTGGTTAAAATAGGAAAAAATAAAACAAAAAAAAGAGACCATAAAGTAACAAATAAAACACTGACATTCTTTTATATTACTAAAAGGGAAAAACTATAATTCCTTATGTTTTTATGTACTACTTTTTGAGTAGAGTCTTCACATAATTTCTTATGCATTAGACTACAGTAATCTGTTATCGTATCTTCCACTGATAAAAATATTTAAATCAGGCTACAGTTATGGCATAGTTTTACAGATACAAGTATACTGATTTGCCCCAAGTAAGTCCTAAGTCCACATGTGTACCAAAAGCTTCCTATTTCCAAGGAGGGGGGAAAAAGTTGGATCTAAGAATATGTTTGGGTTTTTTTCAGCCAATGAAATCATCTGTGAACTCATCTACTATGCTCTGCAACCTGCTAAATAGCTAAATATTCAGAATATTTAGACTATTTGCACTTTCCATTCTATTTTTATGTATATACATAGTATTTCACCTCAAAAATGCAAATATATGCAGTGCTATTTTCCTGTTCTGAAACCTCGGTTTATATATTCCAAGCTAGCTGGAACTTTTTCAAGAACCTTCATTATCTTCGACATTTTGAGAATATTTTGAAAGCTTGAATAAACTGCCTAACCACCAAATGCCTAGGGCAGCTAGGCAGTGTCTGAAGACTTAGTGAATCGAGTGACTCTTAAATTAGACATTTGCATGGTTATTTTTAATTAATCACCATACAAAATGTAATTAGCATGCACCACTTATCATTTGAATAGCAGTTGGCAATTTTTCTTTTATTTTGTAAATTCTTCTTATAGCACTCAGTTCACTGGGAAAGAGGGAATCCCAGAGGCTGATGTCAGGAGTAATCTGGGGTGATTTAGTTGGCTGTCGCTCAGGATATAACGTGTAGCTTACTTCACTCTTTATTCATCAGGTTTTCTAATTTAGATATACACAGCTGTCCGTGCTCATCATCTCTCCCAGTTCTTTCGGAAGGGTAATGTGCTTGCTAAAGAGTAAAGGCAAGGCTTCCAGAAGCTCCTTCTTGGCTGCTGCATGGCTACTTTCTGACACTGAATTTAAAGGCAGCAGGATGTAGCACAGGTGGAGAGCCCCACTGGCTTCAGCAAACATATGTTTATGCTGGTATGAATGAAAATTCCTAATATTGTTCTGAAGTGCATTGAAAGACACGCAAGAAGAGCTGTAAGGCAGGCAGCAGCCCTAGAGGTGCATGGGGAAGCCAATTTCTTCCTGTTTGGAAGACAGCTCTTAGCCAGAATCATGAGTAACAGATCTTTCCCAACAGGCAAAGAAGTTAATATCAAAACCTAGTATCAACACTCCCAGTATTTCCAAAGACTGCATCGCACAGATGCATTTAGAGAAGAAGAAACACAAAGAAGAGGGACAAGCCCATTCCCTACAGTCATATTAAATGATAGGTAGGTCCTGCACAACAGTTTCCTAGTGATGTGGTGCAAAAGGTGGTTCAGATTTGTTTTGGTGCTCATCTGGTAAACCCCTGGAGTAAGGTGAACCAAATAGTTCCAGACTCTATTCTAAATTCCCATAGAAACAAGGTAACATTGTACACCTACAGACCCAGGTTTCAACTCTGGCCATGAGAGATGACTTCATCAGAGCAAAGAGAAAAATAGCATAAAGCTTTGTTTTCTTTCAGCTAAGTATCAAAATCCATTACAGGTGTCTGAGCAATTAATTTTTTAAGTTGATCATGTTTGCAGGGGGCCACCTTCAGGAAGTGAGCTCGAATTACGGAGCAGGATGAGCTGACAGCATCCCCATGCACCTAGGACATTATCCACTGTGACTCCTAGAGCAGAGCAGAGACTCACTCTTCATGCCACAAACCACCATACAGCGCACTACACCTGAGTTTTCATTTACCACACAAGAAAAAAAATCCATTTACAGCAAGAAAAGATTTGAAAAATCACCTTATTTGAGGATGTGTTAATTACTACTGTAAAATTTAACACTGGCCAGAGTGCAGAAACAAGCTGCAAGGACTTTCTGGAAGATTTGCAATCCAGCTCTCACCTTTCCTTAAGGAAAGGCACGCATAAGACTATGTAAGAATAGTGAACAAAAATATGGTCCTGCTGCACCTGCAGCACTCTTTATTGCACTCTTTTGGGTGTGCACCACTCCCAGTCTCATTCTAACCTGCTGCAGATGTTGGAATCTTGAGTTGGACAGAAGACAGTCACTTAAGTCCAGATTTCCAGTTCTGGAAAATCCTGCTCAGCTTCCTGAGAAGATCACAAAACATTTCAAAGCATCATCAATGCCTCTGTATCTTTAACAGCTTCTTAAATGCTGGAAGTTTTGCTTCAGTGTATTTCCACAAACACCTCAGCAAAGACAGAGCGGAGCTGACAGACCACACTGTCCCTTTTCTTAATCTAATACTGTATAAAAAACTACCGTTCCTTTTTCCCCATTCCTTTGTATGAGCCTAGGAAGTTTTTAGAGAATGTTTTAGGAATTACGCTATATATAAATCACATTAGCAGCCACTTAATTCCTTTAAACATCACATGAAAAAATATCAACTCTTTTTATGTAATAACTTAGGTGCTAGACAGATTATTAGGTCTTCCTCTCACAGAGCAGACTGTGGTTCCTTTTTTTTTAAAAAAAGAGGGAACATGTACAACTATGAAAGAAAAAGCGTACAACTTACCTACAAAAGGAAGCATCTGTTTCGAAGGCCAATTATGCATTTTCATGAATCATTAACTGTGTAAAATATACAAAATGCTACAGACAAGATCTCCCAACTTTAACAATCAGCTTCTACTGATATTATAGGAATGTAACTCCTGCCTTTTTTGAATGAGAGCTGTCAACAGATCTCGAATTCCTTAGTAGGCAAAGCAAGCATTTACAGCCTCTGGCAGGTCACCTCTCCTCCAGAGGATAAAGGAGTTTAAAACATATTGCAATATTGAGCGGTTTCTATTGGGCTTTCAATTCCACCCTGGAGACCAGCCACTTGAAAGCAAAACACCGCCAATATCGAGGACTGAGGCCTCTAAGTCTCTTTTGAATTAGAGTTCGATGTTTAAAAATGCTTGGTCACATTTACAACCAAACAAAATTAAAAAATGAAATCTCTCTATACTTGTAGTGACCTAAACCAAACTGAATGCAGCAGTACCTTTCCCTGAATACTCCTTGCTCCTAACCACCCTTTAGCAGGATTTTCCTCAGGAGAGCAACCTATGCAAAGCAGCATGCTCCAAGCAAGAGAAAATAACTAATTCTTCACTCAAAGGTTGCTGTCAGGAAACACTCTCTCTGATGCAGAACTCCTTCCAGCAGGTGATTGCTTCTGAGTAATCTTCCCCTCTTTCCGTTTCTGCCCAGTGGGGCACACTTTCTAATTTTTTTTCCAATCAAACTCTCCTCATCTTTTCCCAAGATGTGCATTAGAAAGTACAGCACAGATATTATTTTAATAAAAATGTCATTTTTATTACCTTGGTAGCTAGTAATAAAACTTGTTTCCCTGTTGAGACCTTTTTAACATACTATTTGTTTTAAACTGTCTATATGCTTATAAACAGTTTCAGATCGCTGTAAATTGATCCACCTACCATCCTTCTTCCTAGTGTGGATAGTTGAGATAACAAGAAAGCTGGGTTAATTACAAAGAAGATGTGTTAATTATGTAATTAACACATTACACTTCTCTGTAACAGGCAGAGAGGAGGAGGAGGACTGGGGAATTGACTGAAGTATAGTAGAAATTGGTTTATGCAGCACAGAGCCAGGGACTAGTGCTGATGAGACACCACAGCTCTATGTAATGCACCCTGTGAACAGCTAAATTTCTAGTAAACTGCATGAATTAGGGCAGCCATGCCTCTCCTTCTTGTGAATACAAGAAATATAAGCCATCCTAGGATTGTGAATACAAGAAATATAAGCCATCCTAGGATTTTGCCTATGTTTCTACAAACCTGGCTGAGTTTGGTCTCTTCCTGAACTATGGAGCAAAAGACCTCACTGAGGTCCAAGTAGAACAAGTGCTTCAAGATGGGCTTCACTCACCTTGTCTACCTCTTACAGTGGACAGAAATGTAGGAAAGGCAGTATTATCCTAAAATAAATTAATAACACCCACAGAGATAGCTGCTAATGCTGATATGACAGAGGTCTAACTTATTTGAGGGTTACTTTCATCAGATTTAGTAAGGACATATTGCCTCTCATCTATCATGAGGTTCTTCTCTATGTAAAAAATGAATTTGTACCAAAGTACTTCCAAGAAAATCACCTAATGACCAAACCTGCCTTTATCCATGAGCTTCTGGAGGTTCACAGCTGTGCTCCCTAAACCAAACAAGACACAAGGACAGATCTAACTAACACCAAGAGACCTCCAAGGTTTTTAGGGCTTTGGGATGACCAGCCCATAAATTTTCAATTTATTTTCTTTTCCAGGCAGGGAGGAGAACAACATATTGCAGAACTCCACTATGTAACACAAAATTCCAAGCACATGTAATCTACTCAGTGTGTGATTTTGTTACCACCACTGATCTCTGAAATGCATTGCACTGTCACTCACACTTACTGTTGTCAGCAGATGCATGGTCACTTCCAGCAGCGTTACGAGGGTCCCAGCTGTTTTATACGGCATCTTCTACTTCTTGTCAGATTCACTGACCTCTTCTGAAATAAAGACAGGGAATTGAAGCTGCATATTAAAATCTCCTAACATCTCACTATGCATCGTTGTCATTCCTGATAATTCAGCCCGCTTTGCTATTCCCTTTCTTGCCAGTCTCCCCTGTGAGCAATTTGAGATCCACTACACTGTTTTCCCCTTTTGCAGAAATGACTTGGGTTATCAATCTCAAAGTGTCAACTTTGTGTCACACCCTTACCGAAAATTTTGCCCAAGTATTGCACTACAGATACGCACTGTGTCATTATGACAAAGCAGTAGCAGTTTGGGATTTGTTTTCTCCTCCAATATACCTTTCATTCTGTACTTCCATAATTTCTTAGATCCTCTGACATCACCATCTATCACAGACATTCAAATTCCCAGTTTCCTATAAAAGTCTCTGTAAACATCAAAACATGTTCCCCGCTGTTACCCTATAATTTAGCAAAGTTCCCTTCACCTCAGTTTGATGCTACAGCTTTCTCTAATCATTATACTTTGTTATCCTGAATCCTCTTTTCACAGTTGGGCTGTGATAGTAGAATTAAATGACTAAATGCCTGCTTATCTGCAAACCACTTAAGTCTATGCCTACTAAACTACGCTATCATTTTATTACACCATACTGAACAAAAAGAATAGTGCCTAACAGGGCAAATCTCAGCACAAGTCTGACTGTCAGAATGAGGCCTTACCTCTAAATATATATCTCAAAAAATCTTCATTTTATGGGAAATTCCACACTTCTCAAACTTGTGTAGCACAGTTTTAAAGCTGGTCTCTTCCAATTTACTTAAAGCGTTAGGAACAGCTAGTGTATTAAAAAAAAGATTTTTTTTAAGTTAACTATTATACTCTTCATTGGTGCACATTTTTGGAAGATATGCTGTAGTTAAGGATTTTTTTTTTCTCTCTGAATTTTAGCTCTTATGTTGTTTCCTTCTACTGTCTTCCTTCTCTGAAGTGGTTTTCTTTAGATTATCCATACTTCTATTCCTGTGTAATGCTCAGGAATCTGTTTACCTTCTTTAGTCAATGAAGAAGTTGCAATGCCTCTGTAAAACTTAACACAGATTTATACAGAGCTCCTTTCAGATACTGTATCTTTGAAGCTAAGCCTATCACAGATTCATCTTTCTTGATAAAAAAAAAAAAATGTTTGTACTGTAAGTTCCTGACACAAATATATTAAATGCCAAACTCAGCAAAGAGATTAGGGGTTGGATTATCCTTCCATTTTGAACTTGATGAGTTTTAACTTCATTTAAGAGTTTAAAAATTGTTACATTTTCCAGTCCATACTCATAATTTCTCTGGAATAAAATCCTAAAGGCTTATTTTAGGGACTATTATCTTAGCATTTTCAATAAAAATTAAACCTCTTGATTATTCACAGTTTACTGACAACCCCATTGTTATCCACTTAACTTTGTTCATATAAACATTAAGTTATTACTGAATGTTTTGCTTTGGTTTTAGATATGCCTAACTATTTGATATTGCTTGTAAAATTTTACTATCTTCATTATTGATAATACAGACAATATATGGATTTGGAAGCAAAGCCTCCAAGTGCCATTAGTTGAGTAATACACAGCTAATTACTCTAAATAAAGAACAACTGCTTTATGTATATTATTTATGTATACTATGCCAGAAAACATAATATTGTGATATTATTTTGATCCATTAACACTGACAAATATTAAGCTATGTGCATGGTAAGTATTCGTACAGCAAGAGACAGTGTAATATTTATTAATCCAAATCATCAGGATCAAATACTTCAATAGAAAAACAGCAAAAAAGCAACAGAAAAAAAAAGGTGAAATGAGGTGAAAAGCAGCAGCTGAAAGGAAAGACTGTGAAGGACAGAGAATAGGTCATATGAGAGTAGAAATAAGTGGAAGCAATCAAGGAATGGCATTTTGTAAAAGATCCCAGGTGAAAGAAAATTGGTCCAAGCTGTCATATCTAGCTGGCGTTCCTTTCTCTGTAAGTGCTGAACCATTTTTTAAAGAACATTTACTGATTAGTAGAGGCTCAGAATTCTTCCAAAGAATAGAAGAGTTTTAAAAATGAGATGCAGCCTTAATTGTAGACTTTATGAAGTCAATAGGAATAGCTGAATCCACATCCAGTCTCACGAGGCACATACTAACCAGAGAAAATAGAAGAAATTATATCTGAAGTGGAACACTTTGAAAGAACAGAAAGCAGGTGAAAAAAAAAAAAAAAGCCAAGGAAAACTGTTATCACTACTGTTCAGCTGAGGGTAAAAATAGGCTCAAAATCTTAAAATCGTCATTCAGATCAGTTTTTCAATGCCTTTTACAATGGTCATTAAAATTTTGTTTACAGTTGGCATGAAGAAACAAGGCAATTAAAATAGTACTGAGCCATTTTCTTACTCATTTTTCAATCAAGCAATGTCTACATCATGAGCTCTGAATAAATTCTGAACTTCACAATGGCTAGCTCACATTTTCTATATTTTACATGACGACTGAGGTTCTTTAGGTTTCTTTTGCTGTGTGTTGTGTGTTGCAGATTCTACTCTGAAAACAAAGCATTTCACATTTCTTAAAATACATTTACATACATTTACATTCTTACAACACATTTGTGTGAGGAAGTTCTAGATCAGGTGTGTCCAGTTTAGCTCAAAAGCTTCCAATATATATTCTCTGTTTAGATCTATATACAATTGATGTTTGTATTTCTACACAAGGCAAACAAAGAATGAAAGAAAGAAAATAAAGATATCCCCATTTTGCAGGGAAGACCACTGAAGAACAAGCTAGGTTCAAGCCCCCAAAATATTTATCCTGTATGAGTTCAAAACCTTTCCCAACAGATGAACTCTAAAGTAGTTTCATGGTACATTAACTTTTAGTATCTTGCAGAGCTTTAGTATCTTGTTTTGAGAACAGAACACATATTGGTCCCAGTGTATTAATTAAAAAGAGCCTTTCATCTCCACCAATCCTTTATGTGATTCTGTTTCTCTAAATAGAGAGGGTTCAAGCACTGATGTAGCACAGTCTGTAGCATAGAAAAAAATAGACAATGACAAAGGAATTGTTCAACGTACGTCACGCTTCAGCTGCTGCTATTTCAAGACTTCTTTCAAAACTGAATTGGCCATCTCACTCTTTTATACGCTATTAGCTTCATAGTCAGTGAGCAGAAGGCCACAGAAAAGATCCTGAGATGTAACTATGCAATGACTGGCTCTTAAAACTTGGCTAGTCCTGGGCATCAGTACTAGCTGATGTCCTACACAGCCCTATGCTGTAGGATCATTTTAAAAACTGGAATTATAAACTCTTATTTTCTTTTCAGGAAATCACTAGTAATTGAGATAAATACTTTCTGAAGTGATACAACAGGTCTAGGCCTGCTTCTGCTGAATCCAGGGACAAGTCCTCTCCCATAACATCTCTCCTCCATACTGTGATCTGAAACACAATAAAATCCAGGAAAAGCTGAGCCGTGCACATGGACCCTTCTGGCTGTGATGCCTGAGACCTGTTTGGCCCACTTTTCAAGGGTGGCTCAGGCAGGGGTGCTCATTCTGAGCAGACAGGCCCTTCCGTGCTTCAGACTTGGCCCTTGCAAATACGTCTGCTTTTCGACAGCTCACTGGAGCCCATGTTTCTGTTTTCTCCAGGCTCACTGAGCATAGATGGCATAACAGATTTCATTCAGGGTTTTACGAATGATCATGCACACACACTGGAAGTGACTGCCATGCCCTGAATTGTGAGGGGTTTGTTCAGCTTGCCTCAGCAGGTTTGTGATGTAAGGTTTCTGCAATAAACTGGCGCCGGCGGGACCACCATCAAGTAATGAAAAACAAGCTCTTGTGGCTGCTTCTGCACAAAAGCAAATCATCTGACAGGCATCTGAAATTTGACTTAATAAAAAATCTTTAACATGACATGTGTAATCACAAATCCAAGAACAGCAAGGACCCAAGTTAACTCCTGGTGTAATGTGTACTGACTTCCTAACTGGTAGATTTAATAGGCTCTTTCCATTACGGTACAGTAAGAAGACATAATAACATACTACTTATCATCTGACATTTTAGTTCTACTTAAAGATACAATTTTGTCATGATAAAACTGCAGAGGAAATACAAAAATGGACAGATATCAATATGTCTAATATCTTGTGCATTAGGAAAGCAGTACACAGACCCTGCTTAAACATTCTAAGATATCTACACTTAATTTTTGCTCAGATATATGTGTTCTTCCAAGGTAGCTTTCATAGTTTTCCATATGATATTGCTTGTTTTAACTTTCATAAACATATATAAAGAGCATTCAACAGGTATGTTTGAACAAGCAAAGTAAAATGTCACTAGGGAGATTAAAGCACCCAACCATCATTCATAGCCATAAAAATTCTGCATCTGTATCACACTAAAATCGTCTGAAAAAGAGGACAAATCAATGCATAAATGCTAACTATTCCCTTTATGAGAAATAGTTAGGTATGTAGTACTACATTAATCTTGCAATATCTTAATATAAACTTGAATTTTTGTGATGGACTGTGGGGGATTTCTTTCTGGTACAATGACTGACCATATTTGATCTGGATATTTATAACCATAGTGAACTGGCTATCCCACAGATCCTTGTTTTGGTTTGAGATGGTAATAATTCAGGAGCTTTGAATTTGGGAATTTCTATTTTTGTTTTGATTGCTCAAAGGATTCCAAGTCTGAGATTTCTAAAAAACAAATATAAATAAATCAAGTTATTTCTTTGTCCCTTTAGAGAGCATATAAAGCATATTTACCTCCTGGGAGGAGGATGAAAGGATAGTTGAAGCTAGGAGAAGAAAAAAGGGTGATTAGTTATTTCCCATAGGCTTCCAAGATTATTTTTCAAGGCTGAGAAGAATCATTCCCCTGGGTCTCTTTGCTATCCTACAGTCACTCATGTTTAATTCTCCAAATTTGTGCTAATTTTAATTCCTTCAATGAATATTGAAATGTATGTTTTCATAGAATCTGAAAAGCTATCTGGAAGTATTAGTGGGTAGGTAGTGAGTTAAGAAAGCAATCTTAAAAAAAAACTTTTCAGTATTAGCAGAGGTATTTTTTCAGTTTCTACAAGATAGCTATAATAATATAAATATCTCCATATTTAGTATTATTATTTTAACATATTAGAAATTATTTCTATTAACAGAAATTGTAACAACATGCACAGTCTTTTAATCTTGTCCCCAGTTCTGGAATTATCCTCTTTTCAACAGTAAACTACATGTCCATAAAAAATCACTGTAGGTGAATTTGTATTTCATAAGAGCCATCAGTGCATCATGATTTGGCCTTCTTCTTCCCCTCACAGTTTTGCTGTGTACCTGTGTGCTATTGAGTGCAACACTAAACTCCAGGCTAACAGATGAGATTTTTCAAAGCTGTCTCTAACCTTTACCCAGCCTAAGTGTGCAGCCCTCCTTAAAACACAGGCAGAGAATTTCAACCTTAGTGACACAGTACCTAAACCACGTGGCAGTTCAATGCAGAGGAACGCATCCAGACTACCTAGACTGTACATGCAGTGTGCAGTGGCTTGTTCCAAACTCCTAGTCTCCAGGGTGCCCCCCAAGTGTGACAGTGGGGTCACGCTTGCAGACTGCTTTCTCACAGCAAGGCAGGATACAAACAGGCAGAGATGGAGCTGCTCAAGTGCCACCACAGGGAGGAGCTGGGACACAGCGGAGCCACACACCTGCACCGAAGAGCTCATGGTGGAGAATGGAAGGGTTTTCCTCCTGCAGAGGCTAACTTGGCAGAATGGGTCCTCTTCTGCTCTAAATCCTGAAGATGCCCAAGTCAGATTTCAGTGTTAGCTCACAAAGGCAGAAAACCACTCACCTGTCCAAAACCAAGAGCCTTGGAGAATGAGGCTTGTATCTTTACTCTGAGAGTGCCCTCAAAAAACAGATATTCCAGGATGGGGAACAAATATACACACATACACACATACAAACATACATGCAGTCTTTCTATGGCATGTATGTATGCAAAAGAAAGACACAATCTTAAACAAGACATACTGACCAGCAATATTACAGCAAATGATGAAAGCAGGTAGATGGAAAATAGATAGTTCAGTTTCGAGTACTCAAAGTGGCTGCTCCCAAATTTCTTCCAGGAAGGCAATAAAAGTTGCCTGTGTCCCTGCTTAAACTTAATGAAGTACCTTGAAGCATCTACTGACATCTGCAGTTTTCTCCATTTCTAACAGTTCTGCAATTTCTAGTGACAGGAGCTTTGCAGAACATGCAGTCTGTCAGCTGCTGAGAGCATTCGGTGGGAATCAGATTGGTTGTTGCAAAGTTTTCAATAGCACAGAAATTCTTCTTTCTTGTCAGTCATTTTCTTTTAGATAGAGTCTGGTCTGTACATGTTCCTTAGATCTGGGGACTGCTCTTGAAGATAGTAATTTCATTGGAAGTATTCTTAAGATCTGTTTGAACTCTGCCCAGATTCTGGTCAGCTGTGATTTCCACAGCGGAACTCATAATCTAACTTTTCACTTACATGATGTTCTACTCTTCTCTGTTCCATTTCCAAGTACTACTTGTGTTATTGTTTGGGATAGTGGTTAATACCTAACTGAGAAACCTTTTTTTTTTTTTTTTTTTAATCTACATTACATTTTACTCCATTACTTCTTTCTATTTGAGTTTGACATAAGTGAATCTACTAAGATGTACATCTTATTCAGAAAAATGGTCTTAGGTCCCTAACAGAATTGCTGGTCTGATTTCTAGTTTGTAGTGGACCCTTACTTTTGTTCATAATTAATATTTCATAGAAGAGTTGTGGTTTTTGTCTGGTCTCTGAAGTGCTGGACACCTGAATTATAGTTACAGGGCTGACAATGAGTTGGCTGCCTAAATTATTTTTTCACAGGATTCTTAGAAGCAGTCCAAAAACAACATTTGAAACAATATAACATATAATTTGATTCAATAAATAGAGTGGAAAACCACATTAAAAACACAAGTGAGAGAAAGGAAAACAGGTTTTATGTTCTTCAATTATAGTAAAATCTGCCAGAACAATATTGAAAATTACTTTTCTGGAGCAATTCAGGCATAATATAAAAGCAAGAAACTTCCCATTCTGATCTAAAGACACAAATAACCAGTATGAAGACCATTATATAAATGCTTTCCCAGAAATTATTTATTACAGTCTTATTTTAAAAATCATGAATCTGAATATCACTTGTCACTTACTAGCAAAACAGTTATTGTAGGATGTCCCCGTTAACTGTTTTTTTACCTCATTAGCTGATATCAACTAACAAAGAATTGCATGGCCAATTATATTATCTCCAAAACTCACACACGAACAAAGAATATAAAGTATGATTTTTAATTTCATGAGGCCAACTGTGTGCTTATCTTACTTTATGAATGAAGGAACAAGGGAGGATTTGTGAGAAAAACATCATTTGAGAGCAAAATGTAATTATTTGAGAAAATATACTCTAAATTCTAGAAAGAATTTAATGTTTTTTCGGCTATTTAATTTATAAAATGCTTACCCAAAAGAGAAATTAGCTTTCATCAGACGTTATATAACAGAACTACATGAATGTGTATGTTTATAAATAAAATCCCAGGAGAAAGAACATTAAGATATCATTAACAGAACTGCCTCATTTTGAATAGTTATCAGAGTCAAACGAACAATTTTAGTACTTTGTCTTCATGAACCAGTCAATAATTTCTGAAATTCAGCCCTCTGATATGAGAGAATGCTAATTATACTGACCAATTTAAAATGAATACCTGATCTATTTTCTTTGAATATCCCTAATTATCCTTTTAAAATAATATTTATTTAAAACTAGTTTAAAATATAGAAAGAATCATCACTTTTAAAAACAAATTAACGACTTAAAAAGTTATTAACCTGCAGCATTCCAAAGGCTATAATTAGAAAGACCACAAAAGAACCTACCGTAATTTCATAATCACCAGAATCAGCGAGTGAGAAACCACAAGTAATGTATTCACTTCACTTTCAGTTTCTGAAAGTCTTTCTTAAATGATGTATAAAGAGACTCGCTTTATAGATGCTTATTATTTGTAATTACAAGGTTGTCTAAATGAACTAAAAATGCTGGTCATAGTTAGCATTTCTAACTATTTCTACTATCCTTACGCTATGGATAAATGCCACACACTATGGCATAACTTGGCTTATACCTGAATATTAAGTTTACTATTTACCTGAGAAGCACAAGTTGATTTTGGCACCAGTGCTAACGGCTTACAACATATTTTCTTCAGTATATGTTCTTAAAATCAATGCTACTTCACACTGTAACAAAGAGGGAAAAAGAGAAATCTGAGAGAGAAGGATGACCACATTAGTTACAACCTTTTTCTCCTTAGGAATAACATTTTTTCAACATTCTAATATTATGCATGCCATACTACATATAATTTTAACTTTGGGCTATTCAATCCTGATGATTTTAGTTGATAGTGAATTTCAAATTTTTGAGCTGTCAAATGGAAGAAGATAAGTGAGTACTGGTTCAAATAAGGTATTTTGGCAGTTTAGAACTTGAAAAATACAGATAATATTCACAACACTGGAGAAACAAAGAAAGAGAAATGGCTTGCATTTTCAGGACTAGGATTCCAGAAGCTGGGTACAAAGTAATACGAAAAAATAATACACTGTCACTGTTGTGCAGATCTATTTTCTGCTCATTAGACACACCAGTCAATTCAGCCAGACACCATCAGTAAGATATTAAGCTCAGACATCTAAAAACTGAAATATTGCTTTTGTTAACTGCACTAGAACACTTACATTGATTTTATCTTTTAAACCTTTTTCTTAGCTGTATTTGATACCAGAGGAAAATATCAGTAGTCTTCTCCTCAGACTTTAAATCCATTTGAGAACTAGAAATTATATTTTCAATTTAAGAAAGTTATTTAGGAATTCTTGCTAGTTTTGTTTCTTTGTAGGCTCCAGTCATAATGAAATATCTGCTGGAATGTTCACTGGTTTCCAAACTGAAGATCTACCTCAAAGTATGGCTATAAAAAGGACCAGCACTATGAAAACTCCTGGGTAGTATCATATCACTTTATTTTAAGTAGGGATCAGTATCAAATCCATGTCTTCTAAACATTGTGGAAAAGGTGGAAGATTTAGTTTCTAGACTGAAGTTTCAAGCGTGGCTTTTCATTTTATTCCTAGCAAGTTTATTTTTAAATTCTCATTGTGAAAGTATAAATGGTAGATACTGTTTAGTTGTAATTATGCTATAAATTGCGGAGAACAGCTGAGGGATTTCATTTGGGAAACAAACATCTTGCCACAAAAAAATTAGTTGTTCAAAAGGCCAAATCTATCTAGCACATAAAATTTACCAGTGTAATAAAAAAAGGAGCAAATTTCACTGATAAGGTATATGTATACTTTTAGGTTAATTTTTCCACCTAGTAACTCTTAATGTTCTGAATTCATTGTTAGATAGTGGTTTTGGAAGACATCATGTGCAGGAAGAATCTAATCTCAGGAAGAAAGCTTATTCAGACAGTATACTGATACACTCTGCAGTATTTTTACAATAATCAGAGTAAAATGCTAGCTACTATACAGGAATTTGCCAATTTATCTGACATTGAATATATGTAATGTAGAATTAATGAAAAGCAATAAGCATGGAGAATCTTTTTTTTTTTGTGTGTATGCTTATAACCACTGTGAGTAATGGTGAGCATTGTTTATGGCAAAGCTTTCTCCAAAGACAGAACTTGCTCTCTCCTGACTGACTGCCAGTGTTTTCAACAAGTGCAGGTTTTCTGCCTCAGAGATTGGCTTCATTTTTGGAAGATACTTTGCCTTAAAATAGTATTACCCAGCCATACAAAAAGAGAAATGAAATTCAGTCGCTATTGGTCAATAAGAGGGAATGCTTAGAAAAAAATTCCCTCCCATGAATTCACAGCATTCTGGCTATAATAAATTAACATGCATTTTTCAAATGTCAAACGTCAATTAAAAAAAAAAAAACATGCTTTTAAATGTTGCACTAAAAATTAGAGTTTGAAATTATACAAACATAAATAGCATGAATTCTAATGCAATTGAAGAGCATGGAATCATCTATGGGGGGTTAGATTCAACCCTTCATTCTAGAATTCCTCCTCTATCTCCAAGCAATTGCAAATGGCTGATGATAAAAGATATAAGTGGTTCTCTGCTTCTCACATGATGGATTACTGAGGCTTGAAAACTGAGCGACTCATGAATTTGTGTTGTAAAAAGGAACAGCCATATATTTTTAAACACTGAAATTCAAGTTTTAAACTTAAACTACAAGATACTTTTAACAAAGTCATCAGACCACATTCGGTGAACCTCTCTGTGATAAAATGAGTGCAACTAAAACCTCTTTTGATTTTCTGGGGCAAATGGGCAAAATGAGTCCATAGCCTTTCTAAGCTCTAGTGTTTTGCAGGAGGGAAGAAAAAAAAAAAAAAAAGGTACTAGGATACTAGAAATTGGTTTTCAGCCTCCAAATACTTGGCTGTATGTGGCCTTTGAACACTACAGTATAAAAACCTCATCTGTATGAATCTTAGATTGTTATTACAGCAAATGACCTCATGTCAGGTCAGTGCAAATAAGGAAAAGCTTGGCTGGTCTTAACCTAGAAAACTATAAAATATGTCAAATGGATGTCTCTCAAGTGTGTGATAAAAAAGCATCTTCACTGCCTCTAGCAATATTGTATCTGACCTCAGAGCATTAGGGAAGAGAGACCATATTGAATGCTTTCATTTCCACATAAAATGCTGATCATGATAGTTCAGACATGCCAGATGGCAGTAGCAGTGATAAATGGTGTTGATGCCTCAGGAGAAATGAGCTAGTAAAGTTATATTATGTTCAGTTGGGATTTTAAACATGTAATATAGTTAAAACTGTTATTCTCCTCCAAAACCATACACCTCATATTTCAATGCTATGTCATATTTGGGAAGAAAATATCCAGCCATCTTGCGCTAACATGACAAATACGTTTTCCGTGTCACAGCAAAACAACATTACACATAATATTATACATATATATGCAGATTATACATATAAGTGAACACATATGTACATACATTTTACATATGTACAATACATTCTCATATATATATATATATATATATATATAAATAAAAATGATGAGCCA
The DNA here is from genome assembly GCA_013398315.1 of Nothoprocta pentlandii. Lineage (NCBI taxonomy): Eukaryota > Metazoa > Chordata > Aves > Tinamiformes > Tinamidae > Nothoprocta > Nothoprocta pentlandii. The sequence continues at coordinate 3,250,649 of VZSG01000018.1, read as the reverse complement.
CCTCTATAACAAAATCCAGCAACATGATTTCTCTTTTATTCCTGAGGTGGATATAGCAGTATCTACCTGGATACATGGAAAATGTCACAAGGAATGCTAGATTGGGTAAAACTTACCATACCTTACCTCACATTTTCAATGTGCCTTTCTTAGTTTCTAAATCTACTTAGGATTTCGAAGTTAAAGACCAAGAGATGGAATTACAGCACCTTGAGGCACAAGGCTGTCTTTAAGTCTGAGTTTGATTTGGCTAATGGTTTAACTAGAACTAAAAGACATTGTAAATAATTTTATTGATGTAGACACAATTCCCTACAGATTCTATGGACTTACAAGAATGGAGATAACTTGCACAACAATCCTAAGATCATTCTCCTCACTTTACTAGCAATGTGACTACATTCATTTCTTGTTCCTAGATCATCTTCCACCACCGGCATTACTCTGAAACTCTGCCATGCATGGACGGAAACACCACAGAAAAGATCATGGACTTAGAAACTCTATGTTTTTTAGAATAATTGTTTTCAAAACTCTATGGTTTTTAGAATAATTGTTTTCAAGTTTTCATTTGCTTTAGAGTAATGGTCAGAATCCTCTTTCGTGAAAAGTAACTTTTCCTTTAGCTCATCTATAGAGCTAACATTCCATTTTTGTGTTGATGTTTAGCATGTGCTAAAAAAATACCTGGCAAATTTGTTTTGAGAGCAGAAGGGAGATTCTTTTATGTAGCTCAATGAGGATCAACTATATTTTACCAAAAATTAAAGAGCCTTGTTGACTGAAAGAAGAAACTACACCCATAAAATATGTAACATTAATAATGGCTTGCTTTACACACTAAAAGAAAAAAACATATATGCACTTATAGAAATGAATGCTGAAATGTGGCATATGGCTTACTGCATTTAGTTCCTTGAAGTCACCAGCAAAGATCCTGAGTGTCTCATTGAGAAGAACCCCCAGAACAGCAATTCTATATACTGTAACAGGCTGTAGGCTGCAAAGTCCTTTTCAGTATCCAATGAGAAATTCAGGTCAAAGTATGGGATGAAGTGACACAGATGCTAAAGAAAGACAGAAGACACAGTCAGTGATCACTGACAAACTAATTTTAACTTTATTTTTTTATTTTATTATTTTTTTTAATTAAAAACACCTCTGTTGGTTTTCTTAAGCATGTTTATGAAATAATTAGGGGTAAGGAAGAAAGACAGCAATATGAAATCAAATGAAAATGAAGGTCTGCATCCAGCAACTGATTTTTTTTTTCTTTTTTTAAGCCAGCTAAAGCTTCAGAGTACTTCCACTTCATTATTTCTGATCCTAATAAGATATTTTATCTCTTCAGCTTATTGTGACACAGAAGGAAGAGTAATGCATAACATCTAACAGGTGAAGATGAATGTTCTTAAAAAGCATACAGCTTTTCATGGCACGGGGGCTACTCCACTCTTGTCATTCTTTCACATCTAAGACTGATAATATCCCGCAAAGCCTTGGTTTCATTTCTGGCAGTAAAACGGCTACAGTTCCTGTGGACAAGAACAGTAGTAGGTCAGATTCTGATCTCAGGTACTTTGGGCTAAGTCCAAAGTAACACTGTTAACCTACTGGCTCCCAATGCAATATTTATATCTTCCATTAAACTGAAGGCTACATCAGCATAAAGATCCCAAGAGCTATGTTAGCCCTGCTTGCTTGTTTGACTGCTAGCAAAACAGACACAAAAAGGGAAAAAAAAAAGAGGGCTATATCGATACATGCTCCTTTACTTCAACTGCTACTAGGTTTTCCCTTTCAGGTAGACTCTAGGACAACGAGAGAAAGCAGAGATGTTATCGTACTTGTTCTTTTCTCCTTCTTCACTTACCTAGTGCAACGTAAGTGAACATTGACATAAATGGGACTCTTCTAACTCAGAATAAGCACCAAATATAAAATAAAAGGATGCATGCATTTCTCTTTTACAAGAGAAATGATCTCACTTTGAAACAGGCTTTATAATGTTTGATCTACTCTACGTTTCTCAGAGATAACTCTAGGAGTGACGCTGCTCTTCAGAAACTCAGCGTCTCGCTCACCATTGAGGTAAGTAAAACAGCTTTTTGCAGCACTGCTCTGGTACCCCGTCCTGGAGGAGGAAAGCTTTTGATCTGTGGGACAAGGTGGCCAGGACCAAACACGTTTTTGCAGTACATCACATAAACCATCCTTTTCTGTGTACATTGGAGATGCTTCACACTGAGCTTGATCACTGTCAGGGTCTCTCCTCTGCTCCCAGAGAACAGGCATTATCAAGGCACATGTAGTACTCCATTTATCCATGTTAGAAAACAAACAATACGCCTCTAAGGAAGAAAACCTGACACAAAAAGGTGCTCCTTAGGGAAAATAAGGGATGTTATATCCTGCAACGTTTGTAAAACCTTGACATACAGTACTGCAGCCAGAGCCCTGATTTGTCATACTTTTCATATATATTATTCAAACACTTTGTCCTTTGGCAACTTGGAATTTAATTTCCTTTGTCTTACTTTTTTCATTCAATTTCATTAATTAGAAGGAAGCTGATTTTAGAAGAAGAAATATTACAGAGGTATGTAAGAAATAAGACATTGGAAAAGTCTATAACGCAAAGATTAATTTGTCCAATTTCAAAATGTATATTGCAATATTTTATAGTTGACAGGTGATCATGGGCAGATGGTCATTACAATTTATCATAGGAGGAAGCTGTTAAAATGACAATATGGGCAGGTATAAAATTATATGAAGGAGAAGTTAGAGAAGATAATTTTCAAACACTAGCAACTTGTCCTTTTAAAGTTTCTTTCACCAAAAGAACGTTAGCCAAAAGCTAATTACAATTTTAATAGACTGAGCTGGAAAAAATAGCCTGTTGAGGGAAAACAATCTATAACAGGCAAACTTTTATTCTTTTTTTTTTTTATTTTTTTTTAATCTCCTACCAATCAAAATCTGTGCTTTGCTATACATAAATTGTGTAGAAGTCTTTTTCTTCACCTTTCCTGTTTAGATGTTAATGACAGATATTCCAAGACACAGAGAATTGCTGTCCAGTCCCAATTTATGCCACTGAAATTCTCACTCTCTCCACTTTCACAACCCCATCATTTATAAACAGTAGCGACATGTTATTTTTAAGTGGAAAAGAAATGTTCTTTGGCACTGATCCGCCTTCAGAGAAGTTTTATAGCAGACTTATAAATTTCTCAATAGCAGGCTTTATAATGGAATTGCTTAAAGTACTCCAACTCTATTGTGATAGCTGGCACAGTGGATTCTGCTGAACTTGTTATAAACCAACAAAAGGAGCTTGAAATTTTTATTCACTATTGTTGCTAGGGCTGCTTGTTGCACCTACTTTTAAATCAGGCCATGATCCTACAATCAAGTTTCCTAAGTCTGGATATTAGAGCTTTTTCCTCACATTATTCTCAGCTCTGCTTGGTCCCTAGAATCTGTTACAAGAGCGGGACTTAAGATCCTAAGCTCCTGGAGGGAGAATTGTCTTGGGCTACAGGGTGAATTGCCCACCAGGGAGGTCCATGGGAATGAGCTCTCCAGTTGCCATTGTAGGAGAAATACAGATACTTGTAGGAGAAAAACACATACTTGAAGTGAAGCATCCATTTTACACTCAGTGACATGCAATGCAAATGGAGGTATAAAAACATGATAAAAACATCTGAGATATTTCTCTAGGGTTTCCTTCCCCTGTCTGTCCCCATACATTCTTCAAATTGAAAAACTTTTCCTTCTGAAGGGGAAAAAGTAGAATAAAGATCCTAACTTTTCCTTTAGTTTGTTGGCTGAATTTTAAACTATCTGAGAGACCTGCAATTTTGAAGCTAAATCAACAAATTAGGCAGGTGCTACTGGGTGCCAGCCAACCAATTTGTAATATGCAAGCATTCTTTCTAATAATTTGTTTGTTCTTCAGCATTTGCACCAAATCCATATAAATAATACAGTTCCAAACCTCACTGCAATCAAAGTGAGATGAACCAAACCTTAACTACAGGCCCTGTTATAAAGCATGTGCTTATATTCACGAATATCTTAATCTCTGACTAGCAAAGAAACTCAAAGCAAAGTATTAGTCACTACTAAGAAGCCTACAATCTAATGCTATTTGGCTCCAGGTTAATCAAATTAGCCTCATAGCAGAGATGGTTGCAGCATTTATACAAAAACCACAACTTTGTTTTTCTTAATTTAAAAAAAAAAAAAAAAAGCTCTGGGACTATATAGTTTTCAATTAAAAAGTGTTTGTATGTCATATGAGCCTAAAATCAAAGTTTATTTTACGTATATGTTTTGGGGGTTGCAATTCTACTGAAGTGCCAGGCACGGGGATACTGCTAAAGCTTGTGCCAACCAGCACCTCTAATGTAAAAAACACATGATAAGAGAAAAAATAGGTATCCACAAGAAGGAGGAAATCTTCTAGAGAAAAGCAAGAAGGTTGTGAATGTATTTTGCACAAAGCACCTCAGCTAGCAGCTTGTTTGCATGGGATCTTAAAAAAATAGTTTGTAGTCTCTAGACTTTCACAGAAAGATCTTCCAACAACAGTTTGGAAGATTTCAGAAAGGAACAACACTGCCTGGGCAGGCTGGCAGCCTGGACTGGATCTGAAAAGAGTAGAGGGTCCATTCTTACTTAAAATTGACTCCGATATACTGTCACAGCAATTTTAAATTCCCATTATTCTAATATTCTCACTGAAACCTTGTAAAAGCTTAATTTAGTTCCTAGAACCAAAAATGACATCATGATATTTAATAGTCACTAGGGGAAATTTATTTGAGTTTGTATATAGAAAAATCTCTCAATACATTAATTAGAGCTATTAAGAATATAAATAAAACCTCTATATAAGGGTGAAATTTTGGTTTCTGCTGAAGCCAATGGCAAAATCACTTTTTATTTTAATGGAATAAATGCCTCATCATTGAGATAAAATAAAGACTGGCTTCACAAAACCTTTAGGCATGGATGAAATAAATTTTGAGTTCTTTATCACCTTTGCACAGTGATAAAGACTGAACCTTTTACCCCCACTTTCTGAAAACCTCACATCTCATGCACAGCAAAGATATACAGTAGAAGCATAAATATTTCTTCAAGTTTTACCTGCTCACCAAAGCCAAGACACATCTTTTCTCCTTTTCCTTTCATTACTGTCTGTAAACTTATTTTTCTCTTTACAATCACATTAACTCAGTGTTAAACCTTACTGAAGGGAAAACATCACTTAAAAAAACTCAAACTTTTTGTCTCACAATGTCAGTATCACTTACAAGCAAGAAAAATTTACCCTGTTTTTAATATCAGTCTCAGGATGAAAAAGAACAGTTTCAATGGCATTCATCCAATTATAATGTATTGCATAATTACTGCTCAGAAACCTTCATTATTTTTCTACCTCAAATTAGATGTTACATATAACAAAACAACCACGTAGGAGTTCTTGGCTATTCATATATTATGAATAATCATTTTTGAATCAATTACCTAGGAATAAAGTCATGCTATTCAGGCACTAAAAACCATCGATATTCAGTCCAAAAGCAGAAGACACCTGGGTGCATACTCACGAGCTTAAATTTAAAGCCATTAAAATTAGATTCTATTACTGTATTCAGACAGTCTGCTTATATCGAAAGTACTTTTGAGAACAATATAAAACACTATTGTCTGAGTAAGATGATTAAGTAGTTTTTTATGTCCAGAATGTTCATGCATGACCGTCACATCCATATGTATAAGTTTAATACATTTCCTCCTGTCATTTTCATACATTATTGAACTGAACAAAATTCAATAAAACACAGACCCCATAGTTCACTTGCCAGCATCAAGTATGCTTTGCACGGGCTTCTTCAGCTCACTCACCTGAGGTAAGTTCCCAGCTTTTCTTGAGGCAACTTACTGTATATCAGTTTATCTGAATAGGCCAAAAAGTTTAAACAGGATAAACTCAAAATTCACGGGCTTTCAAAAATTTGGTGCCTCTCACTTACAAAACTGAAGGATTGGTACTAACTCCCTTTGCATCTGTACATTCCCACGTGCTTCGTGCAGCCCTGTCTTTCCTCTCTGTCTCTCTAGCCCCTTTGAGAAAGCATTTTCTTTCGGTCTTACTGTCTTTACTAAGAAAGGACGGTAAGAGATGGTGAAGACTGAATAGGCTAATGGGGGTAAACTGAGCAGCAAAGGATCTTTCCAAAAATTGGAAGACTCATTCCTTCAGAAGCACCTAGCGAGCCCAAGCTGAATCACCCTTCTCAGTGCCGTCCTACTATCAGGAAGCTGGTGGTCGTCCCAGAAGGGGGGCCAGCCTGCCAGGACAGAAGCATGGAAATGGGAGCTCGCTGTTTAACATGCACTTCCAAAAATCTGTCTATATATCATTATATAACTGTGTTGTTATAATTAAAAGAAGCAAAAGAAACAAATTCTAAGTATCAAAATGACTTTTTCCACATATTTCACAATGTAAAATGACGGTGCTTACATATGAACATTTCATGAGTCCAGAGAAGGCTACAGACAATATAGCTCCGCTGTCCTAGAGAGTACTGCATACTGATCAGTCTCTCCTTTGAAAGATATAAAATATCTTCCAAAATTACATGGAAATGTGAAGGAACAAGAAGGGAAAAGCCTACTTGCATTTACACCTTTGAAAAAATACAACATCAAAAATCATCATACTACCTGCCACTATGAACTACTGATAATTGGTTTTGAATGGGGTGGTGTAAAATTATGAGAGCAATGTATGTGTTAGTACAGTGAAGAAAAAAAAAAAAAGATCTGTAGGACTGTGTTCCTTCTCAAAGCTTTCCTAGCTAGTTAGCCTGCTTTCTCCTACTGCCTCATGTGCAGAACGGATATGCCTGCACTGATTGCTTGGGGAGTTTAACGTTTCCAGCTTAGCAAGGAGAAATGTGATTGTGAGCCCCACTGCAGGTATTTAAATGCCCAATCGAAACATTCAACAATAGATGTAATTAAGCAGGCTCTAATTTTACTTATGTGATTCAACATAAAGAGAGGAGCTCCATTACTTAAGTGTTTACGTCATTCCTTGGAGAAATGACCTTAATTTATTGTAATTTCCAGTTGGAAGATTACCAAATTGATTCTGAACTTAAGTAGCCCTGTGGGTGCACAGTCATTTACTGCCAGATTACATGAAGTACACTGATTACTTCAAATTATAAAAGTCTTATTTTTGTTAATAAACAAGTTTACCTTTATTACTAAATACATACTTTGGCTAAAATTTTCTAACTACTACAGCCATCTTGTACTCAGGTAGCATCTGTCATAAAAAAAGTTAAATCATTTTTACAAATGGAAACAGTAGTTACATAGAATGTATATATGGCACCATTTTGTGTATCATGAATTACCCCAAGGTATGAATTACCCCAAGGATAAGTAGGGTTTGGATGACTGGACTCAATTATATCCCACACATACAGTCTTATAAAAAATCCCTTAAGAGAATTTTGCAAAAAAATTAATGGAAATTTGTTCACAAAAATCATGGTCTCACACGACAACAAACATAGTGGGACACTCCAAACCATCAGTCACACTTCGCTTTACCATCTAAATTTTCATTTAAATTTCCCAAGTTCAGCAGAACCTCTTGGTTACAGGCAGCTATGATTGCAAGACAATCCATTATACACACAGACAAAAATAATCTAAACTTACAGTGAACAAGCAACAGATTTTCAAAAATCAATCTCTGACTTCTAACAAAGGACAGCTTCATAAAATACACTAATGTAAGCAACAAAAATACTACTGAGGGGTCTCAGCAAGGTAGGCACTCCCAAACCTTACACACATTTTCAGAAAAGCACCAGAGCTGCACTGATTAATGACATTATAAAGCATCAATCCTTAATCGTAAAGCTTAAGAATGCCTAACCAAATTCAAAAATTAACCTGTCAGATTATGCCATAAATTACTGCACAGAAGTATGTTAATCACAGTTTGGGTAATTTCATTCTTTTTACATTATTTCCCCTTCTCATTTACAGTGGATCCTGATTCTTTTGGTGGGAGAAGACAGGGCTAGCTGCACTAGAGACCAGATTAACAACTTTTCATTTTTCACCCGTGCTTCCCCATGAGAGTATTTTTGCTGCCAGTGAATATCACCATTTTTCACAATCTTACACTGAGGGTTTCTAGACTGCACCTGCAGGCTCCAACCTAGAGAGACTGCAGTGTAAACACTTTCCAGGAGCACCTGATAAAACATAATATTGGTCAGGTCCCCCAGGAAGAGTTTGTACCAGAGAGAGCCCCAAAACGATTAAGAGCTCTGCGGTGCTGGAAATATGGTAGGTGTGTGGGAGCGTAGGGATGTGTGGCAGGGACAGAGTCTTTCCCCAGTGGAAATATAACTGGATGCTTTCACTTTTTTTTTTTCTCTCTTTATTAAAATATGAACATGCCTCTGTCTCATATATATTTCATAATGAGCAGGGTAAGGAAATGAGAAATCCAGAAGCAATGCATGAGAAAGGATCCTTAACATTCAGATCTCAGTCCTGCTCAAATTGGAGCATTTGTCATGCCCACTGTGGTGATATCATAATCTGTGCACCAAATAACAAAATCTCATTCAGGAATGAGTACAGTACTGCACCAAATATCGTTCAAAACGGATTAAACTTCCCCAATGGCCTGAAGGCCTATTAGGTTTCTTGTCACTTCTCTGTGTTTTTATATTAAATACCTACAAGAAATTCATATTTGTCACAAATAATCACATCCTTATCCATCACTAGAGAAAATTGAATATAATCCTGAATAAAAACAATAAAAGTTCTTTCATCATGCATAGAAAAGGAAAGATTAAATGTTCTTTCTAGCTTTGTTTCCTTCTTAACACAGAAGTTGTGATTTAGCGCTTTTTTTTTTTTTTTAAGAAGTCATATTACATGATGTATGTGCACTGAAAAGCTATTTATTCAGAATCTCCAGCATGCTGAACAGTTGTACAAAACCTCTGGGGTCTCTTCTGGAAAGCCCATCCTTTTTTCTCACTACCGAAACCACTAAGATTCCCTCATCATTTGCAGAACACAAAATACATATGAGGCTCCACCAATGATGGGGCTCATCAGGGTACAATTCTGAGGCACTGGAGCAATGGGGTGAAGTTGTGCTTATCCAAGGAGCACAAAGTTGGATGCCTTAAAAACACTGTGAGAACTGTGACATAGTATGTGACATAATACACAAGAGTAAAGACCCAGGAACAAAGGCAAAAGCAGACGTAGGTAAGAAAAAATCAGAGAAGGAGAAGAAAGGTTGAATTCTGCTCAAATTATTAGCTCTCAGGAGACCAGGAGTGAGAGTGAACCTAAAGGACTGAAAACAACTTCCAAGTCCCTGAGCTGAGACTAAGCTGGTCAAGCTCTTCGGTTCCCTTTTCCTTGGGGAAAGTGGATCCTAAACAAGAGGAAAAGCATAAGGTCTAGTCTATCAAACCTGATGCCTCGAATTTCCTGAAGGTGAACACAGCCTCCTGCACGCACAGCAGGGGCTGCACATGAGGCCCAACATCTCCTCAGGCAGCTCAACACAGCCCTGCACCATCACCCTTTATAGCTCAAATGTACAGCTCAGTGCAAGGCCGAGGATAATCCAGTTTTTACCTGGAAGCAAATGAAAAAAAAAAAAAA
>VZSG01000018.1:3202930-3240839 GCA_013398315.1 Nothoprocta pentlandii | reverse complement strand
AAAAAAAAAAAAAAAAAAAAAAAAAAAAAAAAAAAGAAAAGTTTGAGAAGGAAGCCTTTGTGTGCACTATGTACAGAGCTGGAAATGAAGAGTGGGAAGACAGGAGCTGCTTGAAAGATTTTTCTCAGACACTGAAGGGAAAACTTCAAAAAATAATAATAAAAAAATCTACAGAAAGCAAAGGCTTACATCTTCCCTAAAAAAAGAATCCTCCCCAATACCTGAAGTTTAACAGGACAGTGGAAAAATTGTAGGCCCTCTGAAATACTGCAGGAAGTTTTTATTTAAAGGATAAGTGAAATAGATAGCTTGAGAGGAAAAGTATAATTTAGGACTGATCTCAGACAAGGAATAAATTCTCCAAGAGAAATGAACCCAGAAAAGAAATGAATAAGAATGAAGAGCTGAGCTGTGGTACATCAACCAGGAAACTCTATCAGCCAATCCAATTAATTTAACCAGTGCCAGGGGGTATCTCACACACAGGAATGCCCTACTAGTCAGCTCAGGGTGCAGACACACACATTCTTTGCACTGAACTTGGGGCTTCTTCATCATGTTACCATGAGCTATTTAGATTGGAGGTCATTTGTGTACATACTTTGCATTCTGACACACAGGCTCATCACAGTCTAGCCTAAAATACTCCTTGCCACACTGAAATCACTTGTTGAGTGTTCACAAATGCTTCAAGTCTTGTTTTATTGTAAGATTACATGCCTCTTATTTGGATGCTTGCTTTCTTTGAGAGTCACATCTGCTCACACTTACCAGATTTATTCCTGCCAAGTCCAAGAACTCCACTTTCAGCTGGACTTGTTTGCTCTCCTCAGCACTTCCTAATTAAGCTGCTTTTCTTTGTGTTTCCACACACCAAAAACTCACCCTCAAAACTACCTTCTTATACACATTTCTATTCATTAAGATTTCTGAATCACCGTAATCAACATTTTAGGAATAAAAGTACTTACCTACTACAGAGGCATTTATTAGCACCCTATGTGGTAGTAAATAAGTATAAAATTTACCATAATGCAACACCATAAAAGGCTCAGAACACTTTCTTTAAGTAGTATGGCCTGAGGGAATAAAAAAAAATGGAGTGTCTCTGAACTCAGCAACATTTATTATATTAATCAGTGGGCTTCAACTTATGCCTCAACTTGGTACCACTGGAAATAACAAGCAAGAAACACATAATAAGCAAAAATAAAAGAGGTCTTATACACAAACCTGTAACAATGAAGGAAAGAAATCACTTCATTTCACATTCTCCTGTGTTCCTGGGAAAGAAAGGCTACCTTAATTGATTGTCTGGGGATGGAGTACAAAGGCAGGAGAAATTACCAAAATTTATCTATCTTTCTTGGAAAGAAAAGAAAAGGTTCAGGAACAACTGTTGCTCCTGTGCTTAGAGACTGCTTCCCACCACTGGGAAAACTGGCACCGTGTACTTTCTGGAATACCATTTACCTTATGCCTGCCCCAAGGAGATCAGAGGCATGGCCATGACTTTGGCCCATCCCCTTTGGAATGCCCTGTGGAAGGTGAGCGTTCCAGTGGCACGAGGGTCTGTGTCCTGTATGGTGAGCGTTAGGCTCAGAGCTGGACCACTGCTTGGGAGGCACAAACTGTCCCCACAGAGTGGCCAGCTGGCCAATAAAGACTTGCTATTGCCCTTGAACCCCTCCTTTCATGAACATTAACTGCATGTACAACAGCATATCTTTACAAGGAGGAGACTTTAGGAGTGCAACATACTAAAAAGTTTGGGATTCACAGTAATTACTGCAAAAATAATTTCCTTTTAATTTGAATCCTATTTTAACTAGAAATTCAAAATCTGAATCAGTATTTCCATCTTCTGAAAAGCTTATGAGTTTAGAATCAATATTTCAGTTCACCAACTTTAGCCACCAATTTGCCCAAATATCTTTATTAAAGATGAATATATTAATTAAAATAATATTAAATAATAAATTCCAGTTCTTTTGATATTTCTTATGACCAAATTCTGCCTCTAGCATTCCACAGATATTACTAAAATTTCTAAATAAAAAGATGTGACCTAAACCTCTCAAAATGACAGCAGCCATATACAAAATGACTTACCATTTCTCACAGGTGTCATGACCTACTGAATGCACCAAACAGGAATGAAAAAACGAAGAAAGAAAAAAAAACTATAATCCACATGCGTTGTGAAGACAGTTGAGGTGATCACAGCATCCCCAGTTTTCAGCAAATTACAATGCTAAGCTAACACAAACCCAATTTCACTGACCTTGTGGCATTTTCTGTTGGCACAATAACAAGCTCTCTTCCCAGATGTGCGCTGCTTAGCTTGAAACCAGGAGGTAGAGTCTAGATTCTTCTTAGTCAAAGATTGCACTATCCATAAACTATGTAACAAAAATCTTCAATGGTGGAAAATTAGGGCAAAACTGAATTATTTGCTATCCTGGTGAATTCTGATCATCTATCAAGTTAATTTCCATTTGTTGCTCTGAATAACCTGGAAAAGAATAGAGCAGAAATATTGCAAGGTCAGGGATGTTCAGAAGATACAGCTTTATAGATGGCAGTCTAGAAAAAAAGTCTACAAACTGCTGAAGCACACCGAAGAAATGAAAAGCACATGCAATTTCCTATATTTCGAATACTATCCCTCAATTAAATATTTTACAGGAATCTTAATGTACTGTGTTACTATTAGTCGGATTTTCCAATTATCAGTAGAAGTTAAATCTCTGGACAGAGTAAACAATCTTTTTCTCTGAACAAGTTTGCATTTAATTAGTTTATTGCATGTGTTCATTTCTATGTATAATTAATCATATACTGATGTTTTTTCACATCAGCAAATTTCACTACTATGTTGCTATTTATATTTGAATTATGTCTTGATTTTGTTCTTCTATTCATATGTGCACTCTATATTAAAAAATAATACTAGGGCCGTTTCAATTTTGGTTCTAATTTCTGGCACTAGTTCAAAATAACAATTTATAAAACACCAAATGTATTACACATCCTGAACTTCGATAAATGATGCTAAGGAAACACAATTATGTACACTAAGTGTCCATTTTCTCACATAAAAAATCCACTACATCATTTGTCACTACTGGAAATGTTCATGAGAAAAATCCTGTCTTTATTAAAGCCACCAGCAGATTTCAGTGAGCACAGAACTAGCAATTTCTTTGTAGCAGTTTTTCTCCTCCTACAGAGCAGTGATGCTGAAGGTCACGTTTGAAGTTTCCCAGTACTGTTGTGTAAGCAGTTGGAGTCAGCGTGCAAATTAGCTACAGAACTAACGGAGATTTAATTTTACATCATGACTTTATGAACACTTAGACAGTTGTAATCTTGATTTCTACTCTAGCTTCTGCAGTTTCAGTTTCAATCACATCAGCTTTCAGTGTCTGAATATCCTTCTGTTGTCTTTGCTTATGCTGTACATAAAAAAAAAAGGTCCTTAGAGCTTTATCTAAAATGTGAAATAGGTTTGACAGCAGTTCCTTGCATTTCTCAGAAATACAATTATCAATATTAGACATAAATTCATAGGGAACTGCAGCTGAGAGCTATCACTTATATTTACCTGGAGTTATTTACTTGCCTTTCTTGTAGCAAACAGATGAATGGAGGATAACTGCCATTTATTCTTAATGTTACACTTAGAAAACCTGCCTTGCACATTGCCAGTGAAGCCTGTGGCTAAGTCAGCCTGTTGCACACCAGTGATCAGTTCCTTTTGTCATCCTGGAACATCAATCTAACGCTGAAAGAAGATAATTTGAATTTATAAATGGTAAAATCTCTGAGCACTGAATAACTGAATAGCCTTAGATCTGCTTTCCCCAGATGTCTTCTTTATAGGCTTAGTAAGAGAGTTTTTTGAGATTCTGAACCATGAATCACAGTCTTGTTCACAGAAGATCTATTTTGGGGGAGTACATAAACACTTTGACTGACACTCTAATATACAGTTTTACATGTTGACTCTTTTGTCCATTATTTAAGATAAGGCAACTCACACTGAGATTCTTCTTGTTGTTCTCAGCAGATTATATATAAACACAAAATGAATACAAACGGGAAAAGATAACTCCGTGTACTGTTTAGGTTTCAAAAACAGAAGAAAACACAGGATTTCCATCTTAGAAAACTTTGCTAAAACATTATTTTCATCTGTATTTAAGATCTTCTGAAAATAAGGAGATCTGAAAGTATGTCTGACATAAACATAATCAAGCTTTAATTAATTTACTTATCTTGTAATACCTTAAAAAAAAAGACTAAATAGCTCACACTAGATTTTACTGTAATTTAGAATTTGGGTTTGTCCTGATGTGATACAAAATTTGGACAGAGCAGTGAGCAGAAACATTCAAAAGCGCAAGTAAAAGGAACTTTATTTGCTTGGGCAATCCCAGGAGGCTGCTATAATCCAATGGATGGGAAATTAAGCAATTCTGGTCATGAAAAGAGAGCAGATTACTGCTGGGCTTACGAGACAGTTCTTCCTCTGTGTGCTGTTGTGCCATGAAGGCAGCACACAGGTTAAGCTATGGAGGAAGGAGGCAAAGGCAGCAGCCACCTCCTAGCAAGTGCAATCTAGTGTAGGACACCCCTCCACTTGCCCCATATAATTTCAGTAACTCAGCCCTCTTCCCCCTCACCTTTCCCTTTAGCAATTGGCACAGACCTCAGAAAATGTCTTCTCTTCCTCTCCTTGGCCAGGACCAGTTGCAACCAAGACAGACAGTAACTTCTTCCACACAGAGCAAAACCATTCTTTAATTTCTGAATATGGAAGAAATTCTTGACTTCGTACAGTGTAACTAGCAAGCTATTTCGAAACAGCAGGAAGTAAATCCTGGTAAAAGCTGCATGCAACTAAGGTTTACCTGAAAATGGTAACTCTGGCCATCCAGTTCCCAGAAGAGATAGCAGTACTTCTGCTGCTAAGTGTGAAAATTTTTTGTAGATTAGATGAAAAAAATTTACTTTACATGTGATCAAACAACACTCGGGTTCATATATTACAGGGACAAAGATAGTGAGATACATATATCTTTTACTCATGTTTTTTAATTCCTCTCTGTATTTGTTAAAGGCTATTGCTGTCTCGACTGTCTCTTCAAGAAATATTCTCCCAGTGCAAAGCTAGATAAGCAATTTGCTTACAATAACTCACTGATCTCTATTCCAGCTGTCAGGTGCTCCTGAAATTACAGCAACATCAGACAAGGACTTTGCCAGAATTACCCAAACCCGGTATTTTAAGCCTTAATATATTAGAGGCATCTCTAGCACTTTGAGCCTGCCATAGTGGAAACTCTTGACTCCAAGTCTTACTCCACTACACAAGACAGGCTGAGCAACCCAAACTCTGCAGAACTGTTGCAGGTTGTTTGGCCTTCAGCCAGAAGTGACAGCAGCCTTTTGATGTGCACTTCCCTTTACCTGTCTGCTCTAGAAGACAGGCTTTTTGAAAAGCTTTAAAGTAATCTTTCTTAGCAGCATTCAAGCAGCCGTAATAAGACAGACGTCACTTCACCAGTGAGCAGCTGAAGCTATGACAGTGTCTTGGGTTTCCCTCTTGAAATATGACGTAGTTGATGTGACACAACTTTCTATAATACAACCATCAGCTGGAGTTTGAATCAGCTGAGCGAGGCAGAAAACGTGTACCTTGGGAGCCAGACAGCAGTACTATAAATTTCACCTCATTTTCTTAACTTAGTATTTCTGATCATTCAGGCATCCTAGAAAGACGATGCATATTAACAACAAAAACTACAGAGTTGGGTGGCATTTGAATACATGAATCAACACAAGAGTTAGTGAGTTAGCATTCCCACTAATTCCCCTTTCCTTCCTCTATTCTTATTCTCTCAACAAAGAAAACAAGATCTATAGGCGAGTCATACATTACCAGGGAGGAAGAATTAAAAGCTGTGTGGCTGTAAGGCTAAGATTAGATAAGGTGAGATATCTGGAAAATGCCAGTTGTAAGTGCCACCTACCAGACTATTCCTGCCATTAGGAATCATGAGAGAGGGAGAAGACTAACCAGAACACCTGCAAGTAAATAAGCAAGAGCTTGCACAATGCTCAGCAAAACAGATCTTTCTGTTCAAACACTGAGCACAGGTTTTGGCTGTTTCTGTTACGAATATGCAGGCTGAGGTGCACACACAAGCTTTCGCGCATGTATAGCCTTCAACAAAATGATCAAGAGTGAAATCTGTAACAAAAATCAGCAAGATTGACTGACATATTCACTGGCAAACATATTTTTCTTGCACTTTGCCTGCTATACTGAACTGAATTTTTGACATTACTAAATTGAATGTCTAATTTGTTTGGCTATGAATAAATAATTTGTTACTGAACTATTTTTTACTTCTCATGGGTTATATAACAAAAAGAACTGGAATGTTTTGTTGATAGACTTTCTTTAAAACTTCCTAAGTCAAAAAAAAAAAAAAAAAAAAACCCAACTTTTTGTAGTCCATAATGGCCATATCACAGACTTTTTGCTGAAACTAACATTGATTCTGCACTCTGATGAGCGGCACTGGGAAACCTTTGAGTGAACAAAGCGATTCTTATGGTAAATAACTATGTTATATTTACCATAAGAAACTAGCGATTCTTATGGTAAATATAACATAAAACTGCAAATGACATTATACTAACATGAAAAGATCAATACTCTAGTAAATTTCTTTTGACTGTAATATTTGATTAATACAATTGTGAATAAATTGTTTAAAAAATCCCTATATGTGCTCCATCCCCATTTAAATCTGGTTACAAAGATTAAAGGAAAACATATCTTTAATCTTAGTCTGAATATTTTATGACATTTGTTAATTCAAATCACAAGATTTCTGTCAAAAATAACCATTTCTAATTAAGCTCTGAAAGTCATTTTCTGCAGAAGCTGAGTTGATCTTCTGCAATGTTATGGCTATTTTACACGGTTCTTGGGTTCCTCTGGCTATCACTTCATATAAATAACATTTTTTTCCCAAGGCATCATTGCTAGCTGCTGTTCCTGTATGATACAGTACTGTGGGTTTGCACTGACACAGTTTCAAAGGTTGCAGCCTTTGCAAAAACAAGTTATGTGAAAACATGCAATTAAACACAAAAAGAGAAAGTACAATCTTTTTCTTCTCATCTTTTCTTCATTTAAAAATATTTTATCCATTAAAGAACACTATAAAGTAACCTTGAAGAGTAATTTCTTTCTTTCCTTTGCCAAGAGGAATGGCAATTATCAATTATCATCCATCTTGACTTTGTACTAGATGCTCCACATCTTTCCAACAATCCAACAAAGTTTCTCTCCTCGCACTCAGTAAATAAAAAAACTGAGACACTTTTGTATTTATTACTCGAGTGAATTATTCGCTCAAGGTTGCCATTATTACATTTGAATGATATTGCATAAGCAATAATGAATCTGTTCATAGTGAAATTCAGGCAAAACTCTGAAGCTTCGCGTTCCCAAAGAACTTAAATTAGATACATGTTTACTCATATTTGCATGATTATTGATTTGAAAAGGATTTTTTTTAAAAAAAGCTAAAATGTTTTAAATAATTTAATAGTTTCATCTTCTGATTGAAAAACTTGTTTTGCTATATAGAAATCACAATGAAAAATGATGCCCACAGCAGTGACAGGGAGATGAACAACTGCAAACTGAAGAACCAAAGGGCTGCCAGTGCCATCAAAAACTGAAGCCAGCAGACCATGTTCACCTAATAATACACATTAACCTCCCCTCCTGTTTGTATCTCATCTGCTAACCTCTCCTGACACTTCAAACCGCTGCTGTGAGCCTCCAGTGCATAGCAGGATCTTATTTATTCTTGAACAGGTTACTTAATCCAATTAAGACAACCTGTTATGTCCTGAACTTCATGGTCCTTATTATATAGCTGAAAAGAAACAAAAACAACCACTACTTTTTCCTATATGGAAGAGATAAACCATCCACACCTCACCTACTAGAGGCTGAAACATATAGTGTCCGCAATGCAAAGCGCTGTCTGCAAATTATTATTTCTAAGTTATACAGCAGTCGATGGGACTTTTTTTCCTCCTCCTTCCTTTTTAGAAGCCTGCCAGCCTCATGAGGCAGAGCATATGGAGAAGCGGTGCTTGCTGGTGGACATGAGACTTGCTCATACAAGTGCAGCAGGCAGGATGCCCAAAGGCCACCCCCTAACTACTGACACCGCTTCTGCAGCAGCTCCTTGATCTGAGAAGGGTTCTGGTTCCAGGCACAGACCAGCACGCCGTGACAGAAAAGCTGCCCACCCATTTTACCTTACTCGGCACCCCAGATCAACCAATACAACCAGCACCTTCGCAGATGTTCCTGTTTACTGTTGAGCTGATGCTTTTACACAGCGAAAAAAAGGTATTTATTTCTAGCGCTGCAAGAAAATGAAGGTGTGGTGATGGTTAAGAATTTAAAATATATGTGACAAACACACATACAGTGATGAATGCTTTCCTGAAATCAGCCTGTATTTCTTAGATATATGACAAACTAAAATTCTATTTGACAAATATGATAATAACGTAAGATATAAAGATAAATTATCTTTCCTGCAGTGTACAATATATTTCAAAGTGCTGTAAATTTCAATAAATTGCAACATATCTGTATGCATTCTTTTTTTCCAGTGTGTGATGAAATGCTGTATTATTTCAACTCAGTTCAATTTTCTCCAAGTTGCTACCAATAAATTGATTAAATCAGCATCTATGCTGTAAATCACACCATGCTACTATATTCATCGTTGTTTTGAGGAGGAAAACAATTCCACTTACTTCTATTTTTCAACTCCCATATCAGTATGCAATACAATTCCCAGGCTGTCAGTCCAAAATCA
The DNA here is from genome assembly GCA_013398315.1 of Nothoprocta pentlandii. Classification (NCBI taxonomy): domain Eukaryota; kingdom Metazoa; phylum Chordata; class Aves; order Tinamiformes; family Tinamidae; genus Nothoprocta; species Nothoprocta pentlandii. The sequence continues at coordinate 3,231,909 of VZSG01000018.1, read as the reverse complement.
AGGAAGTGTTTTAGATTGTTTCGCCTATAATCTCTGATTTACGGATATGCTTTTGGTAACCTGGATAACTGAATTAATTGCACTAGGTAAACATTAACAACATTATTTAAATATGATCTTCCTTCCTGAAACTTTAAGCAAACTCAGATTGTTCCAATTTTAAACTAAAACAGCAGCTTGCTGTACTTACAATGCAAGGCCACATTTATTTCATATTTGTATAACATCTAATATAATGAGGCTCTAATCCTGACTGGAGCTCTAAATGCTACTAAACAGAAAAAAGAACAAAAATAAAAAAAGGAATAATATCTATATTAATTTTCCTTTTGCTAATCCATGGACCCAGTCATCCCACCAGAACAGCTGGCATTCTTACTTCACTAATCAGCAAAAAAAGGAACAGCTGACAGTTATAATGAGATCTCTTGATATTAAGACACCGTGAAAATTATGAAAGTTACTATTATAGGCACACTGTCGAATAAAACATTTCAAAAACAAATTATGAACTAAAGAAACCTCAATAAAAAGCACATAATAACGTACTTTCTGTGCTGCATGTATCAAGCAATGACTATCTTGCTTTGGGCTGGGGAACGCTGCCCTGAAGAGCACCTTTGGCACCTCAGAAGACTCCACAGCTTTTGTTCTCCGTTTTTCCCTTTCCAAACAATGAGGTTATGGAACACTTGCCACTGCATAAACGAATTTCGGGCTGTTACTGCTTTGAAATGGATCCCAGGCTGCTGCTGCAACTGGGTAGCACTTGGTACATCACCATGCAGTCTTCAGTATGATCAACAGGGCTCACCAATGGTCTGCTATCGCATCCTAGAACACAAATGTCCTTCCATGCGCTATACGAAAATACCATTTTCCCAGTCATTACTGTATTTTTATGCTCCTATTGTTCCTTCTGTTGCATAATATGTGAATTTAAGTGCTACTTTCACTGAGTTGCTACACACACTGAACAAAACACTAGGAGTTTTAAAATAAAACATGTTTTGCTGCACATCTCTATCTGGTTTATCACTGGTATTTTTCTGTAAACCCCTTTTGTACAGCTGTTATTTCCCACATTTTTAGTGGGAAGATTTTTCTAGACAGAATTCTTTCCTATCTGTGCTAAAAGGCATGGGAGTTACCGTCTTTCCATTAATGAGCAGATGGTTTCATCTTAACCTACATTTTTTCTCCCTTTTTCCAGACTAGCCATCGAAGACTGAGCCTTAACAGACACTACTGCTAAGGCAATATAAATATTTCAGGTGCAGTAAACAAGATAACTTTGGATACCAAGCCAATAGTGTTTTGTCCATTAATGATGTCAAGTTTCTCCACTGTTCCCAAAAGAGACCGTATCAGGCTGTATCAGGCACCATCCTGTCTGCGTGAGCATCTCTTCAGTTTTAACTAGAAATACAAGCTTCAGAACATGACATTTCCATATATACACAGAAAAACACAAAATTAGAAGTAATGAAGGGAGAAAAAAGCATTTTTCCATTTTGAATTGCTCCCACTTTGGGTTACCACAAGACTTCTGTAGATTTCTGGATGTACCAGCCACTTCCCAGTGCTGCAAGACTGATGCTGGGGTACAGAATTAGAAAGGTCCCAGTGCTCAGTGACAGGCAAGTTAGCAACACCTGAGACCTGATCTGGGAAAAGCTATGAGCAGTTCAGTTTCCTCTCTCTTGGAAAGACACCATCTTCCTTCCTGAAGGATAAACATTTGTGTTTCTAATTTTCAAGACAGTCCTATACTTTATTTTACAATTATAAAACTATACTAATTATATTGATCATATTGATGACTGTACCTGCTAATCCCAGTTGGGAAAGAATGCTGGCAAATACAGCAATTAAGTAATTTGCAGTTGATTTAAGTCATTTATGTTGTTTCCAAAGCTTCACAATCTAGAGATGCTGGAGGAATTAAAGCCTTCTTTTATAATTTTGTCAATAATTCGATTGTTCTATCTGGAGACTTCTTTACAATTTCTTCTCCTGTTGATTACTTTCTCCAAGCTTTTTTACAATTTGGATCCCGCTGTTAGCAATATACTCTAAGTTGCCCTGAAGGGTCTCCAAGCGTGCCCAATTTAAGCACTGGGCTTTGAACAACTTTCAGCATTGCTTTTAAATAAACATGGAAATAGCAGACTTTTGCTTTCAGACATCTTTAAAAGCCTTGCTTTTCTTTCTAAGCTAATCGCTTATTTTTACATGCTATCATAAAGAACTGCAAATACATATATTATCTAAACTCACAGAGGACCCAGTGCAGTAATTTATAAATGAATCTGATGGGAAAAAAATGATCACTAGCATGTAAAGTGAAAAATGAACAGGGTACCACTTCTACTTAAAATGTCAGGAGCAGAATAGCTGCAAGAAAAACTCCTTTTGCTTTGGAGGGAAGCTTGGGCTGTAAAAAGCAGCCCTTCTTCCTTTCCTCCTTAACACTTTAAGCAAACTACCTGGTTAACCAGCCTCAAGCTTTGCAGAATGTTTGAGGCTCTTCACTTTCTACGAAGCTTGGCAAGAGCTGGACTGCACCATGAACTAGTTCCCCTCACACAGGCCAAGCACAGTCTCCATCTTCCCTCTACTCGGAGCAACTGTCAGCTCTCACCCTGGCATTTCCCTGGACCCCCTATGGAACCAGCAATATGGAAACGACGGCAGGGTGAGGGGAATGACTTCTTCACGGCACTGAGGATTCAACGTGGAGTGAGCACAACACTTGGCTTTTGAGGAGGGCAGTGGGGAACTTCGCCTCCCTCTTCTAACACCAGGGGAAGCATAAAGAGCAGACAAGATGTTCTATACAAAAAAGCAATCTGAAGAAACATCAGTGAGAGCATCATTATGAACTAGAAATATTTGCACAAGTGTTACTTTCAGTGCTATGAATTTTAACTGGTGTACAAAATCCTCCATTATGTAGACATTCTCACTAAACCCAGAGAGACTACCCATAAAATGGAGAGATAATACCTATAAACAAAGCTTTTTAGGGTGGGAACTGCTAAATACATTGAATTGTAGAGCACCTTTAAACTGGAGCATCAGCGCCAGCAGGTTAATAACCCTCATTTCCAGTTAGCTTCTCTGGCCCTTGTCTAAAACCCAACAAGTATTTTCCATAGTCAGAATAAAACCAGAAAAAGAAATCACTGCAAAGTCCCCTCAGGCTGCAGCGCTGTTTTGAAGGACAGCTCTTTGTCACAGAAGCTCTGCTCAGATGTCTGCGTGGCATCTATCCCCTGGTGCCACCTGAGGAGCTAATGCCCTGGGAGCCCGGGTTCCAGATCGTTACCTTGGCACAGTGCTCCTCGCAGCTCTATTCCCATTCCACACTTTTACTAGGGAAGTTTGGGCCCTGTGAAGTGAGGACCATAGTTAATTTTAGATTATTTATATCAGAGCCATTGAGAAATATATTAAGAGCACGAGCTTGGTTCAGTAATGTGATTCTCTTTTCCAGGAGCCAGTTCTGTTTCATTTTGAAGAAGTTTAATAAAAAATAGATTGACACATTTATACAAGGAGTACTGAATGTCACAGCATCCCTGATTAAACATTTAGGGTGGCATGTCAAATTCTTGGCTAAGCCTAGAATCACTCCAATTTTCCAGACGGAATTGGCACATACATAATGTCACCATTTATCACAAAGCTGCTGAGCTGCATTTTTAATGAAAATAAAATCTTTTGCTGTGGTCATTCCACACTGTGTATATTTATACAGCATTTAAATAAAGACTAAATTATAAGGTGAACCTTAAATTGGCACGCTAACGGAGGTCTAAGTCCTAGCATCCTACTGAACACAACATTATAAGTGGTAATCCTATATAAATCAAACTCTCAAAAATTAGTAAGTTTGCCATGGATAAACCCAATAAGCAGTGATCAAAATGCACTCTTCTTTATGACCATCCCTCACACAATAATAACAGCTAGAGAAGAGGTGGTGCATTTTTCCCAATTCAGTCTTTGACATCACTCCTAGCCTTCCAAAATTTCTCTTTCTTGGACTGATAATTTTACATGAAGAAAATGAGAATGCACTTTTGAAAAAGGACATGCAAAAGTAAAAAACCTCTATTCTTTAGAAGATCTTCGTAATTTTTAAGAGCATAAACGGTGAAGCCACAGTAGCTGAGAGATGTTCCGTAAATGGAAATACTTGAAATACAGAGCAATGTTTCAGGTTGAAACATATTCAGGAACTTGCAGCTAAGACGTGACTCTCTCAATCTCGCCACTTCTAGTTGTGTTTATCCACAAGATAATGTTCCATTATTTCGCTTTTCTGCTTCTTTGACTTGTGTTCCCCCTTCTGCCTACCAGCACAGAGGTCTCCCTAAAGGAAAGTGTCCAGAAAGCGGTTGGCTCAGAAGAGCAGTTTGACATTCAACGGGAAAGGAAATGCAATACAAATAAAACATACATACAATACAAGTGTAAATGCAAGAAGTACATAAGCTAGGACTTTGCTCTGGCAAAGCCAGGGGATATTAATATGTGCATTCCCTTGAGTCCCAAGGGAATATGTGAATTCCCTTGAATTTCCATTTCATAAACTTTTCAGCATCGTTCTCCAGGAACACTGAATTCTCCATTGAAAAACTAAAACCACTTCTATCAGCTATTTCATTCTGATTGTAATTTTATCTCATCATATGCACAGGCTATTACGGAGGAATGAGGTGTTCTACTCTATAAAAGTCTTCAGTAACTTATCCACCAAAATCAGGAATTATGTTTAATTACATTGTTGTAAGCTGCTGCAAGTTCATTTTATCCACTAAGGATGACTCCATATGCATGATTGTCTTGTAAAGTTAAATACTGTAAAAATGAAAATAATTTATAGCATAAAGTTCTTGAATTTTCTTTTAAAAAGACTTGTAGAAAAAAAAACTCCAAAATCTATTCTAGTAAAATGAAAAGATTCATTTTTTCAGTAGAATTAATTAAGTTTACTCCAGCATGAATATTGAAGCTGTGGAAAGCACACCATAGTAGTAAGTTCAAAGATTAAGATGGGAGAGAATTAATTTATTAGGTCTTTCCTCTTTCCTTTAATATCTATTTTGGTGTGAAGCATAATTTAGGCTTTGCTTCAGATCTATGCTTTTTCCCCTTAGGAAAGATTTTATTATTTTATATATAAAATCTAAGGGCCAACATGATATTCATTTAATATATTATAGAGTAATTCATGACTGAAAGAGTAAAGCAGAAGTAAAACAAAACCTCACTACTAAAAAGGGATATTATAAATTTCTTTGTCATTTTTTTGGCCGCTGATGGGCTTATGTTCTGTAAATCATTACATGAGAAACAGCTGAAGCTATAAAATTTATGTATCAGGTCAGAGAAAACCAAAACAAGGTCATAGAATCTGAACCTGTGTCACCAGCTTAGTCAGTCTTCTGTCACACCACGTTTTATTTTGACCTCCTATCTCATCAATACAACTGCTAATAAAATAGAACATCACCCTCTACCTGCTTTCAGAGAGTTTTTTTTCTGCAGAAATATAAGAAACTGGAAGTTTGGGCAATAAAAGGTTTTCTTGAAGTAAGTATTTTTAGGATGACTTTGTAGTAAGACGATATAATAAAGTCACTACTCAGGTCAAAGAGAACAGGAAGAGAAGCTATGAAAAACATACCAGTAATGGAAAGAAAGGAGAAAAAGGACAAGCAGTTGATATTAGATAGGTGAGGCAGGATCCTTTATTTGAAAATGTGGCAAAGGGCTTGAATTTGCTGCAGAATGAGGTATGAAGGCAAAGGAAACAATTGGACAATAAGTTTAAGTGTAGGAGAAGGCAACACTTCATGTATTCTGATTTTAGCTCTAGGACAAAATTTAGGACAAAATTTCCACAAGGATATAAACATAGAGAAGGAAAGGATGAATAAGGAAAGGAAGAATCAAACGGGAAGAAGATTTACTGAGTATTTAGCTATAAAAAGAGAGAAATAAAGAAAGATGCTGAATGGATTAGCCACAGGAGAATGCATAACAGAGCACATGCATAAAAACAAGCTAGTTATTAATGTATTCCTACTTTATCCTTTCGTCATCTTTCCTACACAGAATTAGCACCACACCTGTGTTCCTCATAAACTCAGCAAAAACACTCCCCTTCATTTCTTGCATTTGCACCAACATGTAGTGGCAAAGGAACTCCTCGCTTTGCCCTTAAAGCAGTTTAGAAAGCAAACTTAGCATTTTCTGTAATAGCAACTACACTGATGTCTGCAATAAGATTTTTTTATGGAATGATCTTCATTTTACTAGCACAAAAAAAAAGTTACTGAATGAAGAAATAAATATATTTCTTCAAATTTATGCAATATGTATCTACAAACCTCAGAGCCATCTATAAACACGTCTTCAGCAGTCTTGTCTCATATCTCTCTACGATGCATTGATTTTGCTTGGTATCTCTTACCTCATCTTAAACATAATACAGAATGACAGGAAAATGCCATCCCTTCCTAAAGGTCAAATATCTAAACTCAAAGGGAGATTGTTCAAGAGAGCGATTAAAACAAAGAGACAACAAAACAAAACAAACAACAAAAAGACTTGTTTATATCTGGCTGCTACCCTCTGCAAAGAAAACGCCATCAAATGTAGAAGGTGCTTCAGTAGACACAAAAAAAAAGTCATTAACATAACTGCACAAACCAAGTTTCTTTTGTACGTGTAACTAAAAACCCATTTACTTGTAAATTTTGAAGAATTTGAATTTTGAATTTACTTGATACATTTTGAAGATTTAGGAGTGTTTCTGACTAAATTACTTTTTTTTCTGAGTAGTTTTCACTGTAATCAATTTTTTTCTTTTTGATAAATTATGAAATCCATGTACTTGTTTTTGTAACTAATCATTAAGAAAGACATAAAAGTAGAGAGAATTCCTAAAATCCTATGAGTAGAATCCAGTTGGAGTAACATGTCACTAAATGTGGTTTTCCTTCCAGCAAGACAGAAATATTAACACTGCATTTTCCAAACACATTTCATTTACATGACAGAAAGCACTCCAGCTTTAAGACATGCCTGACTATTCATGACATTGTTATGTACAAAATTCAGTAGAAAACAAATACAACTTTGAAAATTCAAAGAAGTTTGAAGTGTGTATATATCTATATACACACACACATACCCCGTAAAGTGCACTGTGCATGAAAATCAGTCTCAGCCCAACTTTCCCCTTCTGAACTAATATGTTAGGATTATTAAGATTAATAGATTAAGATGTATGACACAGGATTCTCTCATTCACACATGTGGCAACTGTCGATGAACTCCTGCAAAATACACTATATAAAGCAACAAATAGAGAAAGACCAAAACCCAGCTAGTTTATTTTATCTTCTGGACTATTCATTCACATTCTATCAGCTCTTCAAACATGCAAAAAAAGAGAATGAATACATTTTCTTGAGAGACCACAACTTCTACCAGTGTATTACACAGCATTTGTGATATCACCAGGTTAAAAAAAAAAAAAAGAGAGAGAATTAATTCTAATTTTAAATCAACATGAACAAGTAGAAGCGAAGTGCTCAGGTTTCTCAGCTTGCCAAAACAATCTGCTCTTATAGGGGATAACAGGTATATTTCTACTGTTTAGCTTTAGGCAAATAAGAAAGGAAGCCGGAGAGTTTGCTTGGAAAGTACTGCAAGTACCTGCAAACACCTGCCCTGCAAATGCCATAGGAAGACAGTATTCTAAGCAATGCAAAGACTCCAACCCACAGGGCCTAAACTACTCTCTACAGCTATTAACTGCACAGAAGAAAAGATATGTTAAACAGATAATGATACATAGTAGAATTTAATAAAAAATAATACGCTTTCCTTGGATTACATTGAACATTTTATAAAGGAATATAAATATGTATTAAATTTTGGAGATTAAATAAAGAAGAAAATTTACCCTTCTTCACTAAGTTCTAAGAGATTTATAAATCAGGATATAAAAAGAATGCCATTAGATTCTGAAAGAGTCTTCCAAAAGCAGGTTTTAAACCCTTAAAATACAAATTGTTAAAAACTGGCTTAATATAGTTACCACAGTAGTATATATATTCCTAGCTTCATCAGCTCCCTCGAAGCTAAAACTGAAAGCATACCTGATCATTTACAAGCTATTTCCCTAACAATCTGTGGCTTGTTTTCACCTATAAATTAAAACAACTTTGCTTGGTGACATGAAACCCTGCTAACCTTTTTCAGCAAGTCTTTGCAAGCAAGAATAAGAAGCTAAGATTTTTTTCTGCCTAGTTAAGTACAAGCAGCTACTAAACAGGGATAGTAGTCTTCATGAACTCTAAAGTCAAACCCAGAAACATTAGTGTGCATTTTGGTATGCTATACACCAGGAGCATGGTGTATAGCACAGCATACATGCATGCATATATGCCTTGTACATGTATATATACACACACATCCATATGCTTGTACAAACGCACACATTCACACATATCTTCACTCAAGGGAAAAGTAGAGAACTTAACTGAATAAATTAAAGTTCCAAATAAATATATTAGAAGTTCAGCAAACAGGGCCCCCAACAACCCATCTGCTGAGACAGGTTGAAGAGAACCTGGTCTCACCAACTGCCCTAACAGTATTGGAGAAACTGCAGCAAAGAACTGCACTGACGGACAAGGAGGTCTGGAATATAAAGGAACAATTACAAAATGGCATTTCAGCCTAGCTCTTTCTGACTCTGCCATAAACAAAATGAAAGTTATCTGTTCTGACAACAATTTCTTTTTTAAATGCATTTTGTGCCTTTATTGCAGGCTTTGTTCAAAGCCCAATTATAACCAGAGATCAAATTTCAGCTCAATTCAGGGGTTTCAGAGCACAAGGTGCTTGCTGAAAGAGGACAGATGTAAAAGCCTATCATTAAATACTAGAAGTGAGAGTGTGAGTAGCACATTTGATGCTTCCTAATACTTAATTATTTGAAAGCTTTTTTTTCCACTATCTCTAATTTTGACAATAGAGAAATAGGGTGAAATTTTCCATGTTAGATAACCTCGATTTATTTTGTCTTGATTTTAGCAAGAACAGCTTAAAGGAAGTGTATTGTTCCCTAATAGTAAAAGAAATTCTTACCAGCTATTAACTGAAAAGCTATCGAAATTCTGTGCTTTAGGGCAGGCAATTAAAATACAGTAAGGAATGTTCTTATAGGAAGACACGTGCTACCATTCTGCCTGTAGAAGTCCGCCCAAGTTAGCTGCATTAAAAAATACAGTCATCATATGCTAAAAAAAAGAGACAGTTTTACAGTAAATAATAGATTTTATTTGCACTGACCAAGCTCCAGACTGAGGCTAGCAAGGACTTTCTTGGCAGCATTTGAGGACCATGCAGAATCCAAGCCTGCTCGCTGACACTGATAATAGAAGCCAGTCTCCTTAGTCTCAATTATTCCTTCCTCCTCCACCCCAGCTTCCTTAGAATACACTTCCTTAGGATATACTGCAACAAAAACAAGAGCCTCATAATTAAAGCAAGTCAAAGAACTCAGTCATGTTCCTTCCTTATTGAATTTATATGTGCTAACGAGCAAGACATTTAAAATAGACTTTTCATGCATGACCATTAAAAAGAACACATAGGTAATGATTAAAAAACATACAAGTAATCATCACCTGATTTATTACCCATCACCCTGATATCTGAATATTTCCATTCAAAACAGACTTCATCAAGAACTTTACACTGCTGTAGCACTGGGGTACACATCATGTGAGATGTGTATTATGTGAGATAGTCTAGAAAGGAAGTCCTGGGTAGCTCAGACAGTCAATTAATGGTGTATTGACCTTAATGTCCACGTATGTCAGCTCTCTACTCTGATAATGTCACCTCCTCAGCTCACACGGCAATCTGAAAATAAGTCTTTGTGAAACAAATAAAGACAAGATGTTTGCTGTAAGGGGAAAACAAAACAAAACAAACAAACAACCCCCGAGAAAACAACAAAAATGAAAACACATTCAAAAGTCTGGATCGGAGAAGAGTTTGTATAAAACACAGCAAATATGACCAATACCAGTTCTTAAACCTCTTGAACAGCAATGTCATCTAGACGGTGAATACTTCACTGTTCAATAAGGATAAATAGAGCACGGGGCTGAGGGAGAAAAAAAGCAATCATATAAAGTAATGGTTATAATCATAATGCATATGTGCAAGAATAAATTTGGTATTTTCTGACTTTTGGCTACGGAAAGCTTAAATATATCCTTGTACTGTAGATGTTATGTCACCAACTGAAGTTACACCATTATGAAAGCTCTTAAGAGTAGTCCTAGACAACAAATATATTACTATTATACGCAATACTTTTTGTCTTTTATACTCCTACTGTTATCTCCTAATATATTACTGTAATATGCTACATAGAACATGAGAATTTTCTATAACATATAGAGCAGTTGTTTGGCCTGTTAATCTTGTGTACAATAGATGGAAGTCTGCAATTGTCTGAGACTGCAGGGAAATACACTGGATCAGGTAGTCCTCTCCACCTAATAAAAGGTGCCTTTTATTAACTTTAAAAGGATTACCCATGAGAGGGATGGGCATTCTTTAATACATACCGTTCAGAGTGCTAAAGCTTAGCATATAAGGGAAGGTGTCTGGTACTCCAGGCCACTTTGGATTCAATAGCTGAATCATAATATAATTCAAGTTAAACAATCAACAGATTCAACATGTTACTTAAAATGACATTTTCATCTCTGCAATAATGAAAGTGAATTAATTATATTGTGTTCCTCTGCAGTAACGCTGCTCATCATCTAAATCTCAGCTCAGAGATTTGTGCTCAAAGCTTGTGCATACCTGTCACTACAAACAGCCTACAAAGAGCTTTGCTCGTCTTCAACAGGAAGACAGGTTATCTTAGCTTTATTTCCCAGGTTGTTCATAATTGCCATCCTGATACCCAATGATCCTTTTCTTAAAAGAGGTGAGAAACACAAACTGCCATTAAACATTATTTCATGATTCAGTATTACTGAGACAGCAATAGAGAGACCTTTAGCTGGCCACTTTTGAAACTACAACAATATATGCAGATTTTCCTAGAATCATCCCTCTTGTTCACTGCTTCAACTTTATTCTTCACATTCAACACCAAGTTTTGTCAACACTGCCAATTTTTTCTTCTTATTACTAGAGTCATTAACTTTTAATTTTCCAGGACTTTTGAGAGAGAAGATTAAATTAAATATAAATCATCAAGGAAACCTTAAATTATTGAAGTAAATACAATTTTTGCATTTCACAGGAAAGATTAAAAAGCATTGCATTAACACAGATCATAGCACAACTCTTTACTCATTCTGTGAACTTGCTTCAAAAAAAAAGATATCTAATATTAAAATACAGTTGACAAACCCACAAGTGAAAATCAATCAGGCTATTAATTCAGAAACCCAAAGGAGGGTTTAATTAGATATGAATTATCTACTAATTACTAGTATCTCTAATGTACATTTGTTTGGACATCTATTACTATGAGTTCTTATCATTGTTCTAACCTTACAGCTAAATTCAAGAACAATAAAAATATATCCCATTTGAGTCCCATGTTGGCTCCCAGCCATTTCCATATTATATTTAAACACCTAGCTGTTAACATGCATGCCTGCAGAGCTATATTGTTAATATTACTTGGCAAACTTGGAGCACATGTTTTAAAATACATCTGAGTTAAACAAGTTCAAACTTTTAGATGTCCTGCAATCTCAAGTGCTCACTACTGCGCCTGACTTGTTTTTTGGCTAATAACACTGCCTTTTACTTCTGGCACCAGACTTAAAGCTTGAATCTTTTTCTGTGTCTATGCATTATGTCCCCAGGAAAAGTGGCAAAGTTTCATCTTCCATTCAGCTCTTCACTAACACTCATTTGTCTGACAAAATCTAACTTAAAACCTAGAGAAATATTCTCAAGTTTCAGCACAGAACATATGGGTATAAAAATGTATAGTAGCTTTTGTATAATTTCTTAGAGCCTTGCTGGGCTCTAAGTTAACCAGACTAACCTTATCGAGAATCCAAGTATCTCAGAAGAATGAAGAACCCAAGTTTATTCTTGTAGGAACAGTAAGTAATATATGTTCTCAGGTATTCAGATTAAAAAGTTACATGACAGTTGGGAATCCACACCTGTGTTTATGGCATGTATCTAAATAAACAGCGATTTTTCAGTAGGTAGTGGACTTAGAATTGCTGTGGGGAGAATATGCTATTACAACTTTCCATCACATACATTTACATCATATGCAGATATGTGAACTAAACTGAACACATTCACCATAATCGCTCCTCCATCCTCACAGTGTAAAGAGGTTATTACCTTCAATTTCCTACACAGAAGAAATATTAACAATAGAGAAGGATCTGCCAAACACAGCCTAGGTAAATCTGTATTTTGTCCCTAGAGTAGGAAGATCTAAATGACCCTTCAGGCTCTCTAGAAACAATCAATTTTTCTGTTTCTGATTTTACATATTCCTCAGACTGAATTCTTGGCCTTTTCCTCTTTTCCTGGAGAACTGCTGTATCGTAATGATGTGATCACCTCCGACACCGTATCCCAGGCAGTGCGCAGCATCATGGATAAGCACATGAAAAATGTGTTTTAGAACTATGACATATTCCACTGCATGGAAAATCAAAAGAAAAACTAAGGTTGAAAGAAGAAAAATAAGACAGTTTACCTTGACCTTAGATAAGATATTATGAAAAAAATAATCAAGCTGAAACTCACTTGAACTTTTTTGTCTAAATCAATATGGGAGTACTCTGTCTTTGCAGTGATAAGACAGGAAGATTCAGTCCTCCTGTTGGGCTCGAGGCAGAAGTCACAGGTTGAAATGTAATCAAAAATTATCTCCAAGCTTCTTTTTCCCTGGATGAGATGGCGCTTCAATCGATGGTCTCAGAGCTTCAGATTATCTATCAAACTGAGAAAAGCTGTCTCGAGCAGCAAGAACCTCTAATCAAATATTGACAGATGAGATCTTCTGGGTGATAAAAATAGATTTAAAATCCAAAGTGACATTTTTTGATGAGAATCATAGCCTAACTGTTAAAGCTATGATGTAAGATATATGATAAAGTCTAAGCCCTGGGATCAATTTATTACCTTTCCTAAATATAATGAATATGAATTCCACATTTAAAGCCAAGGTCAAACCCCTACAAATTAGCCTAACTAGCTTCAGATTGATAAAAAGACATCTGTCCATGACATAAACCACTTGTGCCTGGTTTGAAAAAGTTACAAGCTTAAAAGATATATACAGAGAGAACTGGAAACACTGATAGAAACGGTCAGATTCTACAACATTCAACTACTACATCTTTCCAAGTGAACCCACAGTAACAGTACAGCATTTAGCAGCTCAGTTAAAGATTACTATGACAAGAAAATATCCATCAGTTTCAAAACTCCATTAAAATTTCATTTAAATAAATGAAATTCGTAGTTCATAGTAGTATTTTAGGAAGCAGGGAATAAACCACAACTAAGCAAACAGAAAACAAAAACAAAACAAAACAGAAAACAAGAAACACCATAAATAGGCTGCCAAAACTTCAATAAAAAATGGAAAGAGTCTTATCCAGTAAGAAATAAGTAGCTTTAATATGAATAAGAGTTGAACTGAAGGGCACTTAAGTTAGAGATCATATCATAAGTTTATAGATGGATGATAATGGCAGAAGAAAAGTGAGACAAGCATGATTTCAAATATGCTTTTAGGATATCCTGCAAATTTCTATATGGAGTGCTTCATACTAATACAAAAATGGTAGCCTTAGCAAATGCTGACCTTTATTTATTCTGCTTTGTTGCAAGAGTTTTTAAGCCTACTTCAAACTGTTCCTGTCAATGCATCATTGTCTAATGAGCTTCTTACAATAATGGTTTTCAGAATCAACACGTTTTTTCCTAGGAATAAGTTAAATAAATGGGACTTGATATTGGTCTCAATATGTTGGCATTCATAGAAAATACATGAGAGTTATTTAAAAACAGACACTGACAACTAAGCACTACCATAAAAAGTTACCTAAGGAAAAAACACTGCTATTCCTTATAGTATGTTTTTCCTTATTGTATAACTATTGTATATATTGTATTAATAGTCTCAATGCATTTCCTCTACAAGAAGTGCTGAGAGTGATTATTCACTTCTGAAAGCAAAGATATGACACACACATAAGCTGACAGTTTTTCTGTTATTTCTGTGGAGTTATATTAAGTGAATATTATGACATAACATATTTTGTTCATAATATTCCACCTTTTTTTTTTGGCAGGAGGAGGGGGATATGTTTAATAGAACTTAATATGTTTAATAATTCTACCTGTATTGTTGTAGTGTCATCAACTTCAAAACAGACATTTTGAAAGAAAGAAAAATTACTGTAAAGGACATTACAAAGCATACATCTTTCACTTAAAATAATCTGAAAATAAATAAATTGATTAAAATACTGAGAAAAAGTGAGACTACAAGAAAAACATTATATGGAACAATACTAAGGAAATAATAGAAAGATATTTCTTGAAATATTTAAGAATTCCATACAGTGAGCAGACTGGGCTGAGTTCTCTAGGTAACTTCTAGGTCATGTTGGAAACCCCTATAACCGCTATGATTTAGGCATCAAAGACAGCGATTCCAAGTTTCCTTGAGAATCGTGGTGAGTACCGTGAGGTTTATATGGCAATTTCAGTTAGCTGGCAGGAAGTAAGCTTTTTTTTCTAGATGGAACTATATGTAGCCTTTTGCGCATCTGACATATGCAGCAATGGCAAAACCAACAATTTCTCAGCTTGAGAAATCAGCCAGCAAGTGCATAGGAATTAAAAGAGAAAATTAGCAACACAGGAGTTAAATTGAACTGTTCTGATTCCAATCAGAGCAATTCCACAGTGCGGTTGCTCTGACAACTGCATCCACTGCACAGAGATTTATTTCACTGCATTTCATCTGCCTCACCCCCAGACTTATTCTGTGGGCTTTTTTTTCCACCACTGTGTAAACTAGTCAGAATAAGAGCATGCGAGGCACAGACATTTCACTCTCATTTTTTTTTCTAGCTGAGATTCAAACGACTAGGGCTAATGAAACAAATATTACAAGCTTTTCTGAGCTCACTAAATTATGTCTTTTACAAGTCATTTTCATCCCAGCAAGAAGTGCACTGGCGTGCACACTTGTGTTATGAATGCACATGCATGTACCTCTCTCCCTCATTTGCTCTTATACTGGTTAGTCTACAACCAGCAAAGACCAAGTCAGGATGGAAAAGGGGATGGTAGGAGAAGGGCCTTTTAAAATTTCCTTTTACTTAAAATACTCACTGCGAGCCTTTTTTTCCTGCATGAATATTCAGATGGATAGCGTTTTTCTTTCTAATTATTCTAACACACATACTCTGATAAATATTCTGTCTGAGCATATCTCCTCTTCAGTATCTTTTCCAGATGTTTACCACTAGGCATATATGCAATGGAAGTTTTACAGGTAATAGGCTTATTTTCTTGCAAGCTTTCTTTCTTATTCACACCAATATACTCCAAAGCCTTTGGATTGTCAGTAGATATCCTGTTGTGACTCTCTACAATGCAATGAACTGTCAAATAAGCTGCATATTTACTGCTTCTTGATCTTATTGCTGTTATTCCGTGGTTTCAGTTTTGTTAATTCTCTTTTTCAGACATCATGTTTACATTCTCAGATACAGCTTTCATAAAAGAAGAAATTATCTAAGCAGGAACGTGTTCCAGCTTCACCTGAGAAATGTCCAAGTATTTCTGTTATATACATACAAATTCTGAAGACATTTCTATCACTGACTTCAAGCCACTCAAATAGTTGTGATGTTTTACTCAAGAAATGTTTTCATTAGGAGATGGTAGCAACTATAGTTCTCATTTGCCGTTTCCTCTCCATTTATATATGCTGTGTATTTAAGTACCTTTACTAAGGCTCATACCTCCAGGTAAATATGAACAATGTACATTCTTTGTATAGAAACTGTTCACGCATAGAATAAAACTCAAAATTAGATTTTACATTGAAATTTCTAAAGTTTTTTTCAAAGCTGTGAAAGCTGCTTAGGAATAAGCCCAAATAGGCAAGCTTACATAGTCCTAAGAGAGCTTTGTTTTCACTCAGTTTTTTCCTTCACATCTCCCAGCCCCACTTTACTACTAGACCAAGTGAATGAATACACACCAAATATCAGATGACTATCCACTGCTTAATGGCATTGCCTGGTTCCTCACTGCAGCATTTCACCCTAAGGGAAGTGCTTGGACAAGGGTCCTGTACTCCTAAAACACGTGTACTAACTAAAGCACGTGTGCTAACAGCCGCCCTCCTCTGGGGGCTCTCACTGGCTTATCGTGATTTATCCCAAGCAATAATTCTGCATTCCTAGCGGTTTCTGGGCAAGGCTGTGCTTGAGGCCTGTGCACATACATACTGGAATTAACAGAGCAGCAGCTCAGGCTGCAGGGAGCAGCTGGGGGTGTTTAACTTGTTTTCCCCTACAGACTTTTGGGGATTTCATTTGGTTCTGGCAGTTACGGAATGCAATAAAGAGAGAATGGTCAATGAAGAGAAAAAGAGCTCTGTAAAGCAGGAAAAGCTGGGGATAGGAGAATCAAATAACACTCCTATCTATCCTCCTATCTATCATTCCTATCCTAACACTCCAATATATTTTTTATAGATATTTACTCTATGTAAGCTCTTCTAACATTTCCCAAAAATGCTTTATTCAAAGTTAGTAAAATTAAAGATAGCTGCAGGCATGTCTGCAATACACCCTGGGCAGCATGGTGCAGACCTTCAACACCTCCCTCACCAAGTCTGTGCTGAAACTTCAATTTATTGAAGGGCTTTTAGCTGGGACAGTGTGGTGCTAATATGGTTGTCTTGTTTGCTACACCAGTACTCCAGAGTTCATTGCAAAACAGCACTGCACGAGGCTGGGATGATAGGACCCAACCAGTTTACACCTACTCAGGAATCCTCCTCCTCCAGAAATGACCCAAACTCTACTCAGAATAGAAATTTATTTGTGGTATCTACTGGGCACAGCCATATAGCTCCAGCACATTTTTAAGGGAATAAGCATATCTGTGCTTTTTAAGTCCTTGACCAAAAACAAGGGGGGAAAAAAAGCTGCAGTAAATGTAAAACATTGTACACTTGAGAAGGGATTATATTAGCACTCCATCAGATTGCTCTGAACATTCAAGCACTTGGTAGTTGCTGTTGTGAAGCATCCATTAGGATTAGAAAGAGGGAGGCAATGACGAGCCTTTCAGCAATTGGAGAGAGGCTGAAGGGCAGCTGTGGAAACTGGAATATATATTATAGTTTCTGCAGAGCCTGCATGTTCTGCAGCTGCTGAATTCCCTATGGAACTTCCCTTTTCTCATGAATATTCTTTTATTCACTGTATCTCCTCCAAAGGGGTTGGCAGTGCCACACTGCAGGATCCTGTCTAGTACTCTTCAGGGTTTAACTTGTTATTGCTTTTTAAGTCAGCTAAAGCACTGAGATGATTGCTTATTGCTAGGGCATGTTTTGATTGCTCTCCTGTCTTCCTTAGGCTATTCAAATGAAGTCAGCAGCTGCATTTTGCCTTTCACAGTCATTTATGCCTAAAGGCTCATGTTTCCTGTCAAAAGCTGGAACTAGTGATTGTATATGATTTTTGTTCTTTAGTATACATATTGGTACATCACCAATATGTTTTCATGGTGTTTTCCATCTAGTAATGAGTTTATTGATCCATTCTTCACTCTTTCATCTTTTCATGCATCTAACCATATGGTAACAGATTTTAATTGATCAGTTCATACCTTAAATTCAACATAAATCCATAGTACAGAGCTAATAAATAATTACTCAGCATCAACAGACTCACTACATAAAGGCCAATGACAGAACCTGTCATCCTTAACTGTCACTGGAAATAATCCAGCTAAAAGCAGTAGAACTAGGTTCATACCTTCTGCATAGTCTGTTTCCAGAATCAAAATCAAAAGAAATAAAAGAAAAACTTGAGCAAATACGAAAAGTAAAAGAAATATACGGTCACTACGACAAACAGTAAAATCTTTCATTTTTAAACACTTTATACCTTAATCTTTAAATCTATTTCTTTCAAAATATATTGACAATTAAGAACTTCATACATTTACTTTCTATAAATCCTCATCAAGATAAATTCTAGTATTCAAATATATTTACTTTCCTTTCATACACTGTCCTCATTTCTCCAATGTTTTTCCAGAAAATCAGCTATTTGTGAAGAAATTGAGGCTTCCTCTATTACATCCACACTTTCAATTTTGAGCACATTCTCCTACTGCTCAGCCCACAATGCTGAATTTCTAATATTGCTAATATCACTTCCATAGCAACACAGTAAGATATCATAAACTTGGCATTAGTGCTTTCTTTTTTTTTTTCTTCCCAGATTAGGTCTAAGGAGGAGCTGATTTCAAAATACAACTCGTATTAAAACATACACATGCACACATGTTCCACATACCAGTGGAACAGGAACAGAAGGAATGAATAAATGAGAAGAAATTAAAAACTAGCCAAGGTCACTTAATTTTATCAATCGTTCTATTTGCTTTTAAGCACAGAAGTAATACATTAAATAGAGCACGTATCATTGCAGTCAGCATTCTGGCATGTCTCATGATCTACAATTGTCAGGGACAAACGTCTTTCAGTTGCTGCTTCCTGGCTGGGATCCTAAGTAAAATTGTAAGGGGCAGATAATGCAAGCAACCATACATATACAGGCTCTTCTACCATATGTTTTGCAAATGACTGAATAGCTCAGAAATAAATCAGGTTATTTTAAGAGTAACTAAACATAATTTTCCTATGACTAGTCACTTTTCTTTGGCAGCAGTTGTGATCACAAAAGAAATATGCTTTCTCCTTTACTGGTTTCAGCATAAGCACCATAAGAGACTTTGGTTGGGTTTGGTTAGCAAAACAGTGCTTCCAGATATTCGGATTATGAAAGAGCATAAGGAAAAGGAAGAGCCAAATGCCTTTCTAGAAGGTATTGTCCAAGAAGTTTCATCCCCAGGCTCTAGATTGAGATGGAAGATTCTTCAATGATGAGGTCAAAACCTCTCCCCGCTCCCCATCTTCAAAAAAACACCAGTGAATTCTTCAGGATCTGTGCTAGCACGCTCTTCAAGATACTCACAATTATCTAGTTTCTTGATGATAGGAATTTATTTAGGGTAGTAAAGATAGAAGCAATCTAAATAATTTCAAAAAGAATTTAAAAAGCTTGCACAACAAAATAGCAAGTAAAATTACATGTAGAAAGAGACATAAAATAGGCACATAAGAAAGAATAAATTTAGTGTACAAAACAATAGACTATGCTTGAATATGCTTTCTCGGGAATGGTATCTTGGGAGTTGCATTATATCAACTCAAAACTCAGCAGCAGTGAAAAAAAGCTAATCAGATATAAAGAAAAATCAGGAAAAGAACAAAACAGAAAACATTGTTATGGAAATGTATGACTAGGAATCTTTAGTCTGTTTTCTGAGCTCCTGCTTGTCCCACTGAAGATTAAATAGAAAAGTTAGAAAGGTTCCATCTGGGGCATTATAACTCTGAACATAAGTACCAATTACCTTATGGTATGTTCAGGTATTCTTTACACTGCTAAATTTTGTGTTTGAATGGAATGAAAACACTGTTTTTATCCACATGAAAGATTCTGCAGAGCAAGAAACCCAGATACACCCTCTCTTAGGATGCATCCGAACAGCAGTTGAATTTAATGGCAACGTGCAAAAGTGGATGTCTGGGCGTTCAGGTAGGAAAAACACGATACGGAGGTTGGGAAAGAACAGAGTGAGGATGCTGTGCCATGTGCTCCAGGTGGCCCTGCTTGAGCAGGGCGGTTGGACTAGATGATCTCCAGAGGTCCCGTCTGGGGACCTGGAACTGGCAAAATTACATGGAAAGACAAAGGGCATGACTTATTATGGTATTCTTCAATTTGGAAAAAGAGATGGTTGAGGGGAAAGCAAAATGAGTATCAATAAATTATATTTAAACAAAAACACAGGGGGAGAAACAATAGTTCTCTTTTTTTTTTTTTTTGCAAGAATTATGGAAGGTCAAATTAAATAAGAATTTAGATGAAAAGCAAAAAGGACCTTTTCTACAGTTTGACTGGACCTTCACATGTTTAAGCAAGCTACTGAAATTCTTGCTGTAGGATGCTGTGGATACTAAGATTGCAAGTGAGTTCAAAAAACAACTGAACAATGTAAGAATTTTAAGGGACTTCCTTGGGCCCAGTTGTTACAGGTTGGAATATGTATGGTTAGAAAGTCAGCAGTCTCCTTCCTTTGCCCAGGCATCCACTTTTCCTATCTGCCAGAGGAGGGATGCTAGGCTAGAGAGTCCATCCTATGCCGACCTCATACAGCTTCTTTTGGATCTTAACAGTCTATCTTTCCCTCACGCATCCATCACTCACCTAAGTGTTCAGTGCAGTTTTGAGAGTACAGAAAGCCCCAAACCCAGCCATACAACCTGATCTGCAGAGAAAGAGATCCGCATGCTTCCTACCCCAGCACACTATCATTTGAATTGGTAACACTTTGAGATGCACACAATCAGGATATGATTTGTTTGTTCGCTATCTTTTCAATACATTGTCTCATTACCATTGAGACTTGAATAATTGTACCAAGGTCTAACCAACCATACTAGGCAATTCAGGCCCAGGAAGGGAAGAGGCAAAGTGGCCTTTGTGGAAGGACTGAACGTGCCGTTCCACAGAGCGCAAGACTCACTGGTCGTAACGACAGTGAAATCTCCTATAATGAGCCATGGCTCCTATAAAATGCCTGACTGTCCATAGTCAATGAGGCTGGAAAATGATCCAAGGAAATCTAACATATTTTCCCTTATGCCACTCTTTGCAGGCTGCTCTGAAACTTTTACACTGTCTCCACACAGATCTCCCTCTGAAACGCAGGGTTTAGACAGGAATCTCCCCTGTCTAAGGGGAGGGCTGTTGTACCAAGCTCCGGCTTTCAGAAGCCACCAGCCTGCACCGTCGCGGAAGGCGCAATGCCAAGCAGGGACGGGATCAACACTGGAGCTGTCACTGCCCAGGCTGCAGATCCAGAGCAAGCTGCAGGCAGCACCGTGCCCAGCACCCGGGCTCTGCAGTTCCACATTTCAGCTTCTGCCTTGCTAAGTGGAAGCAGAGCAGTAATTCGGGCGGTGTAACTGATTCCAGCGCCACGTTCACTTTCACCCAAAGCCGACTGCCAGTCTATAATCCATCTTCCTTCCATGATGGAACAAAGAGCTCTTTCCTCCTTCCAGGAAAAAGAAACAGTGAGTGTTCTGTGTCAGGGACTGCCTATGACATTGGTTAACTGTTCATTAAAATGGGACAAATGGCCTTTCAACAATTAAAAAACTTCAACTTAGGTGCAGAAAGTCAATTCTTAATAGCTCTGTATCTGACTGACTTGTTCCTTCAAACTCATGGAAACAAATTATTAACTAGAAAATACTCTGGAAAAAGATATTCCCGTTTAGGTATATCATTAACCGTAATTGCTTCATATTGCAATTGTGAGGGCAAAAGCACATTAGAATATGATGAGTTCTCTTTTTGCCAGTGTTCCTACAAAAGAAATATCTTTTCCATGACTAATTGAAAACAAATTAATGAGCAGGACAAGAACTTTCATGTTTCCACACCCATCATTCTTCAAGCCTGAATATTTCTTCTTTAGGGAATTTATTTTTTGCTCTTCTGGGTTTATCATTTAAATACTTCTGTCTTGCTACACACACGCAAATCTTTGAGCGGTATGCCAAAACTCATCTTTCTTTGGAATAACCCCATAGTTCATTATATTTTATGCACCTGAAGAATTTAAAATGTGATAAAACAGTCTGAAAGCAATGTTTTCTCTTACAGAGTATTATCGTTACCTGGGAAAAACACAAATTCGTATAGGTGATCTTCTTTCTTTTCTTTCCAAAATGAAATGGCAACAATTTGTCTCTACACATCTACATATTCACAAGCACATTACAGATCAACCTGCTTACCAACACCACTCCAACTACAAGTACAAAGGCAGTCTGACTAGACGGTGAAGAAACATCTCCGGATTGAACTCCATTCTTCACCGAGACACTGAGCCTAATCTTGGGTGATCCAGTTCCATGGAAGTTCCTCTTTTATTTTCTTGGGAGCCAGAAAAACCTGATATACGCACAGTACATTGATTTGCCCAGGTTCATGAATTAGAGAGTGAATTAAACTGCAAAGACCAAATTAAACTGCAAGATGTTGAACATCCAAACTGACAGCAAACGCTCAAGGGCTTGTGACTACTTACTGGGTACAGCAAGCACCTAGTAAAATTGCAGTCCTTTAGCATTAATTCTGCAGAAGTGAAAAAATACCAGTTATGGAACTTGAGTTTTATGGCTTATTCACTCAAATGAATGACCTGTAATGGACTGTAGCAATTTTGAAATTGAATTTTGTGACTGTACTTCTCCTTCATTTACCATGAGGTCAATGCTATTCTAATATGTGGGAGGGTTTTTTGTTTGTTTGTTTTTTGTTTGTTTTTTAAAAGCATAAAGGAAGGAAAATGTCTGCATGCCTTTCAACGTTTCATCAGGTCAGTAAAGCTCTATTCCTACTTAGGGTATCAAATGCTGACTATTTTGGCACTGTTCCTTAAGTGTGCTTTGAGTACCTTTGTGGACAACAAGGTTAAACTATTTTGCAGATAAAAAAGATTTGGCAATATTGTTGAGAGGAATTTTGAAAACAATATGATTTGTTGTAGCCATTTTTTAGCACAATTCTCAAGAACATACCTTGAAATTAACAAAAACATAAGACTCATCCTCCTGAATTCCACACAATTTTGTCAGCTACTGATTCATACCCTCTACTAAAAGTTAGTTATTGCAGGATTTTAACAGACTCAAATCCACACAAACCATAACTGCTCTTTATCATAGAAAAAAAAATTTAAAAAAAAGAAAGAAAAAGGAAAGTTTCCTGATCAGGAACAATGCAAAGAGTAAGCCAGAGGCAGTGTTTTCTGAGTTTTTTTAAAACTGATCTGTATTCTCAGAGTAACATTCCTACAGCAAACCATCATATGCTCTTTTTCTTTTCCATTAATCTTTATTGTTCACACTGTAATATCCTGGTGATAAAAATCTTTTTTGTTGTTTCTTTCCTACATTAACTTGCATTATTTCACCTAAAATGATCAATATTCTCCTTTGCTTAGCAGTCGGAAGGTCCACTACAGTAACTCATTTATCACGGTATTTGTCACTGGTATCAGGACACTGTTGTAAAAGTTGAAGCATTTGTAGCTTTCTTTTTACTAAAGATGCCATTTCCCCACTCAAATAAATCAAGTTGTGTTTTCCTTTGTAACATTTGCTTTTTCCAAAGAATAAGTCAAGTAGGACACAATACTTAGCTGTGGGCCTGGAATTGGTCAATAACTTGCATTCTAGAAGAGAAACATTCTCATACATTTGCCCCGCATAACTACAGAAAAGCTCTTTTCAAGAATTTTCCAGAGGAGCCCTGTCTTTGTTCATCACAGAATTAATCTTCTAAATCTCACTGGGAGCACTTAAAAATCATAAAACCAAACCAAAACCACAACGCACCTACTTCTGTCATGCTGTCCAAAATATTTTTTGCTTTAGAAATACTTAAATTAATTATCTCAGCCCAGCCCTTCAACAAAGGTAGTTCCTGCAGTAGTTCCTGGAAGGTCATTCCTTTCTATTTTCATCTCTGATACCACTCGGGAAATGTGTTTTCATGCAACATACAGGGAACCACACAGGCAGCTTTATCAACATGAGAAGATGAACACGAGTAGTCTCAATAGTCAATAACAGTCTCAAGTTTTCATTAAGTTACATTTGAAGCCAATATTCTTTGAGATGACAGAATTATTGTCTGAATGTAGAAGGGGATGTTCACTATCATTTCTTCACCATAATATTGCTTGAGCTAATAAAGTCCATCAATTTGTTGCCAGACTGAAATGTATTACCTCCCCAGCATCTTCAAATTAAGTGGTGTTGCAATCATGCCAAACGTCATGTAAATTTTCTTCTCCCTACAGTGAATTACATCGCTTCAGTTTCACCTGGGGACTGGCTTCAGCCCAAACTTCCTTATCATAATCAGTATAAATATATGGTACACTGAAAAAAGAGTGGAAATCCTGTTATTCATTTCTTTGCAACAGGATCCAAAATTCAGATACAATTCTAGAGGCCTTTTTTTTTTTTTTCCTTTTTATTCCAATATCTGCACCACAATTTCTAGAAAGTAATCTTTATTATAAATCAGGTTAACTGAAATGTAGCCAACATTCTGAG
This sequence comes from Nothoprocta pentlandii, assembly GCA_013398315.1. NCBI lineage: Eukaryota > Metazoa > Chordata > Aves > Tinamiformes > Tinamidae > Nothoprocta > Nothoprocta pentlandii. The sequence goes on along the minus strand of VZSG01000018.1, from coordinate 3,207,326 downwards.
AAATTTTTAAACTAATTTGTGAATTATAAAGTATGAAATCAAATTGAATTTATGTAAAGAGCTAATGCTGACAGATTTAAACTATTGCCCATTATTTAATATCAGTTATTCAAAAACAGTTGTATTAAGTGGTTATCCTCCTAAAGACTGAAATAAGTACTTAGAACATGAAAATATGCATAATGGATGATTTCTAAACATAAAACCACACCGGTCATTTTCAAAAACAGACTTGTTAGAAGTCTACTTCCAAGATCTTTTCTAGTGTTTTTGTAGAACTTTCACTACCTGCAATTTAAATTAATTTGGAAATCTAACGGCTCAAATTTATTATTCTTGGATCAGTACTGTTGTCACAGGAGAAACACTGGCACTCTTAAAGTCTGAAACCCCATAAAGATGGATGGAAGAACTCTGCAATGCACAGAGGACAGTTCAAGACTTGAGTCAGTACAGGAACTCAGCACTTCTTTTCCTGGAGAAAATCTTTCCGTGAAAGAAAGGCCAAAAGAAAAAAAAAAAGGCCTTGGAAAAAGAAAATTAAAGTACCAGCATCTTTTCTTGGTACACTGCATAGCTCAGAATATTTGTCTTTGACGATCTGTCCACAAACATCATGTCGTCCACATTCTTAATAAACTTTAACTGAGATACAATGCTCCTTATTTCACATAACCTAGTTTTTCTTATGGTACTGTGGAGAAGAAGTTTGTGAAATACCCATAGTACTATCAGGTAGCAATCGAAAATGGCTAAGATAACAGGATAGTAGCTGGAATAAGAAATCCTACAAATAAAGAATGCTCTGACAGAACAGCTTGTTTAAAAACCACAAGATGATTTCAAAGCATCAGCTTTAAAAATAGACTAAATTGGATGAATGAGCTAAATAAGTTCAACTAAAACAATTTAGATTTAAATATTTTGACATATTTTTCAGACCAGAATATTTTTTCTCTGTTTCTGTGACAATGGAAATTGTAATGAAATATTTCATCTGCTTGAGTAAGAAGGCTCATCTTGTCTGACTGACTGTTGATAAATGGCAGGATCACAGACTGAAAAAAATTCAAATACTAATGGATGAATCTAAACATAGATTGGACCAAATGAATCTTGGAACCAGGAGCTCTTATTAAAATAATGGTCAAAAAATCAGATTATAGANTGTCCAAAATATTTTTTGCTTTAGAAATACTTAAATTAATTATCTCAGCCCAGCCCTTCAACAAAGGTAGTTCCTGCAGTAGTTCCTGGAAGGTCATTCCTTTCTATTTTCATCTCTGATACCACTCGGGAAATGTGTTTTCATGCAACATACAGGGAACGACACAGGCAGCTTTATCAACATGAGAAGATGAACACGAGTAGTCTCAATAGTCAATAACAGTCTCAAGTTTTCATTAAGTTACATTTGAAGCCAATATTCTTTGAGATGACAGAATTATTGTCTGAATGTAGAAGGGGATGTTCACTATCATTTCTTCACCATAATATTGCTTGAGCTAATAAAGTCCATCAATTTGTTGCCAGACTGAAATGTATTACCTCCCCAGCATCTTCAAATTAAGTGGTGTTGCAATCATGCCAAACGTCATGTAAATTTTCTTCTCCCTACAGTGAATTACATCGCTTCAGTTTCACCTGGGGACTGGCTTCAGCCCAAACTTCCTTATCATAATCAGTATAAATATATGGTACACTGAAAAAAGAGTGGAAATCCTGTTATTCATTTCTTTGCAACAGGATCCAAAATTCAGATACAATTCTAGAGGCCTTTTTTTTTTTTTTCCTTTTTATTCCAATATCTGCACCACAATTTCTAGAAAGTAATCTTTATTATAAATCAGGTTAACTGAAATGTAGCCAACATTCTGAGAAATTTTTAAACTAATTTGTGAATTATAAAGTATGAAATCAAATTGAATTTATGTAAAGAGCTAATGCTGACAGATTTAAACTATTGCCCATTATTTAATATCAGTTATTCAAAAACAGTTGTATTAAGTGGTTATCCTCCTAAAGACTGAAATAAGTACTTAGAACATGAAAATATGCATAATGGATGATTTCTAAACATAAAACCACACCGGTCATTTTCAAAAACAGACTTGTTAGAAGTCTACTTCCAAGATCTTTTCTAGTGTTTTTGTAGAACTTTCACTACCTGCAATTTAAATTAATTTGGAAATCTAACGGCTCAAATTTATTATTCTTGGATCAGTACTGTTGTCACAGGAGAAACACTGGCACTCTTAAAGTCTGAAACCCCATAAAGATGGATGGAAGAACTCTGCAATGCACAGAGGACAGTTCAAGACTTGAGTCAGTACAGGAACTCAGCACTTCTTTTCCTGGAGAAAATCTTTCCGTGAAAGAAAGGCCAAAAGAAAAAAAAAAAGGCCTTGGAAAAAGAAAATTAAAGTACCAGCATCTTTTCTTGGTACACTGCATAGCTCAGAATATTTATCTTTGACGATCTGTCCACAAACATCATGTCGTCCACATTCTTAATAAACTTTAACTGAGATACAATGCTCCTTATTTCACATAACCTAGTTTTTCTTATGGTACTGTGGAGAAGAAGTTTGTGAAATACCCATAGTACTCTCAGGTAGCAATCGAAAATGGCTAAGATAACAGGATAGTAGCTGGAATAAGAAATCCTACAAATAAAGAATGCTCTGACAGAACAGCTTGTTTAAAAACCACAAGATGATTTCAAAGCATCAGCTTTAAAAATACACTAAATTGGATGAATGAGCTAAATAAGTTCAACTAAAACAATTTAGATTTAAATATTTTGACATATTTTTCAGACCAGAATATTTTTTCTCTGTCTCTGTGACAATGGAAATTGTAATGAAATATTTCATCTGCTTGAGTAAGAAGGCTCATCTTGTCTGACTGACTGTTGATAAATGGCAGGATCACAGACTGAAAAAAATTCAAATACTAATGGATGAATCTAAACATAGATTGGACCAAATGAATCTTGGAACCAGGAGCTCTTATTAAAATAATGGTCAAAAAATCAGATTATAGAAAAACTTGCTCCACTTTACATTTGCTCAGAACAATCATTTTTCAGTATCTCATAAGTTTTTTTTGGCACGGTAACAGAGTCATCTCACATGCACGAATTTCAAGCTCCAGTTCCAATGACAACATTGTCATCTGAATTGACTGTTGACTGACTTGTTCTTCTAGTAGCTGGAAACAGAGAGGCCTCAGTTGGTAAAAATTCAGATCTTTACCTTGATTTTGTAAAATATTTGATACCTTGTATATGTATAAACCTTGTATATGTATAAAACCTTGTCAGAAATAGAATTTAAAATATGGCAAACATTCTCATTTTGCGTTAGGGCAAGTCACAAGTACAGAGTGCTCTGTCTATATATTATTATGTGATATATATACACACACACTATATATATATATATATAATATACGTACACACACACACTACTATGATATACTGTATAATTGGAATAGGATTCTGCTGAGGTCTTCAGAATCATTTTGCACTGATCTGTACCAGCTTTAGCCTCACTACTGACAGGCATGTGGCCCAGCGCAAAAAGATTCTGGAAGGTCTAGCATTTGGTGGAGAAAAAAAGAACAATCTCCTATAAAGAAGCCTCTGTAATGCAGGTGTTCTTCTACACTCAAGGAGGCATATGTAAAAATGTTCAGTTTTGACACATATTCTATTTTTAATCGTAAATTCATGGATTATTCAATTTTCATTAGAGGTTCCTATTTTGTCCTCAAAAACCAAGCCCAAAGTCACATAGAGATTGTTTTCTATAACTGAATTTACAACACATCTTTTGAATGAATAGCCAAAAAAAAAAAAAAAACACAAAATAAAAATAAAAGTAGCTAAATTAAATTGCCAACATTATGTTCATATATAGGTTCTGAAGACTTAGTAAAACAGACTTTTCTTAGCAACGATATCCAATGATTATTTCTTAAAAATGATAGCCACTACTCTCCTCTGGTAACTAAGTTTTTAACAGCTACATAAATAAGAGAAACTTCCTTAAAATTCACTGCTATACATGCAATATATGGCACAAGAGTGCATATATATCTTTGACATGATAAAATTAATACCTTTGTTTTCAGCTTTATTCATCAGTGAGATGAAAAATTTTAGATGCTGTGATTTACAACCTGCTAAGAAGACTCGTGGACTAAACTAGATTTGTGGAACTTGCCTGTCTCTTGCCTGCTTAGCATAGGAAATTTACTCTAATGAGAATACCTCGTGGCTACTTTACCATTAGTCAAAGCTGGTTATCTTCAGCATTCTCTGGACACGGAAAAACATTATGTTAGAGGATGTTGGGACTATACTCTATATATATATATATATATATAATTT
>VZSG01000018.1:3189693-3202855 GCA_013398315.1 Nothoprocta pentlandii | reverse complement strand
TCTCTCTCTTGCTTGAATGTATTTATCTCTTTAACCTTTCAAAGCCTATGACCTACATAGACTTTCCAGAACTTATAGGAAGAAGACGTACAGGTTCAAAACATTCATAGGCTAAGAACGAAGGGAACTGGCAGCTTTATGTAGCACATAAAGGGAGTTCAGACACTGTAAAGCATAAAATCTGAATGACTGCACTGCTGTGATTCAGTTCAACAAATACTAAACAAGTACAGTGTTTATAAATGGCAATAGACACCATTACATTTCTCTAAATGAAATAAAAAAGCTTTATAATCAATGGTTCCTACTGAGACTTCATGTGATATGTACATGTGTAGGCAGACAGTGCTAGGTTAAGAACACCAAGAGTTTAGCTGTGATGCAGAGAATGCATTTTACATATTACTTTGAATTTAAACAAAAATTCAGCTTTGTTGAACAGCTTTTTAAACAAACAAATATTTTGAGATGAAGCATTTCCTTTTGATCTAAAATCTTAGCCAAAGTGTCCATATGTTGCGAAGAACACGAAGGAATGAGCAGAGACAATAATATACAAAGCTCAGAGATAGAGAAATATATCTACTTTCTTGATGATCAATTGACTTCTGCTGAGCTTGAAAACCCTCTGATAAGTGATACAGACTCCTGCTTATTTTACTCTTAATTCTAAGTTTGATCTCCATGAACTACAAGGTACACTGACATTCTCGAGCTATCAAATATTAATTTCAAAGTAGGACTTCAAAACGGTTTTGTATTCAATCCAACCAAATTAATTATTGTAAAACTGGATTCCTAAGGATCATGGCAATTCCAAAGCAAAGGGATGGCAACAGAGTAATAGTATAGCGTCTCAATACACCTTATTTATGTTCTCTTGCATACCTATATCCAAAGCACTGCTTCTATAAAGTACATAATGCTGAAAGGTAAAATAAACCCTGTCAACACGCTCACTCAGACTGTATGTCATCACCATGGAAAGTATTTTAGGCTACTGAAGAATGAGTCATATACCCAGTTTTATCACCCATGATCTATAGTAGGAGATTTTCTGTGAGGTATCAGATTAAATGTCTGTACAATTTTCATTTTTTCTCTTTTCAAGTCTCCCTTTTTATTAGATCACAATACCTGTTTTTCTACCTATTTCTCTTTCATTATATGTCCTTCTTCTAGAAAGACTTGGCTCCGTATTATTCTTGAATGACATGTCATCAGAATTACTTGTATGGTCCCAACTTAATATGTGGGGTCACATCAAGTACATTATATCCCCCAGGCAGCTAAAATTTAACAGCTCCATAAATGTGTCAAGATGACAAAAACCTCATAAAGTTGATATAAATTTAATATGAATGACCACTGTTCTAGATTTTCCCGCAGGTATCAGTAAAATTACCTTTTTTTTTCTTTTTTATTAATAGCTTTCCAAGTAACCACACAGAAGACTTAAATTATAGTATAGTTTACTCCAGTTTTTGTTAAAAAGCATTTTAAATAAATGCCCACATGATTTAAAATGTTGTTTTTTTACAACATCTTGTTTTTTTGTTCATTAAATGAGGAACAAATTTTTTTTCAAATAAATAATCAGTATTTTTTTCAAAGAATACAGATACAAGAAGAACACTAGTTAGTTATGAAAAACAAACAATAAAAATGAAGAACAATATTTTCACATCTTCAATATTTCATATTCAAATCCACCAATAAAGAAGAAATCTAAGCCACTCAGCGCAAGTGGTTTTAGGGAAGAACAGCCATAAAATTAAAGTCACAACTGAATTCAACTACAAATGGTTCTTAACTGTGTTATGCAATTGTATACATTCATAAACAGTCTCAGCAAAGGTTAGCTGTCTTGATGTAAAATATTCCTCCTCCATCTTTCAAGTGTCCTCTGAGTTCAAAGAAAATGCTTATGTGACAAAGACACCAAGTTGGTTACAATCTACCTTTCTGTTGAAGTTCTTGTCATGAGTTTTATGTATTACTGCTAAAAGGGAAATTGGATGGCCTTAGAACACCATAAAAACGAGATGTCCAGACATCCTTATTAAAACCATGAGACAGTATGATATGCAGCACTGTCTTCAGTTACCCAGTAATTCACAGCCTAAATAAATAAAGTGATAGAATGGTACTCACTTTTACTCTGTGCCCGACACTCTCTTCCTCGTTGTACTTTATGACCTACGGAATACAGAAATACGACATCAGAAAAGAATTCCACTATTATTGTTCTCTCAATATTTTGTTCTAAAATCAACATAAACACATTATACTATCGCACAAAGCCAACTATTTAGGTCCTAGGCTGTGGTCTTCTTTAAACTTAAACCCAATCAGCAAGAAATTTTACAAAGCATTTAATTAAGAAAAAATTTTATTTAACTGATTGCTTTTATTCTATATCTCTAAATATGTAATTTTTGTACAGCAAACTTGCTCAGAATTAATGGGCATATTAAATTTACATCCTCCTCAAAGGAGAAATCTTACATTTAAAGAAAGCCTGACTTCATGAATCAAAGACTTAGACGTGCCCATCAGTGGAATATTGGTCGAACCTTTTTTCTTTTTTTTTTTTTAGATTTTTAGAGAGCTTATTTTGCTCCTCTGATCAAAGGCGTAAAACACTGTGACCACATAACCCACAAAACTTCTAATGTTGTTTATTTTATAGAACAATGAGGAATCTTGATTTGAGATTTTTGAGAAAGAAGCTTACAAGAGTTATCTATATGTCTATAAATGCTTATTTCATATCACAATATTTAAAAAAAATAAATTAATTGTTACAATTGAAGATACTATTGCATTCCCTTCACCGTATTCTATACATACGAACACATTATTTGACAAATGCTGTTTTTATTAAATCGACAACTTTTTGCTGCTAGGCCAGATACAAAAAACTTTCACTTCACAGAATAGAATATTTTACATTAATAATATGAAAACTACAGAGTTTCTTACTTAAAAAAAAAAAAAAAGAGAAGAAAAAAGATACATCCCAGGTGATTACCTGAGTCTTTACAAAACTTTTGATAAGAATGATTTTGAGTGGCTTGTATTATTTTGAATTAATAGCACCTATCTGAACTTTAACAGAAGGAAAGTTCTTGCCACCCTTGTTTCAAATTACTTCCTGGGTCACCCAAATTTTTGGCAGCTGTGTTTCCTTCCCAAGTGAGTGTCATCCACGGCTTGTGAGCTCTCTGTCAGCTGTTAGCTAGATTTAAATTAGTTAGATTTAATTGAATGGGTTGCATAAGTTGACCTAGGCTAATTTGTAATTGCAACAGTTTGTGATTACAGAGTTACCCAATACATACTCTACAGCAGTTAACTTTGGAGTCTAAAGATAACTAGACCTCATTTAATCCTACAAATATACTTTGATGTGCATATATGAAATGAGATGTATGTTCTTTGATTTTGTGTCAGGAATTAAAGTTAGTAACTCCACTAGTACCTGCAATACATCTAACATTTGGTTCAAAATTCTCCATAGTGGCTTAGCACGCTAAAGACAACTGAAATATAAGGGGTACCTGTTTTGTAAGCAAAAGCAAAACAAACAAAAACCCAAACATATTGAATATTAAAACAACCCTAGTTGGCTTTTCATATTCTGCAAGAGGCAAAGAAATAAGATGAAGCGTTATGTTTGATCTGTAGGAGCTGAGAATCTGCTAACTTTTAAATGAAATTTGAAAAACACAGCGATTACCTTTAGCAAGATTAAAGAGTGATTTAACCACACTGGGATCTGAACAGTAGCTACAACGAACACACATTCAGTTTCTAATAAATGCATTCACAAAATGTGTTAATTCAACATGTTTTACATGTTTATTTAACAGAACATGTTCTCAAGGTGCCCGTCTCCCGACTTTGTTACATAGACAAACTTTTTAAATGAACTGAATCTAAAACTCTGCTTTTGAGCTGGAAACTGTATCTTATATCTAGCAGGTTTTTTTCCAGGTTCTCTTTTAGCAAGGAATTCTTTTTTTTTTTTTTTTTTAGACTTTCTGGTCGTGAATTTATTTCCCTTTGCATTCAATTAATCACTTGAAGACTTGCCTGCTGCTAAGCGTACCAGATGGCCCTCAGCACTAACTTGGCCTGAACTGAACTAGAGCCCGTGGTGCTCACAGAGCAGCAAGAGGTAGGTGAAATAAGAGAGGGCAAATGGTGCTGGGCAGGGGGCCGGTGCTTCTGCAGGGGAGATGGAAGGAGGAAGGACACGGAGCTGCAGGAAAGCAGAACTCATTCGCTCTGCGGCTCAGGGAGCAGCCCTGCAGTTACTGCACTTTCTAAGCTGCTATCCTAACCTTGCCATAAATTAGGCAGAGGACGGGTTTGAATAAATAAATAAACCGAGACACTACACAGATGGCATAGAGAAGCATTCACTCCATATATAGGCACCTACCAGTAACATTAAATCCTGAACCGACTCATTTCATTTGAATTCAGTGAAACCACTCTTCCGAAGCCCCAAAGAAACAAAAGACGAGGTGGGAGGTAAAAATACCACCTCTAACATCTTCCTGGATGTGATTAGAAAAGCACTAGCATTTTTTAACCGTTGCATATTGTTAAATGATTTGATTTTCATAATCCTCCTCTTGCTTTTAGCATTTTAAGTGCATGATTTAATCGTAAGGCTTTGTTTGGACCAAACGGTTTGTAAATCTGTGGGTGGCTCTGGATTGCACACTCAGCATTACAGGCAAGAGATTCAGAGAGTGAAGGGCAGAGAATATTCCCTTCTAACATGAAAGCAGAAGGGTGATATTCGATAAAAAATGGGCAAACTTTCACACGCTGATTTTCCTGCCAGGTACCATTCATCAAGATAACTACATTCTCTACAGTTTAGTTTTTCCTGGCTTCTACTAATGAAAGAGAGATCAGGATCATATTTGTAAAATGTACTCTGCAGCTAATTCACTTTTTTAATAAAAAGACGGTAATGATAATAGCAGTAATTATAGTAGACAAAAATAATACAGAATGATGCTACTAACATCTTTCAAACATAGACATATAGCCAGAGTGAAAATAACCCAAACAAGTCAAATCAGTGAGTTTCCATTATAACTTGCACTCAGGGCTAACAAAATAATTGTTAACCTTAACCAATGATTTTGTTCATATTTTAAGTCATAAAATCATAGTTCAGCAACAGTAAAGTAAAATAAAAAGCTGCCTTCTCTCTTCAGATTGTTTTCCACTGTCCTTGAACATACTATAATAACGTGATTTTACATCATTCCCTCAATGCAGGTGTCTGAAATACCACAGTGGATTTGCACATTCGAGCTCAAAATTCAATGAATGAATATGGATTCCTCTTTTCTGAGCACTCCCCGGATGCACCAAATACCAATGTGACTGTTAGAATCAGTTCTTTTAAACTCATTTATATGTTGCTGTATGCACAAACACTCTGCAGCAATACTTTTGGAAAACAACTGTGCTCTCAGCTTTTATGCAATACCTCGATGGGTTGGAACTTCATCTAATGAGACTACAACATTGTCGGCAAGTGCCTGAATTTCCTAGGAGAATGAAACACTACCACTCTTCCTAAAAAGATGCTTTGAATTTGCTCGAATTTTTGAATATATTATGTGTTAGTAGCAGACAACCTGGTCAGGTATCAAAACCAGTAAATTGATTTCCATTAGAAAGCTGCTTTCACCACAATCAGCTACCGTAATTTTCTATTAAGATTCCAACAGACTGACATGACTTTCTTCACTATAATTTTATGTCTGGAGCTAATCAACTAGAGACAATATTTAAGAGCATAATATGTAAATGGAGTAAAGGCCACAAATTCTGTTATTCGCATAATCATCTGTTATCTCCCATAAGCAACACATTTGATTACATCAACGTTAAATTGATGAGAACTGAGTCAAATGAATGTCATGCCTTGTATTAAAGGAAAATGGCATACACAAAAAGTATCAAAAACACTTTTTTTGCAGTTTGCACAAATACAATATTAACATTTATATTGAAAAATATTTTTAGAACCTTTTCAACTTTAAGAAAATCATTTACACAATGTTCTTCTTATTACTGCAGTAATTAAACCTTCTCTGTCCTACACAGCTATTGTAAATCTGCTTCTCCGTCAGTGAACATTTTTCTCTGTTTGGAAGGAACTGACTAATTGCATAATCCACAGAGACTGACTAATGTTTGTTTTGTACTTTTTGACCTTCTGCGTGGTCTAACTTTCATACCACAGAGGCCAAAACACTACAAGACTCCAAAAATGAACTATTTTAGGCTAATATTTAATTGACTGGAAGTCAGAAACTAATTAACAGTTTTGAAGGAGACTTCACAGAAATTCTAAGCTTTAATGAAAAAACATTTACTGAAAAAAAGGTAGACGTTTTCTGTTCTATACAACTGTAGACTAGTTCTATAATAAAAAGCAATCTGACAAGCTATCCATTGGACCGCTCTGTTTTCCATTTCAGTTTTGAGGATCAAGCAAAGTCCTGATTTTCACCTAACAGCTTCACACTAAAGAAATTTAAGCTCTGAATTCTAGCTATTCACTGTATCAAGTAGTAATACACTTAAAAACGTAGTACTTCTTTTAAGCACTAAAGCAGAAAGGCTGCAAAGAACTTTAAGGCCAATAGGAATGAAAAGTCAAGAAGCAAGAAAACCTCTTGTGGATGAGGAAAGGAGATTTTGAAAATCAATGTTTATTTTACTGCTGTACTCATGTTAAATAATAATAATAATAAAATACTTGTAGCTATGTTTTTTTTTCCCCAGTGGAACAAAAGGAAACGAGGTAAGATTAGTATGTAAATTATAAGTGTGACTCATGTTAAGAATTGACTACTCATTGAAAACATTAATAAAATAATTTTTATTTATCACTGACCTGATTGCTTTATTTGCATGTATTTATTTTTATTAAGTTTGATTGCAACAATGATAATCTCATAAGAATTAAAGAATAAGTAGCAAAACAAATGAACAAAACTTTTATTTCAATTTAAAGATTACTGGTATTAATTTGAAAATCCATAGATAGGGAACTGGAATTTAAAATTTAATGATAGTACATTTAAGATTTCAGATACGATGAACTCGCACATTCTTTCAACTATATTATCTCCCAAGTGAAAGAGCAATGCTATTCCTTCATCTTTGAATGTAACCAAAAGAGAATATTTTTACTGCTGAAAAATATCCCTGACTTTCAACTAGAGTTTTTTACTTATCTAGTTTTACTTCAGTACATTATATTGCATTTACATTAAATTATAGTTACATGGAGAAATAAGAACATAATGTAGCAAGGTGGTAAGCTGAAATGCAGTGATTTTGTTCAAAAGGAAGATCTAATTCAATTTTTATAAATAATTTCCTTATAAATAAAAACATAAATGACCAAAAGCAAAATCTAACTGGATTCTTCCTTTTTTTCATTTAAAAAAATGAGCCTTTTTTTCAGTATTATATATATATAATGCTATACAGTAGCATCAAATCCAAGCAAAATAATCAAATCAAAATCAACCAAAATCAAGCAAAATAATCAAATGATTTGTCTCCAAGAACAGAAGGAAGTTCTGTTTAAAAAGTCTTTCAATATTGTCACAGCTATTCTGTTTTAAAATACACTAGAATTTAGCAGATGTGCACTGAGAACCATCACAGCTCACTTTATTTATGGGTGTGCTACATTTATGAACAGAGTCATTACCTCCCTCACTGAGTTTTATGTCTGCAGCATTTAATATCTGGCTGACCACAAAAATTTGGCAGGCAGTGAAACTGTTTGAATATTCCTTTATATATTAAATGAATCTTATTCTCATTTTTACCAATGTCCCTTGACACTTTTATAAGTGGCTTCAAAAGAACTCATTTCAAGCACCTATGTAATCATGGTAGATCATATCACAAGGCAGGTGATGAAGAGGATGCGAGAAGGGGCTCTCACCCACGCAGTACACAACAATATTTACAGAAAATGCAAGGAACAAATCCAAAAATCCCCACCACCAACACGAATTATTTCAGGCACTAGATACAGTTCCCATTTGGAAATCAAAATTTTAAGTCCAGAATTTGACTGGCTCCTACAGCAGAGAATGACACAAGATAAAAAAAAAAATGAAGTCTATATCATCTTCCCATTGAATGATTAGAAGCCAGCCACATTTTCTGCAAAGGAGTCATCCTTTTAAGTTAAGAGTACTTAATGAAAATGGGTTCTCCTTTTCTACTGTAATTGATGGACAGTTTCCTATACTGTAATTTGTTCAAATTGTTTAACCTGACACATGATTTAAAACCAAAGACATAAACAATGTGGGAAATAAGTCTTGTGAAAATCATAGTGTGCATATTTTGTTGTACAGCTAACTGTGCTTTAAGAAAAAACATAGAGTTAATAATCCAAAACTTGTATAGAACTCTGGAAAATATTCCATCACAAAGGCTCAGCAGAAGTTGGTCAATTCTTCTAACTATATTAACTGTGATATGATATTAACTGTATGTGATATTTCTTTTCCCTGGACCTCATAGGTCTCTTCCTGCTTTATCAAAATTACAAATCTTTCACTAGCATTTTTACAGCCTTAAATTCTGGTAGTACTTTGTGAACTTTAATTAAACTTCAACACAAATAATCTAGGGCAAGCAGGTGTTATTCCTATTTTGAAAGAAGGAGACAACATATAGAAAAATGACCTTGCACAAGCTTCTAGAGAATAAAAATCTGAAGAGAAGCCAGGTTTACAGACGGTGTATCTTGAGTAGCTGACTAGTCCAACTTTATATTTCTTGCTTATGTTCTTACAAATTCAATAGCTGCTTGTTCTTACCTATTTACCAAATTCCCATCAACTTCTAGGGGAGCACACACAGACCTTATCACTGTATACGCAGTAAATGCTTGTTAGCTCATACTGGGAGCTTATCCCTCCAAAGAGGTAAACAGCTCTTTTCCTCACAGAGGAATCTATAGATCCTCTGGGTGTTAGCAGAAAGTATAACCTGCTATTCTCCTTAAATGATTAAGAGATTTTGCTGTGCTAAGGGCTTGCTCATGTGACCTGTCTGTGCAGTTTGCTTTCTGAACCACTGGGTTCAGGAATTTTTCCAGTATGCCCAATGTGTTATCTTGCTGACACAAGTTAAGATGTTTTTTAATACCAAAGGAAAAGCTCCAAAGATATGTCGGTAGGTTTAAGATAATTCTGAGGCAAGTCTACATTTCCCCTTCTAATGTAGTAGTCTGTAGGGCACCTACCATTTCAGCACTCAGTACACTCCTCTGAATTACAGGATCCTTTGTACCACTCGCCTTCTATCTACCTCTGCTTTCACAAACATCCCTCTTCCTGAACAAATGATATGTAGAAATAGCAAACAGCATAACCAGGGAAAATATTACTACTAAATAAATTTCATCTTAATCTGAGATATATTTTAGCTATAAAAAATGATCACTGAAAAAAAAAAAAAGAGATGTTAGGAGCATCCTCAAACCCATTAGAAAACTGCTTGATGAAAGCAAGGGGCCATCACTGCTGGCCTGACAGGCCAGAGCCAGGGCTGCCTTCTGTCCATGGCGAGTTTGTGAAAGCAACAAGAAACCAGTTCTTTGAGAGGAGCTGAGCAGCACTTTAGGAATCGCAAGGCTAATGTTCCATCTCACTGCTAACAGACCATGAGAGAAGATCTGTACCTTGATATCATATAACCTCTGTTAATTCCTAAACATAGGGTAGCTCAGTGTACTCATTATATATTATATTATTTTGTTGTCCCTAGTCAGAATTACCTTTCCCCTCACTTTCTCGCACTTAGTTGATGTTTCCATTGAAAAACAGTTCACAGTTGTTCCTTCAAGGCTTTGCTGGTAGGGCAGATGGTCCCTTCTTTTTGTTCTTGCCTGCAGCTGTTAACTCCTACTTCAAGGCTCCTCTTGGTGTCTTATTGGTCTATTTACACTTCTCCTGTCTCCCTGGCATTTGATTTCAGGAACTTTCAGGGAGATATCACCTTGAGATATCACCACTGCATTCACAGCTCTAGCAATGTGCTGTTTATCAACAACTGTCCCTTGAGCTGCTTAGCATCCATCACTGCTGAACCGGACTGTCTTCTGCAGGCCCTGGAACTCATGCATGTATTTACATAATGCTTTAATTTAAGCCTTTTATAAATCAGGCGGAGTTTTTCTTGTGTTTGTAAAAGTCAATTAGTGCAGGATTTCCTGCACAGTGTTAGAAAATTTTGCAGTATCTGCTCCTTACAAGGCAGCTCTCTGCGTACAACTAGCTTACACAACAGCAATGCTACTTAGCTGATCCAGGATGCAACGTTAATAAGCTTTGTAAGTGAGAATATTTAGCTAATTTGTTGGCAAGTAAGTTGTAATTATTTGCAGCAGTAAGATAAAGGCTAACAGCCACTTAAATTAAGAAAGTCACTATTTAAATTAAGATAAACCACAATTTGATAGTGGAAGCACTATTAGGCAAATAAAATAAGCATACTTATCTCAGGCGCTTGAATCTGCAAGTTTCTCAAGCACCCTCCAAAATGAGAAGCACCAAGAGCTCACTGAAACCATTATGATCATGCAGATTGGCAAGCATATTGTGTTAAATCACTCTTTAGTATAAAAGAACTCACAAGAACTCACTGTGACATGCATTTGTTGTGATTCAAAGTGACCTCCTTCAGTGCACTATGTTATTCTCTATTGGTGTAAAAATTAGATGCTCAGTTCCCATCACCAGGTCAAAAGTACGGTCTATGAACATTATATAAATTTTAAAATTTCCATTGAAAAATTTCCTGAGGGGAATTACACATTAATATTCTTGTCAGTGAGATTAATGGATTTTCAGCCTATTAAAAACACTGAAAGAAATTTCAGACTGGTTTCATGTATTATTGCTTCACACTTGATTACAGCAATACATCCTTTGAATATACAGCAAAAAGTAAATAAACAAAAGGTTAAAGTTAAAGGAACATCCAGTTACTCATCACACACCTCTAAATATCACTTTTAGACATTCAAGATTCGCTTCCTATTTTAAGACCTTGAGGTGACCTAAGATGATTTACCAACAGGCAATACTGTAACTGCCATCTTTGTAGACGTACACAAGCTAGTCTAAAATTAGCCAGCCCATACCCTGCTACCATTGTTGCCACAGCAGCCTAGAGCTCAGCATTTGTTATTGATGCTCTGGCAAGGTTGTGCAGCCTACAAAGAGTCTCATGCATGTAAGTGTATGTAAGCCAAGAACTGTAAAGCTACCCCAAACGGGGTATGTCACGTATTTAAATTCCATGTAAGCATTCCTAAATCATTTAGGATCATTCTGTCTGTCTGGATCAGTTCTTTTCACAGTGTCATGACATACTGCCTAATCTTCATATAGTAATTCTAAATATTGAAAGACCATTGTTTTATCTGGAGTTTTCATATTACATTTTTTAGAGCCATTTCTGTTACTCATCTTCATGCTGCACTTATTCTTACTATAAAAGAAGACTTACACATAGTTTGCAATGCCAACTTTTGTAATCTCCTAGACAGAAAAAGCTTTATTGATTTAAGCACGAGTAAAAGTAGTAGAACTGTGCTGCATTAATTCTAATTCTAGATAAATGAGTCTAGCGTCAGTAGACCTGGGAACAGAAGTATTCCATTTTTATTAGTTATTCATTTCCGTCTCCCATTCTTCAAGAGAAGTTACTCCTGAGATGATGTAGTTTATTTTGCCAGAAACTCTAAGAACCCTAACAGTAATCAATAATGTACCACAAGAAGTCTCAACCTGTACGCCAGAGGAGAGATAGTATTTAGTTGTATGGTTTCATTCAACATGAAGAAATGCAGATGTTACCTTGTTGAATGAAGCCACCTGAAATAAAAATATGTAATAGTCCTTTCACATTTTAACTGCTTTTATGTTTTTAGTAGTAAGAAATGGGAAATATGTAAGAGTTAAATTATTTGCTGACGATTTAAGGAAATATCTAGTGCTGTTACTAAAACCTCAAAATATCAGTTTGGGAGAAAATGTTGTGGCTGATTTCCAGTAAGAAGAGCAAGATGAATTCCTGATATAGCAATTAAAGGGCTTTGCCCTAAAGTAATAACTGGTGTCTCTTCTGCCCTTGACCCAAAAATTAATGCTATTCCACAGTTAACTTGGTAGCAATAAAGCTCAATAAACTTCTGAAGCATATGGCAGGAATAATAAATGTTAAGGCATAACAGAACTGCATCTACCACAGCTCAAAATGCACCTCTGAGTCCAAAACAGTTCTGGCAAAACATTTAGAAAACTGAAATTGTTTGAAAGATTAACAGATTCTTGAAGAATCACTTCTCACATTTAGGTCTCCCAAAGGAAGCATAAAACTTGATCCCATGTTCTGGGCCTCTGAATTTTAATTTGAAATATAGTCATCTCTCTGTGAAAAGAAATAGCATTTTGGCTTCTCCTGTCTAGGCAAAGGCAAAGAGCCTTTGTATTTCAAGAGTTTCCTCCTGTGTTACAGACAAATTTATTTTTGAAGTTATAAATTACATTAGATGAATTAGATGTGACATAATATACCTTACTTGCTTTAGCATTCTTTCACTTTATATTTTCCCAAAGTTAGAGTCTCCGCACTCACATGTTAGTAATAATCAGTCATTTCTGTCATATATTCATTCATCATTTTGCTTCAGCCTCTTTCTGATCTTCTTCCTTTCCTTTGGTTTAGTAAAATCCCACTGATGAGGCTTTATTGTGCTGAATTTCTCTCACATGTCTCTGGATTAAATGAATTCCAGCATGTGTTAGGCAACACTATTTTACCTCAAGATTTGTATTTGTGGAGGATAGTGATTATTCAACGAGGCAAAAATAGTAATGCAAAATAATAACAACTGTAACGAAAAAAAAGTTTGTGAGTGGATGGCCCTTGCTGGTTCTCCATTGAACACCTCATTTCTATTTCTTAAAGAACACGTATAAAAGTAACATGTATATACATTACACAAACCAGTACTGTTGAACCAATCAGAAATAGCAGTGAAAGACAAGCACAATTATTTTGACCAGGTTTT
>VZSG01000018.1:3147441-3189553 GCA_013398315.1 Nothoprocta pentlandii | reverse complement strand
AAGTCTCCTTTACCTGACAAATGCTTTTCTTCGGGGGAAAAGAAAGGACTGCCATCAACTTTTTATTTATTTATTTATTTATTTATTTTTTGGATGCTATCCTGTAATTAATTTTGAAAATAATTATAACACGTATTTTTTTTCAGGGATCTTTTGGGAATACCACCTAGAGTAGCAAGTTTCACTACTTCACTACAACATATACCGTGGTAGTGGTACAGCAATATAGTAATATAGTATAGTGACTAGCGGCAGTTCTCTGGGGTGGTTTGCCCTTTGTATCTGTGTGATTTTGTTTTGCTGAGAATGAAATGGAAAGCATCACAAAGGACTAACCAGGATGCTTAACTTTCTGATAGTTACGATTTTTAGGATACTGATATTCTCCATCTCTTTTTGAATTATTCTTACTACTTACAAGATGCCTGCATACTTTGTATTTACTATGACAACAAATAAAAAGTTGGGGTTTTTTAATCATTTAAAACCATGTGTGTGTGTGTGTGTGTGTGTGTATACGTGTGTGTGTGTGTGTATATATATATATATAAATATATATATATAACATCAGTAAAACAGGAAAGCAGACTTTTGATATACTTTCTAGCATAAGATATTTGGCCTATTTACCAAGCATCTGCTTTGGGTAATCGCAGGAACAGTATTTAGTGTCCCTCATGACCATTCCTTGTTCCATCTTCCCAACATCCAGCTACACCGCCATACATGGTAACCAGAATCAATGCTTTGGACTGTGTGTCAAGAAGCAATAAAGCAGTAGTTACAAGAGGGATGACCAGCAAAGAGCCAAAGGGGAGCTCACTGCCCAGGCCTATCGTATCAGAACAAAGATGAGTTGGTGATAGCAATGGGATCCTTTCACCGACCCCGACAAGCCGAGGTGATGAATCAGATGCAGTGCATCTACAGTGAGTTCAGTCAGGAACTGCAGGAGACAGGGCCGAAGACAGCAACAGAGACAGAACTACCTCCAGGTCTACCCAGGAAAACAAGTCAGGAAGCCTGGAAAGCTTTGACACAGCTCAGACACGGCCTAGGTGTCCAGGAGCTTAAATGGAGAACATGTCCCTATGGGAACATGTCCCTATGAGACTGGTCATAGCAGTTAGGATGTATCTGTGCACAGAAAGCCCTGACACTAAGTCAGTGTCACATGCAGTAGCGCCTTGCTTCCATAGCTCAAAGAGTGAAAAGGGTTAATCTGTGTTTGTGCATATTAAATTATGGAATAACACTAACTCTCAGAAAGATGGAGAAGAAAAGAATATCTTCATTTCAAGGCTAAGTAGATGGCAATGCATGAACAGCCATTCTTCAAAGAAAAGTTTATTTTTCTAGAAAATAGCAGATCTCTAAAAATATAAACAGACTTCTAGGAAAGTCTATAAACAAGACTTCTAGGAAAGTTCTCCAAATACTGTTCTAACACTAACACCTCCCTAGAGAAGTGGTGAGCATAGCAACATAGACTTACTGTGCGGCATCATCTCATTGGACTAATCTCTGTGACATCTAGTCTAGAGTCCTCTTCCCCATGTCAGCTTGGGAACTTGAACACGGTAAGAGTACAGAAAACATGATCAGATACCAGGGAGTTGCCCTTGCAGCATGTAGGTGACCTTCTGGTCATGTTTCTTGTACAGTAATGCTTCTTGCATCACCCTTTATAGACATATTTTTATGTTCTTAGGTAACCTTACATAACCATCATAAATAGGGCTAAATTCTTGTTTGAAATCTAAGGAAATAATGAGGAGAACACAACTGCAGCTGTCCTTTTTAACCAGTTACTCCCTCTTTGAATTTGAGCGGTAGAGATGTTACCACATAGACAGTCATAATAATGCATTCTATTTAATGCATTTTGGAATTTCTAATTAAAAAAATGACTGCTGAAAGATCCATTGGGACATTTTTGATTTAATAAGCATTTGTTGCCAAGTGAAATAAAACAATATAAAATTTGGAAATGGTAGCTCTGGAGAAACTCACGGCTAACCTATGATAGTCTCCAAAAAGGAACTTCTTAAGAAGTTTCATCTTTGTTATACAGAAAGACATGAAAATTGCTGTTTTGAGTGGCAGCTGACATCAAAAGAAGATATCCTGTCAACTTATGATCCTGCCTTGGGCTCAGAAAGGAACAGACTGTCAAAAACTCTCTATGAAGCAGGCAATATTTTCCGTGTGCAGTTCTATGTACTTTCCTGGTAAAGATTAGTGACAGTACTTGTGTAGGTGAAACTACCACATCAAATAAAATTTACAATGACTACTCACTTCTCCCAGCTGCGGATTTTGTAGGCCTCTTTGCCTTCTTTCGCACATACTAAGGATGCAGACAAGAACCCAAGGCAGTGAATATTAAGATTGCCTTCAAATCATTTCAGATGTTGTTGAGCAATATTCATCTAAATGGAAGTTTCTGTTCAGCTCCCTTCCAATTAAAAGCACATACATAGTATTCTGCTCTGCTAGTTTCCAGGTCCCAACTACTCTCTTTTCCGGCTTAACACAGGAAGTACCTCTAGCTGATTAAGGAAGCAGCCATCCAAATCAAACATTTGGGACAAACATTAGGATCCCCTGAGAGTTGTGTTGGAGAAGGAATGGAAGGCAGAATATTGTGTTTAGAGCAAGAATGTGCATTGCACTTTGCAAGCAGAAATGATTCTGTCACTTTGCATTTCCAACACAAGACATTTCCCAGTGTTTTATATGGGCCTAATTCTCAACATCTGCTACCATAAAATGAGTATATGGTGAAAGTATAATAAAGCTCTAAATATTCAATAAAACTTTAAATCCCATAGTAGCACAAGGCTCTAACTTATCAGGAGAATATAATGTCATCATTACTTTAACACTTCAAAAGCAGTCATCTGGCTAGCACTCCAATGTAAACATCTAAATACTCATATTCTCAAAATACTGTTTATATTTTCTGGGCTTAAATATGGGTCTCATGGCAGTATATCTCAGGAGCAGTATCTCACAAACCTCCTAGAATTAATAAATAATGGTATCAGCGAGTTCTTCGCCAAGTTACACTGCGCTCTTGCAGAAAAAATATAATCTCATTTAGGCAGGCAAAAAAAAAAGAAACCAAAGAACCTTCAGATCCACCCCCACACCTACCTGGCCATCTGGGAGAGACCAAAACAGAACCACTGAAAACGACACACGCACACATTGTAATATTACAGAGGTTGTAAACCAAGCATCCAAATCACAGATGAAGAGTGCCTCTCCCTCCATCAAACTGCCTAGTTTACAACCCCTTCTCTAGCTAGTTCTACTTATTTCTGCATTTTCCCATTCTCTATTCCCTTTTTCCTCCTTCAGCTTATTATTTCCCTCTGATTCAGCTTTAATCTCCCAAGTCACAGTCTGCTCCTCTTTTACCTAACTAGAAGTCGTTTGTGGTCTATGTTTTTCTGCTGTCGTAGTGATCAGCCGAGGAGGAAGAGACTCCTGTCCTCCCCGCCGCCAGGCTGGAGTCTGCCCTCAGTAACAGAGGGCAGCAACTGCCTGCTCAGTAACAGAGCCGGGCGCTGCCTGGCCTGCAGCGGGAGCTGCAACAAAGCCAGGAGTGGTCAGGAACTCAACCTCAAAGCTTCCAGCTGCCCATGTAAAACTAGCGTTTCCCAGAGCTTTTTAGTTTAGACACATCCGAATAGATTCTTCACAAGCCAAAAGGTGTTTGTTTACATTGTCAAGTTTGAAATTCTTGCTTCAGAACATGGATGCTGGAATTATAATGTACATATGAATATGAAGTGATGTAGTAATAAAATCTTGTATGTAAAATATAAAATAATACGCATAGCATCAGGGTTTGCTTCTGTATCACTAAAAGACATTTGCAGGCTATGCTTGTTCTCGTACATAGGTCAACCATGTGGGGTTAAATGTTTCTAAAATAATTCAACCTTAGGGCAGGCACATGACATAGGAAACATCAGCCCATATGTTTAGCCTTTGGCAAAGTTACAAGCACCTAAAAACACAGCCTTGTTACAGGAAATTAATATGAAGAGAGTTGTACAGCCCACCCTTCCAGTAACACTGAGGTGGCTATTACTCCTTGTAATCATTTCTAATTTATTTTAAAGGTCTGAAAAATATTTATGGGTGATTTTCTGTCATGTTGACTGCACCATATTCATCAGTCAGTGACAAAAGATCACCTAGAGGTTCCATTTGTAACTAAGCTTTCCCCATCGCAATGGGAAATGACTCGGTAGATGGGAGCCCTCTCATCCTCAGCAGCTGTACACAGAAGAGTATTCTTAAACAGTTACAAGTATTAATGAATAAATTATTATAAAGGACAACATTTCAGAATGGTATTAAGTTACATTATCCAATCAAAATTATTTGCAGTATGTGATAAGTATAAATAATGAGAAAAGTAAGGCAATAATAGCAATAGCTCACTCACAAAGCACCAGCACGGCTTCAATATAAGCTGATTCCCTGTATGACAAGAGCAGCACTATTCCCAAAATGTTAATTTTTCCCCCCTCTAAGTGTAACAAATCACCTATAATTATGTCACTGATTATTTGTAAGCCTCATACAAGAAATCAGTCTTGCAGTACAATTCAGCAAATGGGAAGAGATCATTTCATAAAGCTACTTCCCTCTTGGCCCTCACTGCTGCTGCTCTGTAGCTGTGCCTGGGTCCAGCCACGTCCCTCCCTGATCCTTACCCTGCCCAGCAAGCACTAGAAGTGATAACAGAGCTACATGTTGTGGGAGAGCATCTTAAGATGGTTCACACCTTATCTGTAAACTAAATGTAAGCTTTTCTGTATCCCTTTTCCCTGATAGCCTGCTCCTTACCTGCCTGCTTTCTTCAAATAAAAGCTGCTACAGGGACTAGACCAATGGCTAATTCCCCCTTCCTTCTTTCCTGACAAAGAGATAGTGATGCCTTTCCTCATTACACCTCAAAAAACCTCCCCGACAACCTGCCAGATCGAGGGAATAAGCCCTATCTATATTTTTTTTGCACAATCTTACAGTAAAAATGGTGCCTTTTATTCCTTTTCTTCTAAATTGGTGATTATCAATATTCAACACAACCCTTCCTGAAGCAAATGGAGTTGGGCTGATATGTTGGAGTTGATGCTGGAGTAGCAGCAATTTACAACATGATAGAAAAAATGGTAGTATTATTCTAACAAAAATAAAGCTCTACTTGTTACATGGAATTGAAGGGAATTTTTAAAATATTGCATATTTAGAAGCAACCTAGATGACTAAATAGTGAACAAAAGTCTGAGGATACTAAAACTGTGAATATGGAAAGATCCTGTGGGTAAGGGCTCTCTAAATACAAGTTAATGGGGATGAGTCAATGCTATTAAATTCTTATCTGCTCAACAACTACCTTTTCCAAATGTTCCCAGTACAATTGCCAACAACCAGCTATGTACAAACAGTTATCTCCACACACTGAATAAAAAATAAACTGCTGTACCTACACAATAGAATGCACAGTACAATAAAAGTTCAAATACAAGTAGGCTTGTGTAACCTTTAACAGGTTTTACTCACAGGGCAGACTCTCATCAAAAACCCCTTTACAGGCAGATTCCTCTTTCTTTCAGCACTGAAACCAGCTCGGGGATATCCTGACCCATTCCAGGTTTCCTGGAGCAGAGGAAACATGCCAGTGCTGCACTGCAACGGACAGAATACCCTCTGTTTTGGGCTCAAGATTCACAGGAATGGCTAGATTTGATTGCCCCTATGATCCATCTATCCCAGTACCCTATCTTTAGCAGTGGTCGTCTATACCCTTAATGGAAATGGGAAAAAGAGGGCATGCTTATTTGATCCCTCCTCTTGGTCGCCTCCTAGGCTCCAGCTAGCATGGACTTTGTGAGCTAGATGCATCCATTACTCCTAGCAGCAGCCTTCCGTTGGTTATTCACAAGTGTATCCACAGTCTTCCCTTGTGGCCACATGAGCCTCATTGCTCAAATGCCCACTTCTTCCCCGAGGAAAAGGATATAAAAACAAGCAAAGTGAAAAATTTGGTTGAATAGAACACTTGATACTCAGGAAAGAGGATAAAAGCATATTTGTGAACATTTAACCTTTTCTTAAGGAGGGCCCTAAATGTTCTTTGAATATTTTGTTCTCTAAGTGTTGTACCCATTACTGTAATGATACTACTTTATTACTATTGTTATTACTTAGTAAGTCTTAACTTCTTAGTCATAGACATGGGGCTTACTGGATTTAGTACTGCAAACAATTTAAACATATTTTTTCTGTTTTCTCCCGTGTAAGTAAAGAAAATTATACAAACCACTAATGTAAGGCTTTTCAGTAGAACTTGCCTAATCCTAGCAGAATCATTCTCTCCCTTTTAAGCAAATGTGAAAAAGTCATGTGCAAGAAGCTCTAGTTAGTTTAACATGGTGGAAGCCATATCGATTTAAGGAGGTAAACATAACGAAAATAGAAAGTAAAGCTCCAGAGATCTTAGAAGTATTTATTCAGCTTCCCTGCCCAAAGAAGAATTAGGGATATCTAACTCATTCCTTACAACTACATGGCTTACAAACTTCCAGCTTTCCTACACAACTTACGCAACTATAATCAAAAGATTTTATTTTCTTGATGTTAAAACTAAAATTTAACTTGTTTTTAGTTAAGTCATCTTTCCTTTATTAATTAGTTTTCTTAACTACTTTTTATTCACATCTTAGCTCTGAACTCAGATATTCATTTCTGGGGAGCTTAATTTTTTTTTTTTTTTTTTTTTTTTTTTTTTTTTTTTTTTTTTTTTTTTTTTTTTTTTTTTTTTTTTTTTTTTTTTTTTTTTTGTATTCTCAGAAATAACTCAAGGTTCTGAGGCTGAAAATCCCTAAAGTAATTCTGAAAATATTCCATAATTAAAATTCCTCTTATTACTAAGAGAATGAATAAGGAAAAAGATGATTTACAAATCAATAGTCAGGAAAACCTTATGAAAGTTTCCTGCTGTAGCTGACTTAAATGTTTTTGTGGTGACTGCTCTGTTGAAATTTCCCTTTGGAAACTTTTGCCAGAAGAATCTCATATTCTACATTGGCATTTCCAATTTTGTGCCTAGCTTTTTATGTTACTGTCATGCCCACGATAGTTTGATCTGTTTTAACATTCTGGACATTCTCTCCTTTTTGGGATCATTGAAGATTTCATTACTTAACTGAATCCATCCCTACTGATAGTTTCTAGACTTACTCTACCCTAGGATAATTGCATGCTTTTCTTTAACTTAATCCTATTAAAGACATGAAAGGCCCATGAAGTCCTTTTATTCTTGAGGTTTGCTTCCCATCACATTTTCCTACCAATTCTCTGAATTTGTTTGAGCCCCCTTGCTTTAGTTCTGTTTCTTTATATTGTAGTTCTTTTCTAAGGATTGAAAAAAATTCTCTTCTGATCATCACTCCCAACAAGTTTTTTTCCTACTCTCACATTTTCAGCCACTCCTCCCCGATATAGATATATAACTAGATATATAACATTCTTTCTAGTTATTCTTTGTTTTGCTCCATAAAGAATATGAATAGGTTTATTATGCCTTATTTTCTAATTTTATTTTTACAATCATTGTCTGTGCCCTTGAAAATTTTGCTTCTTTTCCTTCTTCCAGAAGAAGTCTGGTCTCTCCCCCAAATTCCAAACTTTAATTGGTTCATAGATTATTTTCTCCATTTTATCCTTATCCAGAAAATTCAAATCTCTTTTTGCACCTACTTGCCACACAAAGCAATGCAATCTCTTACTCTCTCCCATGAAGATGTTTCTGGAACAAATTATAGACACTGATACTCCAATCATGTGAATTATCCCACTGAGTCTCTCATGTCAATAGAGTAACTGTTGTGATCATTAATTAAGACTTCAGCTCTTCCTGTTTATTTCTCATACTTTTCAAATTAGGACAGATACAGTTAAAACATTCTGTGGATTGACACACTACCATTCTACTTGTCCTTCTTATGATATTCATAAAATTAGCCTTAAATTGAGCAGCTTTTAGGTTCTTTCTCTAGTCATTTTTTTTTCACTGTGAAAAAAGATTCTTTTGCCATCAGATTCTTTTGATACTACTTTAAAGATTTTACCACCAGTGAGTGACTAAGCCTATGTGCCAAAATGTTCATTCTCCTCGAGGGACAGACTATCTTGCTGCTCTGTAGTTCTTGTTCTTGGAAGCAACCATGATCAAAGCAAACAAAAGCTTCCTGACAACAGTCTGCGCTCAGCCACTTTCCGGAGGCTCCCGCCCTTCCACAGGCCTTTTCCCCAAACTGAATGAACTGATAAAAACCTGACTTTCCTCTGCTCCCTTCTGTCTAAGGTACTGGAGGTGGAAGAGAATTCCAGCCTTTGGTCCACGCTCACCCTTGTTGGGCACAGTGAGATGAAGGGCGTTTGGACCGCCAGCCTTACAGGACAGTCAGGGCCTTCGGACATGGCCAGAAACAAATTTAATCCCTGTGGGGAAGTCAATTCACAAATAGTAATTTCTTGATTGTAACCACTGATAGGTGAGCATTCTGTGTAAACTCTATTGATGCACTGTAGGGTAAAATTATCAACACCACTACTATGACACTGCCCCTTGCTTCTAAGGAAGACGGCGCTTCACGATCACAAAGTACTTCGTATGAAAAAGCCTAAATAACTATGAAGATTCAGAAATTCAATTTATCATAAATTTATCATAAATAGTATCAATGACTATTACAATAGTAATGAACGTGCTATTGTAAAGACCATCTTTTGGATTCACTGTGTATTTTATAAAATTTGGAAACATTCAAATGTAATCACACAAATAGGACAGTAAAACGCACCAAGATATGTCTCATTACATTTTCTCTATTAGAATAAATTATATTTCAATATTATTGAAACTTCATAACATACATCCAATCCCACTAACTTTTGATATTATTTTAAGGAGACTCCGGGGCTTCACAGCATAAGATACAGTCACAAAACTTAATGAAAACATTTAGATGATCATATTTCAGATCACATCTGCTATGAAATGAGGAATCTACTCTTCTTGCTACTGAACAAAATGTAGCAAGCTGGGTTAGCAGAATAACATATGGTAGTAAATTAAGTATTTGGTGTCCTGAGCAGCTTTGAACAGTCAGAGAAGAAAAACCAGTTAACATAATATTTTAAATATCAATGTTTATAAAGATACTATTGTATGTCACATATGTCACAATTTCACTGCCCCAAATAAATAAGAGATCAGGCAATTAGACTGTTTCCTCTTTTCTTCAACTCATGCATGTGTAAGTTGCACACATGCAATTTCCAGTCAACCAAGAAAACTCATAAAAATCAACACAAAATTCCTTTTTCATATTCCTTTTCACATACAACCATTGATATCCACAAAGAACTCAATGCAAAATTATGAATAAATTCAGGTGAGATGCCAGAAGTTTTCATGTATAAACACCACTTAACTCCTCTTAAGAGAAGAAATGCAGATCTGAATCTTGTACAGCAACAATAGGAAAAGCATAATACTTTGACTGGATTAATTAGCAGACAATCCTCAGTTATTCCACACCATTTTTTTTCCTGTTGAAAACCTGAGAAATAACCCTGACATATCCACATTCAAGCAGGAAAATCAGAATATGGATTCTGTTCAAGTAGTTTAGCACAAAACTAGGTAACACTACCCGTCTCCAGGTTTGAATGTTGCTGAAACCAAACTCTTTAATATGTACATGATTTCTTCAACATTCTTTTAAAAATATTTATGCAACATTTTCTTCAGCTTACTTTTGGATTTTTTTTTGTTTAATATTTAATTGTCCACCATCAAGAACAAACAATGTGCCAAATGCACAATCTCAGCAGTGGGATTACTGGAGCTGTAGCTTACAACATCCTTGCTACCACTTACCATCCTTGCTGTAGCTTACAACAACAATGCTACCACTTTGTACTGTTTGAGAAAAGAAGATTGAAAAGACAGGGTCTATTTTTTCTTCACACTCCTTTTTTTCCCGTTGAAAGACAAAGGATCCAGCGAAGCCAATAAACATGCTTATGTTCTTCCACCAGCAAGAAAGTCAATAGGAATTACAGAGACCTTTCCAACACCTGTCTAGTTTACTACTGGCATTTTCTCATATTATTGAGTAGGAGGGTGTTCTCATTTTGGACTCACAATCCTATGAACAGTTAGTTATCTTGTCACTGAACATGTCAGCTCAGACTGAATTTAACTTTATTATGCCAGTGTGCATGTTATCAGTTCTTGAGAATACATCTGACAGCTTTTTAAGTGGCAGGTCACTATCAGTGAAGGTAAGAACTTATAAACATGCTCACTCTGGAAGAAAGTAAGAAAATTCACAGCAAAAGCAGCCCGAAAAGATCTGCAAACAAGTATATTGAAAACAGACATGCTGGAACCAGCCCAATCCATACTGAGTTAGTGTAGGCCTCATTCTGGGTAGAGGCAGTGGTAAAGTCCTAGCTAAAGGAGAGATTTCCCTGGGTGAAATAATGCAAAGACGACAGATAAAGGCTTAAATCACTTAAATATTTTAAGTTCTTTTTGGACCTTAAATTATTATATAAACATACTCGAAGAGCCCAAGAAAAATACAGAATCCTGGAGTGACAAATAGTAATAAACTCTACTGGAAGAATTGCCAGTAAGTCAAGACTTACTATGACACTACTACACTGTGCTTCATTACCACATTAGCACTTTCACCTCAGTGCTAACAATCAGCTACAGTTTCACACAGGCTTTCAGGGAAAAGATATTTCTTATCTGCTTCTTTGTATATACCTCCAAACATCAAGTGTTACGTGGTATTTACTTATTTAATTCAATTTGCTACCAAAAAAGAAAAAAAAAAAACCAAATCATTTACTGTGAATACATGATTTACTCATTGACAAACACCTTTGGTCATACTTCTGCATTTTAAAGACTTACAATCATCATATTGGAAGGCAATCATATGGGAATTTGTCCTTCAGGTATCGTGTATTAAGTCACCTCAGTTATCTCTGAGTTTAGCAGAACTGACTGAAATTGTTGGAAATTTTTCATATTTTTTGTCCCTCCATATACTTCTGAAATTTAAAATTTAAGGCAAACCATTGCAATTCTCTTTGAAACCGAATTAAATTGTATCATTTCATGAATTCTAGGGGAATCTGCTGGTTGCAGTCTTCAGTGCTCCATACTCACATTCAGTGTGAAAGAAAGTGCCTATAAAAATGAATCTGCAGCTATAGCTGCCCACCGCAGAAGTGATCTCCTAAAGCAAACTGTCCTAGGTAGCACCCATCTTTACTTTTACAATAGATTATGCAGTAAAATGCTATGCTTTGTTGAACACCAGTAACTTCTGCTGCAAGAATTAAAATATAATGACTTAGCTTTCAATTATCACAGTTTTAAAAATGGAATATTGGCTTAAATAAGAGAGGTCTTATCCAACTTATTAATCTGGTCTGAAAACAAATCAATGTTGCAATTTTGTAAAGTTGCTAGAGCCCATATATTGAAAACTAAGCATGGGGGCGAGGGAAGAACAGCTACTCCACACAGAACACTGTGGGACAACAAAGATGCTGCTTCAGTATATACAATGTTTCTGTCACAATTTACCTTAAAAACTCAGCTGCACAGAAAGACGGACATTTAAGAATTTACAGATTTAATTTCCACCTGTTTAAACTTCACTATTTATGACAGGGTTTAATTTACGATCAAACATTAGGGCTGAGAATTTCCAGTGCACCTTAAAATTCCCACCTATTACTTGCTTATCAGTCCAAATAATCCAGTTCAAACAATAAGAAAGCAATTTTTTAAAATCTAAGTAACAAACCAGGATCTCTTTAACACAACTTTAAGTGTCAGAGATTTCTTTAGTACTTGTTCATCATTCTCTACTCTGTACATTTGATCTGATGCAGTTAACGACTAAATTCTGCAAGGTGTTGAATCCCTTTGCAAAAATTGCTGGGAATGCTCACATCCTATTAGTGATCCTGGGAACTGAATATCCTTAATGAACTGAAGAATTACACCTAAATTCAAAGTGATTTTGCTATCAACATCACAGCTCCTCGGTCTGCTTTCACACTCCCTTTCTACTCTGTGATAATAGCTAATGTGCTAGTCAAGGCTCTGTTTCCCAAAGTTCTTTCAAGAACAAGATAGACAAAAGGAAATGAGAGCATTTTAGAGAGAGCAACCTGCAGTGAAGATGCAAAGATGCTCATTTACCCTCCAGTAATAAACACACATTTTTTGCTTACTGAGCTTGTGCCTGGTACCATCAATCCAGAGAGAGCATCTGTGCTGCTCCACACAGAAGATGCCCAGAAGGTCACGCAGCAATATCCTTTTCTTCTGTGGAGGGCTGCTATCATTCTCAATGTTCTCAGCACTGCCAAGTGCTCCATCTATAAACCTGTATTTGTGGCAACAGCTCATACTTCTATGAAAAGCTGAAAACCACTTTACCCTGCAGTGTCCAGCCCTTCGATTTGCAACACGGTTGGCAGAGCATGTAGTAAACAGGGTGGTCGTCCAGTTTCCTTCCAAGTTTTCTTCAAAGACGATGAGCGTGCTCTTTGCGTTACCTGTGAAGCCCTGTATCAATGTGTAGTTCATAAGGTTATGACATCTTACCGTGTTCCCAGAATTAAAGAAAGAAGAGGAGAGGAAAAAAAACAGCCATGCCTTTCATTAATATCACTATCTGCAGAGCTGTCCAGCAGGAGGGCAATGTTTTTTCCTCTACTGCTTGCATCAATTTTGCACAACCTAAAGCGAGCATATTTCTAACAGTGAAAGTAACAATTCTGAAAACAAATTAAAACTAAATGAAATATTAAATAAGACAAAAATGAACAGTACATATCTCTTTGAACAATTCTGCAAAATCAGTGTAAAATGTTCAAAGAGATTTTTTTTGAGGAGTATTTTTCAAGGAGTACTTTCTACTAGAATAAATTAATGAGACTTAGCTTAGCTTAAATGGGTAAATATTTCTTTAGACTTCCAGTTTGGATCCCTACCTTCCTCTCCTTCCACTTTCCTCTAGTGTTTGCGTGGCAGCTTGGTGGAATCAAAATGAAAAAGGATCAGAATAAAAAAAAAAAAATCAAGAAAAAAAAAATGACATTATCTACAACAGAGTCTAAGTATAAGAGAAGTGAACAGAGAGTCTGCTAGAGCTTTTGGCCTGGCCGGATCACACCAACCTAGTGGGTCAGTTGTCTGGTCTCACAGGAGTTATCCCACAGGTACTGGCAATTTTGAGAAGAGAAAATATAGCGCACTGAAGTGGCCAAAAGAACAGTCCACGGCAAAAAAATCAACTTGAGGGAGAGACAAGGAGAAGCAAAGAAGCCAGAAGAGCCAGTGGAAGACTATTCGCTCACGAGAGAAGGAATGTGCTGGCAAGGTGTTAGGAAAGCTACCAGACTTATGTGAATGGAATGAATCTATAGGAAACGGAAAAAAAAAAAAGTTGTTATAGTCAGTCCCAAATTAGTGAACAAACCTGACAGGACCCCAGAAAATTGAGAGAATTTGAGCAATAGACCCAAGAGATTAAAGAATCTTAAAGCTGTTCCCATAATGCAAACCAAAAGCCTCATGAGTAGAATACATAATAAATAACAACCTGGGAGATAACAAGGGCTCACATCCTGATTACTGAGGAACACAAGCCTTGAAAGCACTGGAAGACCCTCAAGTCACGGAATTGAACACAGCAAACTATTACTTCCAGTCTGATTTTTGGGTGCCCTACAGTATGTCAGCATAAAAAAATCACAAAAAAGATGGATGTCTATAAGGACAGATGCATAACAGAGATGATCAGTTTAGAAAGTCCTACTAAACTGTATTTTGCCTTTAGACAGCAAATGAATTGGCAGTTCTCTCACGGGGCTTAAATAGAAGTCTCTTTCAAATCTAATTGGCTTAGTGCTTTCTTAGCCATAGTCACAGATGCAGGAATTGGTATCAAATCACAGACAGGTATAATTCTGTGAACACCAAAACCCTCTAGGGCCTTTCATTCTTCTGAATAATAAAACAAATTTAGCAATTTATATGGCAGTGCTCATTAAAATCTTGATTTTTTAGTCCTCAGGTAATAAGCTGTAGAGTAGTAATTTCAGAGGAAGGATATGGGGAAGGATAACATTTAAATAATTTGAAAACACTGCAGACAATAAATCATACTTTTTTTCTTCCCAAGTGAAATTCTTACACCTTGACATGCTTGACAAATATGCCCTAGTTGAAAATTCCAATGTGTAAAATTGACAGGTTGATAAAAATTAAAAAATATGCTTCTTTTTTTTCCCATACTCACAGCAGAAATGACTTTTGGATGAGGCCTCAACTCTGCCCTTATCTTTATAATCTTTGCTGAAATCAGTGAGATGTGTCTTTACCACAAAGCACCAAAATCATTTTGGACATTATCAGATATTGGTGTTAAAACAGCAGCAAGTCACACACATACACTCTATTTTCATCTCTTTCTTATGTGATCCTTGATATTTCTGAAGCTCATTCCAACTAAGATCACTGAATCTAAATGATTTTTTTCCTTTGAGATATGTGCCCCCCATTATAGAGCCTTTCCTATTCATAGGAGCTAGGGAAAAGAGTACTAGATTTCTGTTGGAACTCAAGTAGTTGTAAATCAGACAATCAAAGGATAAACTTCAGTACATAGCCAACACAAAATAAGTGAATTTGTAGAGTGCACCATTCTGTGCAGAGATATCCATCAATATGGCTGTACATTCAGTAGAGAATTTCCTAGTCTAAAATCTCCAAATGCTGAGACTATTCAAACAATTGTAGTACAAAGCTAAGGTTGTAGGCAACTTCAACTCCAAGTAATTTTCTCCTTCCTCTCCTTATAAAAGGAAATGACATAATGCAAACTGTTTATGAAAACTGAATATGAGTAGTTGTTATTTCAGATATTGAAATGGTGGGTAGCACAGGAGGTCTTATTCTGAGTCTGAAATAAAATATTCTGCTCATTTGGCTCCAAGGACCACTCCAGTGAGCGTTTACTGTGTTGCACCCTGTTTAGGGGGTTCTTTTCCCGCTGTTTGTAGAACTGAGCTTTACTATATGCTATTGATTTAGGAAGGAGAAAGTTGTTTGACTTTCTACTACATTACATAGCATTTAAAAATCTGTTGGGGTTTATGACCATTTAAGAAGTTAGTTATTAGTAGACAACAGAAACTTTGATTGGAAATACCGACAAATTTAGAGTTATAAAAGCCAACTAATTCCATCTGGCAAAACCAAAGTTTAATATTTTTACTAGCTTTATTTGATGCTAACTTCTCCTTTTCCACAAAGTAAGCTCTCCTGAAGAATCAATAATCAAAGCAACTGAATCAATATTTATTTTCATTTAAGTCACCAGGGAAAACCAGAAACAATTATGGGCAATTCTGCTAGCTGTACCAGGCCTCCTTCCACCCTAGCACACACTTCACTTACGCCGCTTCTGAGAGGCTGAAAATATCTCAGCTTATTGATTGCACAATATGGCCAAAAAGTTTGGAGTTAGTCATTGGGAAAAAAATGTTTTGTAATTAAAATAGTAACTGAATAAAATCACTAGTGAACACCAAAATATATATTGACAGCTCAACAATAATGGCTAATAACAATTTTAATTAAAATGACTAGATAGCTTTTTCATGTTATTGATGTTTACCTCCATGTTAATAGTATTAAGGACAGAAAAAAATATATTTCTTCTATTGATTTATTGTTGAAGAAGTTTCTGGAAGATTCCTGTATCATCAGCAGTCAAAAATTATTTCCAAATATACCAACTTATGAACAAACAGATTGTGTCTATTACAATAAACAGCACGGTAGTATGAAGGTAGTACAGACACAGAAGATACAGAGAGGCAAAATTCCTAAAAGAATCTATTTTATAATTTCATTTCTTCAAATACTTTTAAAACGGAAAAGAAAAACTACACTTTGCAGCCAGCTCATATGTTTTGTCCACTGGACAAGGTTAGCAGCTAGCACAGTTGCAAACAGCCCTGAACCTGCTGTGATGCATATTTTAGGATGAAAAGATCCCTGCGAGGCCAACATCTGCTTGGTATGAGGTGTACCGAGATACTTCCTTTGGGTTGAAGAAAGTTCATTCACTCCTGGCTGTTCATCACAAAAAAGTTTCACGTTTTGAAATGATCACCTTTGATAGAAATCACCATTCCACCATGAATCTCATCCAGTGTCTCCATGCAATCACACTTCGGGCGAAGGGAACTGCTGCTACAGCGGACAGGGAATGCAGAAAGGGGGGAAAATGCAAATGTATTGTGGGACATCCCAAAACCTAGAATCACTTTCCATGGCTGTTCAGGTTAAACTACCCTGAAAAGAGTAGTTCTGCTTCCTCAGTAACCACGTTAACCATTCTCCTAATACAGCCAATCATCTGCCAGATAAAGATTTCTGTTACGCTCTGGGACTCCGTGAGCATGACGTTTTGCCCCATAAATTAATGTTCGAGTTCCCTCAAGCACAGCTTCGCCATAATCAATAATGAGGGCAGCAATTATTTTGGATGATTCAGGGTGACATCCTCACGGAAAAGAGCTGTTCCAAAGGAAGAGAATCCCATGGACAATATGCTGTTGCCAAATGCAGCAAATTTCATCAAAAGGGTGCTCCTTGCCCTTTTCCTCCTAAGGCTCACATGGCTGTCTTGTGGGAGCAATTAGAAGATTTTTCTCCTCAGAAAAGAACTGAACACTACTCAGGTTAAGGAAGAAATGCAGTGTCCTAAAGTTAGTCTGAGGCCCAAAGCACTAAGAACTTGTTCAACAATAGTTGAAAATAGAAAAGAACCCTAAAAAATGTGCAGTGCTTGTTAGACTAAATGCAGAATATCCACACAATTTTGATCCCTTAGTACAAGAAAGAGATGACATCATTAGGTATAAGTTGCAATAAGAAAGGTTTGAACTGGATATAAGGCAAAAACTTTTCCATGAGGACAGTGAAGCAGTGGAACAACTTGACCAAAAAGGTCATGCAGTCTGGACTCTTGAAGACTGCCTTGAGCCCTGAGCAATGTGGTCTGACCTCATACACCCTAATCTCAGCAGAAGGTTGGGTAGACACATACAGGGGTCCCTTCCCATGCAAACTGCCCCACGACCCTCATCAACCATTTACACTAAAAGATCTGAGATGGACAGCACCTGAAATCAAGTATCAGGAAAGCCTTTATGGGTACTTCTATATAACTATCAAGTAAATGACATCAATTGAAAGCATTTCCTGGGTTCATGTAAGCACCCTGAACGACAGCGTATACGCCTTACTCGCTTTATTCTGATTGTTTTCTCCCTTTGGTTTTCTAAAACAACAGCAACAGCAACGGCAATACAATTGTCTTTGGAATAAACATTTTGACAGCATCTTAACAAGCTGTAATCATAACAGAATGACTCAGTTTTTAATTCCACAAATTAGACTGGCACAAAGGGGCTGATGTCGCTGTCACCTGCAATGCTGACACATGTCAACATGATAGTGCCTATCAACGCCTTTCATAAGTGACCTCCACAGCCCTGTCAGCGTCTGCTGCAAGTGGAACTTGGCCTGCTTCAAGCAGGAGCTTCCTAACGCTTCCTTACTGTCATGTTTCCAGGAATTAAACTGTAACCAATGATTTTCTCCACTATCGACAGCAGTAAACATTCTATAGAAAAAAAAAGATGAAGAAAAATGAGAGGAAAATACACTCAAATATGTAGATGAACCCATGAGTTTCCGAAGCAAATTTCAGATAGCCGATGGGATTTTTCATGTTAATACTTACAAAAATATCTGTCATATTGCTCAATGTTATTACAAGATGACAGAATTCAGTGAAATTGTAATTAAATTTCCCATTAACAACTAACATATGTACAAATATAATCCTTGGGTGATATTAGCAGGTAATCTACAGAACAGAAATCTACAGAATGGGTATAATCTACAAAGGCATTATTGGATGCATTGAAAACATGGATAAAAGCATAACAAAATCAATATTAAGCTGAAGAAATGTGGAAATTGATAAAGATATGAAACAATCTTGAATATAATTTTACAGAAGAGCAGAAACTAGCAAAAATGAAGGGAAAATTGCCAGAGTGGAGACAGAAACAAAGATGTTTAGAAAGATCCACAGAGTTAGCAAACAAGCACTATAACATTTGCACTGCATGACAGTGGTGCAACTGCATTAGGAATATGCTTTTTACTTTTAAATTTCTTCCTGCTAGACATAATTG
This sequence comes from Nothoprocta pentlandii, assembly GCA_013398315.1. NCBI lineage: Eukaryota > Metazoa > Chordata > Aves > Tinamiformes > Tinamidae > Nothoprocta > Nothoprocta pentlandii. The sequence continues at coordinate 3,171,139 of VZSG01000018.1, read as the reverse complement.
GGAGCAGGTCAAAAATAAAAAATAATTGTTGTAGAAGATCAAGAAGTGCTTTCTGTAAGGAGTAAAATATAGTATAAAACATAAGAGCAAATTTATCTCCACTTTATATTTGGAGAAGAAAATGATACATGGGATGAAATAAAAAGGATGACCTGTAGTATCTTAGAAGCTTTTAGCTTTTACAATTTGTTAGACCTAAAAACTATCCTGCAGAAGTCATCAAAATACTTGGGAAAGATGAAAGGAATATAGACATAAAAATTAAGTATACACAAGGGATAAATTCTGCAATGACAAGAAGACAAACCAGATAATAGGAGCTGGAAAAGATTCATTTTAATTGAGTTAAAACTGAGCATGACCTAAAGTTTTTGGCTCCTTCAGTTCTCAAGCATCCATTTATCTACACAGTACCTGGGAAAATAAATTCTTGTCGTTTACCCTGCCCATATAACCAAAATTCAGGTGAAACAGCAAACAGCAAGAAATAGCAGTGTTGGCACGTTAATAATTAGAATAGGAATTCAAATGAAATGAAATAGCTCAGAAAAATGACTGTGGGAAGATCTCCCATGCGAGTGTGTGGTCTGGCAGCTCATTCACTACTGTGGTCTATCCAATTTCTGCGAAGAGAACAGCCTCTAACTATACAACAATACAAATGGTGGAAAATCTTGGAAAACGGGTAAGACCTCAGGTTTGCTGTGTTTGTGTGTGCAGATCACCTCTCCCCACCTGATAAGTGAACAGACTTCCAATCAAGTACAATGTAGTACACGTAGCTCTAATTGCCATCTTCTCTGATAGCATTTAGCATGTCTTATCCTCTACCCACAACTCATTATTAAGAAATGCTGATTTAGAGAGAAAAAATGACAAGATTTCAGTAGGTAGCATTTATTCATTTCATGAGCATGTCATGTCTCAGCACATGATTTTTTAAACACAAATTTTTCATTTTGTACTTACATGTAAATGAAGATTCCTTTCTCCTATGCATTCATGAATGTTTTCAATAAGGTTTTTATTATTATTATTATTATCTAGACAAAAGAGGTACATGCTGTCACTGTCATTAATCACTTTATTTTACTTTGGCAGGTACAATCCTGAAAAGTCTGAAAAAGTTGCATCCAAGAAAATCATATGAAAGCCGCTTAGTCCTCATCACTTGCAACGTTCACTGAAGTGTTCTTTGCAATCACCTGTTTAAAGGGCTCAGGTTTGACTTACTGCACTGTGTCATTCTGCAGCCATGTTTTATTACTTCTTGTACAGTATATGGCATCAGTTTGACACTTCAAAGATTTTCTGACTCTGCATTATGGTAGATGTGATTTTAAAATGATTTCTTCAATTTTACTGTAAAGGCATTGCCTTCAGATTTCTAATGCACTCTGATGGAAAAGTGGACTTTTTTTTTACCATGAATCCAAATCACACCTTTTTAAAACTTAATAGTAGCAATTACAGTGAACTCAAAACAAAAACAACAAAAACTCTCTCTTACTTGACCATAGGAATTATAGAGCTATGGAAGGGACAGAATTCAGGCAGTCCTCAGTTCAGGTTGTCCTACAACTGGCAGGACAAGCCTTAGTGACCATCACTACCACTTTCTCCACAGGATTCTAATGCATAAACATCCATCAGAGCCTGAGGACCCACCATATCCCTCCACACGCTTTCAACTCCTGACCCTGCCACCCCTATATCCCTAATCACACACGCAAATCTCCCCAAATTCTGTATCACTTCCCCTGTCTCCTAGCGTTTCCCCCTGCCTCTGTTGAACACAGCTTGCCTGCTGCAGCATTCTTACTTATTGCAGGTGCCTGTGAGAGCTAATGCACGAAAATCTGGAGCAACCCTTGGCAGAGACATGTCCTGGCTCTTCCCCTACCTGTCAGTCCTCACGTCAAATGGGCAGCTCTTTCATACATGCACAAAGTGCACAAGCCAAACAGCCAAATCAGCTAGCATTCTAAAACCTGTGTCTGCTTCCACTCTTCGGACGGTCTTTATGCATTAGGATATCTACACCATTACTCTCCTTTCACTGCACTCATTTTTAGTAGTGCTTGGCACAGCAGAAAGCAGAAGGCTGCTCAAACTGCTAAAGAAATGAGCACTAGCCACAGCCAGGGCCTGCACGCAGATCACTCTGAGCCTTGTGCTCTGGGTTTGCTGCTCATCTTTCAGCAATGCTCAAGTATGGGCAAAGCTTTTCTGTGGCACTGACAATAATGCATATGCATTCCCCCTTCATTAACTAGGTCAGCAGAATCTCTGTTCCTATCTTCTCTTTGAATAAGTCACCTTATACTTTCCTGCACTTTGGAAAGCAAAAGGATCCCTCAAATGATTGTTTCTCCAGTGCCTTGATGACAAAGTTTTCTGAATGGTAATGCATGCTGTTATGAAATTGCTGTTATTATATTACTCTGCTGTTATCTACGCAGCTGCCCAGTATATTCTGATGACTGAGACCAAGAGAATTCTTTCTTCCATTTCAATTCACAGAGACAGGAGTCACCTTCTTTTTCACTTTTTTTTTCCTCATTATGTGCAGCCCTGTTATGATCAGCCATCCTTTGTCTGCTTGACAGCAGCCACAACGTATGCTGTCCAAAGTTACAGTGAAGTCACTTGGAAGGGGAACCTAAAGAATAACTTTGCTACCTAAACAACACAGTTTCTACAAACTCTGACCATCTTGAAGCTCATCCTGCTCCATCCAGCCACGGTAAGATCATAAGGAACTTCAAAAGGAAGCTGGTTAAATCTGGGTGTAGGTATGTATGTGATTGCTGAGTTTAGCAGTGAAATAATTATAGATCATATTATAAAAATATTATAAAAGGGTATAGAAATACATATTAATTTAGTCTTTGTTCTGTGATTCTTGGTACATTTTGGAATTATTCTCAGTGGCTTTGGTGTACATACGATACAAAAGAAGATACAAAAATACTGATTGAAACAGTCAATAACTTGATGTGCATTCTCTAGACCAAAACCTAGTTCTCCCAGTTTTTGTTCTTTTGGAGGCAGAAGGGAGAGAGAAGGAAAATCTTTGCTACTGTAAAATGCTACTGTAAAAAATGTCTACCATAGTACATAAAATATTCTATTAAGCTGTACTTAAAACTTTCTTTCCCTTCATTTACTGTAATAGAAAAGAATAAAGTTATATACTAATTACATACTCTCGAACTTCGTTATAAAAGCATGGCTTCAGTCATAGTCAAAGCCACAAGGGTAAGAATTGATTTATCAGAATAGAAATAATCCTTCACATAAGAAGTAATCAATAGATTCTTTTCGGAGTTCTACACAGATCAGTATTATTTTTTGTTAATCAATAAAACTCAGCAGTGGATTAGCACTCCATTGAGCCAGTTGTTGTTCTGCATCAGGGAAAGCGCTCATTTAACATATTGAGCAACTAACATTTTGATTGTTCCACTCGGAACACGCTTTGTGAAAAGCTTAAGAACCAAGATTTCTTTTGGAATGCTTCTGTTCTGAATGGTCCTGTTAACCATAATTTCCATTTTTTGAGTAAGAATCTTTTTAATTCTTAGCATTAATACAAGAAAAACTCACAACCCAAGAAGATTTAACTTCTCCTTAGGCCAGGTTGTGATCTTAAGCACAGTAGAGAATAACTTTTATTCGAGTAATTCAATAACAACAAGTGAAAACCGTGACACACTTAGGTATACACACCTACATATCAGCCAGCACACTCCGGTCTGTTTCTCTTCCAAACAGTCGCTGGTGCTCCTTGTCCCTGGGCAGATGGTCTACACAACAGAGCACTGCACAGGACATCCCGGCACACGGCAGACCCTGAAGGAAAGAAAATGGCCAAAGTGATATCTTCCAAGGAGCAAGACTCTGTCTATATGTGTAAGTTGTCCTAGCTGGGCCTGCAGAGAATTCCAGAGATTCATGTGGCTGCTGGATTCTCTTAGAGCCTAAGTTAACGCTGGAACAATTTTCAATAGGGCCAGAGAGAGATTTAAACAGCAAGGCAGCTGAACACTTCAAAACTCTCCCGAGCCCAGGCAGCTACGAGTTTGAGATTGTTGGATAGCAAATTTGGGCTCATATGCCTAAAATAGACCTTAAGAGTAACTGAAGCACCTATAGCCTCTACTAGATCTACCTTTAAGTCTCTTCTGTTGCCAGTGAAATTTAGATTAAGTCAATCAAATTTTGCAGAGTTGAAAAAAAGTACCTTTAAGAATAAGAACCTATACAGCTTCTTAATAAGCAATAAATATGCAGTAATGGTACATTTACAGTGCTCCTTTTCACATATGAAACACATTGCAATCCTCTCACCTTTTCCCTAGCTTCAGTGCTTCAGTGGTCTGGCAGGGTCTGCCCAGTTTTAAGTGGCAAGGCTTTATTTTTTTGACAGAAGCAGAACCAAATCTACAAAAATCAGTTCACAATATTCCATTAAAAAAAATAAAATAAAAATAAAAGGTGCGTGCCTGTCACACTCTGATCACATTTTCCCTTTGCACATTAACATGCATGGAAACGTTCTGGGTTTGGGGGTAAATCCCATGCATGGAAACGTTCCGGCTTTGGGGGTAAATCCACGGCGAGCAGAGCGCGGAATGGCGGGACGGGCCCTTCCCAGGATGCACCTCACAGGCAGGTGCTGGAACCTTCCGCAGCGGGCGGACGCGGCGCCGGGCCGCGATGTGCGTCCCGGCTAATGCCGCTCCTCGTTATCCGCCCCAAGGAGCCCCCGCAGATGGAGGGTGACAGTGATGTGCATCTGCTGTCATTGCCCCTTCCCCGTCCACTGAGTAGTTCTGACAGACTTTACAGGAAAGGTCAAATTACGTCCCCGAATGGAGCCCGTGGAGTTTTCATTATCTCTCATCATATATAAAGTGGAAGTGATTTAGGACTCAACTATTTTTATCCTTGATGACAGTACAGCAGCAATTGTAATGGAAAGGATGTGAGCAGTGGTACTTAAGGGAAGATAATTATTCCAGGATCTACCTCAGGTTCATAAGCTGGATCGTTTTCCTTTTAATTCTCATCACATATTATTTCATCTTTTTCTTCTTGATGAATTCAGGAGGAATAAAGTAAAGCCAGCCCAGTATCTCCGCACTCTGCATGCCGAGTCCCTTATATTCAAGGGTGTTGCCAAAGAGAAGTTAATGCTCAGTCTCAGAAATAGTGTTCACAACTCTTTTTTATTTGCTGAACATCATCTCTTTGGCACCTTCATTGCTCACTTGCAAAATGCTACATCAAAAAAAAAAAAAAGTTTTTGCTCATTTGCCAGGAATTACTCAAGTTATGGAATGGTGCTGCTGAAAAGGAAAATCTGACTTTAAATTAATGGAAGCAAATTTAGGTCAATATAACAAAAAAAAATCCTCAAGTTTGACGTGAATACTGTTCTTCAACTTTTTAAATTATAGCTAGACAAATTTATTGGAGAAGCAAACAGACTTTGGAATGACATGATATTAAGGGGTAGAATGGACCAAGGCCTGAAAAAAAAACCCTAAAAAAAAAGAGACTATAAAAAGATAAAATAAATAAATATGGGCTCACAGTTCTTATGACTTTTAAGGCACAATGGCAAAGCAGTACATGAATATTAATAAATTGATTTCAGAGTAAGATATTCTGAAATTTTATCCATGCATTTTGGATGAAAAGGTTAGTTTCAGCTTACTTTCTAGGCGCGCACCAACCAAAAATATGACTACGGTTAGAAGGAAAATACATTCCATACATTCCTGGTCATTTAAGGTCTAGGCTTCTAAGGAAACATATAGAAATTCTCTTTTATTTTCCTGTTAAAAATTAGCCTTATTAAGCATTGGTAAATTTTCTCCAGGAAACAAACTTGCAGAGTTGCACATATAACCTAATGCAACATTTTCATCAAATACAAAATCTGTTTGCCCTTGCCATTACTGTCTGCATTAACAAATGCTCCACTTCCCTTGTGAGTGGCTGAACCAATCATCAAAAATGATTAAATGAGGCCTTGTCATCAATCACTATGCAAAGTAAAAGAGAACAATCTACTTATCTTTCATAAAAGAAACAGAAAAAAAAGGCAGTGAAAATGAAGGCAGACAACAAGCTTAGTTAACACAGTGGAACAAATAAATCAAAACAAAGTTATTTCAAGTGAAACAGAAAGTCCTTAACTTGACAGTGGATAGTTAATTTTAATATTACCGTTAAGTTGTCTTCTGAGAACAGGTTCTCAAAAAAATTTAAGCTTCCCCATCCATGTATTGCTTTGTACTTCTAGTACTTTACAGTTTACTCTGGCTGTGCTTTTTCATACATTTCACCTTCCGTTAATCCACCAATAATCTCTCAGTTGACTAAGGTTTCAGGTAAGACTACACAACAGTTTCAAACCATCAAGAACCGCAGTCAAAGGGATCCAGGTCAGGAAGAAAGAGCCATGACAGATTCCAGCCTTCCCTCTCCACCCCTACCTTTCACAGGCCGCCATCCAGGAGACTGAGAAGAGTTCAACAGAGGATCACATTCGTAAAGCCAACGACAAAAGAGGATCTTTAACAGAAGTAGCTCAAAGCTGGGTTGTCCCAAATGAAAACAGCAGAAGATGCTAAAGGAATCACGAATGCCCTGCTAACACACAAGCTATGAATTTGTTCAGTGATCTGCCTGTTGATCACAGAACATGGAGCTTGACCTCCAAATCAGAGAACAACAGACACTCAAAAATTTTGTTCCGATTTCAGAATATTAAAATTTTAGTAACTCTTAATAATGACCAGTAATTTTTCTCCCATTGCAGCAACAGTTGAGATTTCTTTATTCCCTTTTTCACTTTTTTTTTTAAATAACCACATGCTTTCTCCTGTCTTTCATAACCTTAGACACTTTGCACGATAGTTTTGTAGCTGTCTGACCTGGAGAGTTAGGTTGAGAGACTAAAAAAAATTACTAGCCCTGCCTGGGGACTGGCCTCTCTGTGACAAGGACGTTGTGCACCAGAGCCTGGGGAAGAGTGACCCCAGAGGACAGTGCATGCCTCCCGTCAGCTCCCAGAGTGTAGCACATCACAGCTCTGGACCTAAAATGCTTCACTCCTGTCTCTGCGTACCCTAACTTAAGAAGCCTTACTCTGTAACGCACTTTTTTTTTTTTTTTTTTTTAAATCAAAACACAGTTCTTAACTGAGAGCTTTATAAAATGCTATTTTCTCATTTTTTATAGTTTTTGAAATGAAATATACATTTATTTTAATTGTTGAATTTTTCAGTTACCTTCATATGCTGTGTTAGGTAATGTAAGTTTGCATCAACCTCATATATGCTGCTTCATCTCTCTCTCTCTCTCTCTCTCTCTCTCTTTTTTTTTCTAATTTTTTTTTAACCTTGTGAAGGAAGGATAGTCAAAGCTGCTACAAGTCATATTCCTCTCTTCAAAATGACTTTAGTAACCATGTTGCCATCCTAATTAAGGGTATGCTTTAATTTGTTTGCCTTTCACTTAAGTAACAACTCAATGCTAAAAGTCTTTATAAACTTAAAATATTTTAAACATACAGGTTCTTTCTTTTTTTCCTGCAAGTTAGAAAGTCAGTAAAGATCAATGTCAGCTGTCAACATTTCAGTCATGAACAATGAAAGAAGTGGATTCCAATGTTTACTTATTCTTCAGACCAAAAAAAAAACCACAATAAATATAATTTGTGAAGTGTCACCTGCTGGATAGCCCAATACTTATTTCCAGTGTTTTGGTTACCTGAGTTTTACAAAAGAGTATTATATGACTGATGTAAACAGCTTAAATAACCTTTGGTTTTCAATCCACAAATACTCATTCTGTCTCTACATATATAAATTTTATAAATTTATGATGAATCCACAGAACAACAATCTTTTCAGGTCACTCCACTCATAATTACAACTAATTAAAATGTGCCAAAGAAAGGATAGAAATTTATCACTGCTCATTAAACCTGTAAAGACTGTGTTAATTAGATGTCAGAGTCAGTAATTCACATAAATGTTTGCTGCCAGTCTAAATTTAGGAGAAAAGTAAATGCAGTTAGAGACACTACTGCAAGAAAGCAGTTAGGTACTACCGAACTGTAAGGGTTAAAGCCTTCTATATGACAAGTTTCATTATTTACCTATGTCCTTTCTACCTTGAAAACTGCATGCACGAGCTGTCAATGGTTATCTTCTCCCAAACCTAAATGCCCTTTGACAAAATGAAAAGTTAATGTCGCACCATAACCTGCACTGTATTACATTTTCAGGTGTTGCCTATATGCGTTATCAAAAATTAATTTACTAGAGTTAATTAAAAATCAATATTTACTGAGTTATCCCACTATAGCATCATTTATGCTGTTACTCAAGAACATGGTATTTACACTGTTTTATGACCCACAGCAGCCAGGAAGAGGTTCCACAATGTTCACCAAAATTTATAGCCCAACCTTCTAATACTTAAATGGAGTTTGCTCACAGGACATCTCATAGAGGTCAAATAATTTCAGTAATGAGGCACTATATATACTAATTTGAAAGTAACTCTTTCATTCAACAGATAACTGTGAGAAAGTAGTAAAATAAATTTCATCCTTTTATAGGTTTGCTATATGTACAGGTTGTAATTACAACTTCACTAGACTCTCCTTAAGGCCTTTCATCATGAGGAACATGAAGAAGATGAATTTATGGTGATACTATCTAAGAATTTTCACATGTGTGTTTGTAGAAGCAATTAAACAAAAAATAATTGTCGAGGTGCCCAGAATTCTGACACTATGAATAATTAAGTTTATTTCAAATAATAATATATGAATCATTGTATACTTTCCCTCCTGTGTGAAGTTTTATAGAGTATTTCCCTCATGTGAAGTTTTACAGAGAATTATCTGAAGAATACAAAAATGACTTTGTAGCAAATAAGAGAAAATGAGGGAATGCTGCTCATTCCTTATGCAGATCCAGCCACGACTTGCTCCCATTCTACACACTGCATATCCGCAGAGGAGACACAAAGTACCGTCGTGCAAGTGCAAATGCTCTGACTGTGACAACTCCATATATGACTGGACAAGAGCCTGAAGAATGATTTCATTTAAACCTGTATGAGAATTTAGTATGAAATGGGAAGAGACAAACCCTGAAGCACACATACTTGAGTCGCTGTCGTCTTGATAATATGAGAAAATAGGCACTGGGTTCTCTTGACTCTGGATGTATTTATTTTCCTCCAGCTTTAACCAGAACCATCTAGGAGAACAAAGACTATACAAGATCAAATATATAAATGTGCCTTGATGGCTAAATGCGGTAGCAACATCCCTCTCCAGAACAGTACAGTCAATTTTGGCTAATTTTACTGGCCTTGGCTATGGTAGTGCTTTCTGTATTTTCTTTAGTGCGTTAATTGGTATTTCTTTCTGCTCATTTTCTTCTGGCTAAGAGTCTGACTAACACTCCCAAAAAATCACTGTTCCTATCCTGAAAGTAATTGACTTGTCACCTCCCCCATCACACCTCCCTCCATTCAAACAAAAATCCCCACAACAGTGTGGTTACTTGGAATGCAAATAATTTCCATTTTTGTATTTGTTAATGCAATGACTTCACAGTTTTATCAGGTTTAAATAACAAACCCCACACACACAAACACAGAGCCCAATATGCTTTTTGACTTATTTCTTCCCATCCTTCCCTCACTCTCTTAACCAAACCCATGACCCACAACATCCCTCCTAAATCTGGGCTCTGACAGTGACGGATGCTTTTCTGAGTTGATTTTAGCTGATTGGTTCTGAGAGGCAATTGCAAAGCACCCACAGATGTCAGCTGCACTTCTATTAGACTTGCTGAGACAATCAGATAAATTTGGAGTAGACAGGGAAAATTACTCCGAGCATGAGCTTAGAACAAGGCCAGAAATAGTACGAAACATGAATTTTAGACATGAATGCCTGTCACAACAGTGACAAACTCACAGCACAGTCACCCAGCCAGAAAAACTGGACAATGCAAATACTAAAAGTGAGAGATTAAAATGACAAGGGCACAGACTACTGGAGATTTTTCTTGACTCTGAATCAGAATAGCCTGACTGCTCCTGAACTCTGTTTTTCGCAGGAAAAATAGTGGCACATATTTCCTTTAAGCATGCTTAAGTTCTTGCAGCAACTGACCCAAACCATGAAGGAGGCTCCCTGGGTGTAGGGCTTTGTCTACAGCTGCACATTTCTCATGCTACCCAAATAGAAGGGTATGTGAATTTAAGCCACCTGCGCACGCTGCATGTTACACCTTCAGACACTGTTTGCCCCCAAAAGGATTGCCTGTCAACCAAAGCACTTGCACACACAGACACCTTGGAAAAGGCTTATGCATGTGCAACTTATATATTTTCTGTGCATGCGAATGGATGTACTGAGAGGTCATCACTGCCACCTTAGAACAACTGGATTGTCAAACTGCATGGCCATGAAACTGGAGCAAACAGGAAAGCCAAATGTCTCGAGCTTTGCCAGGGGAGAGAAGGGTATAAAGCAAACTGGCAATTTTGAAGTCCTTTGAAAGAAGGAATATAAATTTAAAAAATAATAATAAAAAAAGAAGGTCTAGAAGTACTTGAAAAAAATCCTTCAATACTTGAAAATTTTTCTAGAGTATTTCCCTTTTCTTTCTTTTTTCCCCCCTTTCTCTTTTCCTCTTTTCCTTCAAAATCACCTAGATTTAGTGGAATTCACAAAGAATATTATTTTTCTCAGTTTTTTTTCCTTGTCAATCACCAGAAATAGTAAAAAAAAATATATTTTTTAAATGTTTCACTTTACACAAAGTATTTTCTTTCAGGAAAATCCTCATATTGCTTGCTTATATCTGTGCCATGTCTTGGCTTTTTAATCTAGTGCTTTTTGCACAGGCAAGCAAGGACCTCTCGAATCATCTGGCTTGGCCCTGTAACCTGCAGCACCCCAGCCATGTTCTCCTGATCAGCATCCTTATTATGACACTGTCGATACCACTGCTTCTGTATGCAAACACAGAGCCATATGAAGACATCTTTCTCACCCAAGTAAAAATCTCCAGCCAATCCTCTGCACAGCATGTCCTCCCATTACCAAGAAGAATGGGAGGAAAGCATTAATCAGCTGGGATATGAAAACAGTGAATAAATATGACTAGAAATAAGCTCGGGTTTTGGAAAATTAGAGATGAGCAGCTGTTGCTTCAAATCCTAAGACATTTTATACTGCTACATTTCTTTTTCCAAAACTGAGACGGTAGATCAGGTTGTTTTCAATAAAACCAGGTTGTTTTCAGTAATATATGTATAATCCTTTGTTCTGCATAGTAAGAACCATACATTTTCATTATCTCACGAGATACTTGAAGCCTATAAAATTATTTTTCATTATTTTGTTCCCAAGATGAATATTTAAGTATGAAGCCATTTTCAGTATTTCAGGAATTACTTCCTTTGGCTCAGGTGCCTCAACTAATAGATACTAGGCTACCTGGGAGGAAAAAAGAAGGAAAAAGGAAGGATGTCAGTGTCGTGCAGCCAGCCTGTGTGTGACATAAGTACACAGTGCTCTGGGACAGCACAGGGAACTTCAGCAGGACTTCAGCAATCAGCGGTGCCTGGGTGCAGTGTCAGTAGCCCAAGGCTCGGTCCAGATGTCCACGCAAGAAGCTAATGTCATCTGAGATGTCCAAGGGAATCCTGACCGTTTTCTCACTGCCCTCTCAAGACAGTCATGGGTGACCTGTACTTGCAGCATCACATACTCCAGCCCCACTTGGGGCTACCTTGTTTCAGGTAACTAAGGCATTTAATGGTACCAGATGTGTCACCCTAGAGATCTAGGAAAGCCCCAAGTGCTCAGCCTTTCCCTGTCCTCCACTACAAGTTCACCTAAAAGAGAAAGAGAAGTAGTAAAGAAGAAAGAGCTACTGCCTTTACCCTTCTCCCCATTCATCTCTGAAATAGCTTTGGCGTCATACAAAGCTAGGAGCAGGCTTGATGAGCCTGCTGTGTGCCAACTGCCTTAATATTCCTTAAGGAAAGGTCCCTTAACACTACTCTGCAAGGGCACAAATGTATAGGATTGGCAACCTTCATTCAGTACTCGTTCAGGAAGAGTTCTTGATGGAATACACACCTGAAATTGTGTGTGTCAAATTACAATCTTCACTTCTATTTAAATACTGTTTCATGGAACCAGTTCATCTCAACATTCATAGCAAAAGAAACTATGGCTGGTTTCAGTAGACCTACAGAAGTGTAGGGGAATCAATACTGTAATTTTATTCTGCATTGGATATAAATACAGTTACATAATTCGGAATAAAATGTGTAGGGGAATCAATACTGTAATTTTATTCTGCATTGGATATAAATACAGTTACATAATTCGGAATAAAATAGAGATATACCAATACAAGATTGCTGTGTATTTGTCTAAGATACTAAGTAGGCAGTGGCCTATGTTTGGCTGATTATTGTATAAAGAAAAATATGTATCACATCACTGAGCAGGAACTATGAAGACTAGCTCTAACCAAATTTCTCTCTGAAAAAAATGTGTTCCCACTGTCCACACTGGTTAAGGACACACACATACTGGTTAAGGATACACAATGTTTTGTACGTTTGATAGCTCATTTGATGCTTTTTAAAATAATACATTTTATTGAGTGTGGCTTTACTATACATGGCCATTATCTAGCTTTTCCTGGTAAGCAGTTGCATGGTTGGTGACATCAACTGTACTAAGGCTACCAGGTGTACAGAAATCTCATAAATGAAAATCCTCTATATATTTTGTGATATTTCTATTTAGAAAAAGAGAAAACATGAAAGCAGTCGTATAAGTTACCACACATGAACGAAGGGCCAGAGAAATTGTGTGGGAAACAAGCTGTTTTTTCTGAGGCCACAATAAAACTGGGAAATGCAGCTGCTCTGAACCTCATATCCAACCCCCATCTCTTCCAGAAATAGATTCTTTACTAGGAAGACATTAAACTTTACCTCACTGAAACAGTGACACTTGTGCTTAAGGCTACAATCAAGTATCAACTGCTGCTCTGCACTGAAGATCAGAAAGCCCTTGCAAGAAAGATGAAGGCTTCAGATATTTACTAGAGGTCAAGAAGCAGAAAGATGTTTTCCCATGTTTTTGAAAGCACAGAGTGTCTTGCCTCGGAGATCTGTCTGACTCTCCATTGCACAGAGCCCCACACACCTTCACAAAATGTTCTGCCTTTAGAATAAAATAAACTCTGTTGATGAGGAATCAGATATAAGCAGGAGGCCTAGAAATCATGCACAAAATGCTGGGTGCCTGTACTACTGCTCTACCCTGCTTACATGGCATAAACTGGAACTAGTCCTCCTACCTTTCATTTAAACTAGAGAAAAATAATGCCGAGTCCTACAAATTTCTAAAACTATGTGCTTTGTCATTTATCCCAAACTAAGTCAAGTAAATATTTACAAATAGATAGAAGTTACTTATTTTTGTGGGCCTTTTGCAGCACCATCTCATTTTGCTGCTGAGTCACAGATTGTAAATGTTTAACAAATATTGCTATTGAATAAAGTAGTCTGGGAAAATATCGCTTATATTTTTTAAGAAAAAGAGGTCAAAATTACATTTTAGGTTACATACTCTTCTTTTGTTTACCCTTCTCCCTGGATACCAAAATTACTCTTACCAAAATAATAACTACTAGTAAGTGGTAAATAATGAAAGCCAATCATGAATTATACAGTTGTGCAATTTCATAAAATATGCAGTTTAATAAAATTCTGGCCTTGTTCTGCTTTTTGCTTAAACCACCAGTGTATAATATTCTTTCAAAATGATAATAGCGAACTAAAATTTTTTTCAGTGAATTGAAAATTTTTTATTATATTATAAATTTATGTTTGACTATTTTTTTTTCCTGCAAAATGCTTCAAAAATTGAGAGTGTTTTACACGAGTCAGCTCATATCATTAGTAATTGTTCTATTAACTCAAACCTGTGGTACAAAAATATCCTCTGAAAATCTTACCTAGCCAACGTTATATATAAGATAAATTATAAAACTTAGGAGTTTGGTGTCCTTTCAATACACATTAAGAGAAGTTGATGGAAATAGTGCCATTCTTAAATCAAATCCAAAGCAAGAGTTGAAATGTGTTATTTCCTTACTCTTAATAAATTCTTTATATGAGCACTCATCTGAGGCATAAACTTCCATTAAAATTTAATACTATGAGTACAATAACAAGCTTTTAGATTTGAGAAAACCTCATGTGTCACCAAATGATCCAAATTAAGCTAGCACAGTGAAAAAGGGAATCATGTACTTACAGCAGGAGGAAATAGGCCTTTCTGAGGTGGTTTTCATAGCCTTTGGAGGCCACTTGGGTTTTGTGACTAATGAAGCAAGTATATACAAGTTCAGAGCTGTCATAACCCACCTCTGAACAGATAATCTATCTTTTGACGGATAATAAACCAGACCTGAGATTAGTTTGGATCATGTTGTGGGTTTACAGAACATTTACTAATAAGTCCGGTTTATTAACAGGAAATTTGAAGCTGCAGAATGGGATCCTCAGGAGCCTGTATACAATTTTTCATTATGACAGCTGTTGAGATGCTGCGTCTAAGCCCATGTTATAGAACGTAAGATCACTGATTACAAGAGGGGGAACGAGCCTCCTCAGCAAGGATGGCACTGTACACCAGCAGTGGGAGAAGAGGTTCCTCCAGCACTGTTGCTGTATTCCAAAACTTTCGTATTTATATGGATAAGATCAAATCCATGGCATCAGCCAAGTGACATTGCCATATTATTTCCTCTATTATGGTATTAAATCTTATTTTCTACTACTCGTTTTTGAAGTTACATTTTTCACATACAAATCCTTGAAAAAGCCTGATGGATTAAGCTGGCGGGAAGAAGGAATTCAAGTGAACAAGGCAGGCACTAGGAAAACAAAGGGACTTTCTCCATGACCCTGACAACTCCAAGGATTACCACTGGGGTAAAGATTTGGATTTCATATATGTATAACACTGCTACGGCACATCGGGTTTTTATACATCATCTTTTGCTTGTTTTTTCTAAACTTTATGTTAAGGAACTGTTCATTTTCCAAAATCTGAGTTTTTCATTGCACAAGATTCAAACCCATCTCTGAATGCACAGACAAAGCAGTATTTTTATGGATTGTTGCTTAAGTTGATGTGCTCACTTCTGGTAATAAAGATGAAATGTCAGACCTAAATAACGTATACATTTAGCAGACTTCTCTAGTGAACAATTTATTTTGATTTCTGAATTAATTACCTCCCCAAAGAAATCAAAAAGCACCACCCCTGAACTGTTTTATGAATTAAGCAGCAAAGACTATTTGCATCAGTAGCAATTAAGCCTAATTTTGATTAAATATTATTATTCCTGGAATGGGTTCTGCTGACTTGCATCCTTACGTGACACTGGGAAGACAGCATAACTCCATTATAAAGAAAAATTGGTATAATAAAACTGCTCACCATTGCTCTCTAACAGGTGTACAGTCTTCAAAACGGGTAGGCAACAATCTTGCACAAATCTAATTTGTCCTTTCACTCTGAAAATGAAAAATTTCTGTTACTTCTGGCATTGGTCTGAAAATGGAACTCTCACCATGCCAAATGGCTGACTCAGCAGCCATCATTTATCTTAATTAAAGTTCATCTTAATCAAGCTATTGTCTGTCAAATATAATGGCACTTAAAACTAAGGTCCTTAACATGGTTGTATGGTTCACAGGGGGAACATCCATCAGGAACGAATCTATAGCTGCAACTTAGTCCTGTTAAAAAGGGAAAGAAATAAAACAAAGCAACTGTTACTTAAAGTAAATGTAGCTACAATCTCTTATCTGTTGCCCAAATCATTCAAAGACAAAAAAATCACAAGGGACTGCAAAGTCACTTTTGTCCTCAGCAATAAACAAAGTCTGTATTTTGCTCAAAACCAAAAATACAAAAATACATTATCAATTTGAATGAGCTAAAATCTTCACGACAAAGATGAGAATTTGAGCCATTGTAAAACTCTTTGTCAAAATAAACACTTTTCTAAATTTCTTCTACACTCCTGTCAGCCCATTTTCTAGAGTACAATGTTCCCTATATTAAAATAAGTAAGAAGGAAGGTCATACTCATTTCTTACAAAATTGTCTTTTTCATCTGCTCAACTTTGAATCTATAAATCTCTAACTTTAGGCTCTGTACTGGGAAGCCCTGTACTGGAAAAAGCATTTTTAGATACAGCTGATAGACTCTTTTTCAGAACAAGGACAATAGCTTTTTTCATACATGAGCATTTTGGGAACATCAGCTATGCATTAAACAGGCAAGGAAAAAATTTTATTTTCTTTTCTAATTATTAATTTTTTTTTCTTCATTCCAGAATCTGCTTTGCACTGTGCTATATCTACAGCCCATGCAGTGAGCTGGCAATCTAAGGTCGTGGAGAAGAGTCCTTCTTGGTTACATGAATGGAGGCTGAAGTCAGTTCAGGGACGGATGCAGCACGTATACAATATATACCTCAGCTGCTCCTTTAAGTAGCTCCATGACCCCCAAATCAGGAGGGGTCCCTAGGAGAAGCATTTCTTCTAAGCACAGCAGTAACTGCTAATGCACCCCCAAAAAGCTCACCAAAAAGCCTGATTGATTTCTACTTATTAATGATGAAATAAACTGAGTGGGAGACTGGAGCAAGTAAGGCTCAGCCTCAATGGTTTTAACAGCTGACAGTCAACTCAGAACTGAAAACCAACCATGAAGGTGTCAGTACAAAAATGGAAGTGGTACCAAAACCAAAAATAAAGTCTACCGGTAGCTGCCTAATGATCCTGGGCAAAGCAGGAACACAAGGGAGCGCACCACTGCTTCCGCAAGCAGCACTTGGGACCAGGGGCATGCCTGAAAACACGGACACCCAGCAGGCCAAAGCTGCAGGGGTACAGCCAAAGACGGATCAAAATCCAGCCGTGGGGCGACGTATGTCGCAACAAGCACTAGCCTGTCTGAAATGCTGCCCCACGACCTCCTCTCAGCTTGACCATCGCAGAGCCCAGAGCTCCCCATGTTCTCCAGGACTTGCAGGACATTCCTGACCTGGGGCTACAATGGGAAGCGAAGCCTAATCACATAAATCGACTCTGAGAGAGCCTCTTTTCTTTGCAAAGGCGTCTCTGCGTGATGCACAGGTCTGGAATTACGTTTAAAAGTTCCTAGTCACTTGAACGTGGCCCCTCATCCCCAGAAAGCAGCTAACAGAGACAGCCCAAGTCGATCACAGGAATGACCATCCGAGCAATTACCCTAGCAGCAGTCACTACTACTTCCCATTACTTCTAGCACAGACACGGCTGCAAATACAAAGGCAGCAGAGCATTAATTTGAGGGCAGCAAAGGCTTGTTTCTAAATGCATCACATTCCTTCACTTCTCCAGTTTTTTTGCTTCCATTTCGGCTTCACAAACATGGTAGTGAAAGAGCTTCCTCCCACCCACCTCCCACTGTAGCAGCTACTGTTTGTTCAGAAAGAAAAGAGCAACCAACATTAATTAATGAATGATCGCCTTATATGAGTGATTATTTTTTAGGACTAGAAGATTAACACAGGATATTTCCTGGGCCTTTTCATTTTAAGAACAAAAAAAGGACTACATCTATCAGGATAAATGTCTATATTGTACTTATGGTCATGGCTTTTTTTCCTGTGGTCATGCAGAATGGGTGGCAAAGGTATTTTTTCATATACATAAAAACCCTTAATGTTGATATTACATTGCTGCTAACTGGAAGAAAAATAGTCAAATTATGGTGAAAAAAGGTCATATTTTGTTACTTGCTTAATTATGAGCAAACCCCAAATTCACAGAATTATGGATTATAGGATGAAGGTCATGTCCACAACAACAAAAATAAGTGGCAATCAGGGTAAAATCCTCAAAATGTCTTCTGCATTCACTGCACCAAGGAAGCAAAGATGTTTTCCGTATGTTCATTATGTACTTAATCAAACTGCTTTATCCAGTATGTTTATTTATGTATTAAAACACATATCCCCAGCATTCTATGGGGAATTCTTAAAAATTATTGTGAAAAATGAAAATCATCATTCAGAATTTAACTAAATGTCATAGTAGTAGTAGTAGTAGTAGTAAATAAAATCAGCTAACCTATTCAAACCTCAAAAAAAAAAATCATTTCTTGAAGCCAGCCAAGTAGTTTGATTTTAACTCATCATGCTATGTTTGAGGAATGAGGCTGTAGACATAACTCAGCTTCCTAGGACTTTAGCAAGTTGGCAGAACTTGGCTTTGTCATGAGAAAGGCATACTCAGTGTTCGGTTATGCGAGGCAGGCATTTGCCTGCTATGCCACTTTTGCTCAGGGAAACGGTAATTAAACGAGTTTACAAGTTACGTAAATTATTCTGCAGTCTCCATATATCTTGAAAGCAAGCTAAGTTTTAACTTGTTTCAGTGCTGGGGGGCTACAGGCTACATGCAGCCCATTAGAGGTGCATCTGAGCAGTATCACCAAACCCTTACACAGGGTCTGCTGCCTGGGCAGGGGTGATGAGGAAACCAAGGCGGTCAGAGTTAAGCAATTCTCATGTGAAACACTGTTATGCAGTAATAGTCAATGGCAATCCAGATCACTTCCCTAAAAATAAAAGTTTATCAGACATATTCATCAAGATTTACTTTACCCTGCAACTAGATTTGCACCCATTAAATTATTGGCCAGTGCATTATCCTTCACATATCATTTAAGATAGTAATCTGGATGAATGAATCAAATTTCTCTCCCGTCCCCAGTGCTCTGCAGTGTTCTGCAAACATAAAGCAATTCCAAAGCAAGAATACCTCAATGGTGCTTTCCAAGGCAGAGACTGGTAAGTGGCAATATAAGAGCCACTCTAATGGATGCAGCTCCACTTTCTGTGACTGGCAGAACATTTCTGGCTTGAGGTGAAACAGAACTGCTGGGTTAGAAGAGTAGTAGAAAGATCCTGGAGCCCTGGCAATTCCTAGAGACCGCAGCAATCTCTTTGCTGAAGAGAACAGAAGTGGCCTAATCCTTTAGTGTCCACGAACATATCTGTTCTTGCATCTGTGCATATGCAAACATAAAAACAAGAAAGAACATAAAAATCCCACCATAATCAGAAGCTAGAAGTGAAAAAACTCCAGATTTTTGGCCAGTTTCAGTCAGTTTGGGCAGGGAGTGGAGTGTCTTTAAAAAAACAGAAATGGCTTATATACTTGATCATATTAGCAGAAGAGACCTAATTTTGTGTTCCCCAGAAGGAAAGCATAATATAAGCTCAGCATTGTTTATTCCACTGAACTTTTGGGTAGCCAGTCATAAAAGCAGCATATACATATTTGAAACAGGGCACATCAGTCTCTGCCATTTACCTCAACAGTATTTAAAGGACACGAGCTGGAATTGAGACATTACAACAACATCTAAGGGCCCTGAAAGGCACAAGAAAAGTCACGTTACGGAACAAGGAGAGAAGACTTGAGAGAGGGGAAGTTTGCTGTGGAAGGAGTCCACAGGGACACAGAGCAAACTGTTAGAAGTCTGGTTTAACTAGAATACAGTACAGACCAATGTCAACAATACATTATTTATACCAGCTTCCTTTCAGAATTTTTCCAGCTCACCTTAATGCAGAAGGATTTATAGCTTTAACTGAAAGTAGGAGGACCATTAGTTTCCTCTCAAATCTATCATAAATTCTGCTGGTCCTAGAGAAACATCCTGCAAAATGGTCATTCTACAACTCTGATTTTCTTCAGGTTTGACATTCCTCTTTCACATCCAGTCACACAAGGTTAGGAATAAGCTTTTAATACATTTATCAAGAGTGCAAGTTTGCTGTG
This sequence comes from Nothoprocta pentlandii, assembly GCA_013398315.1. NCBI lineage: Eukaryota > Metazoa > Chordata > Aves > Tinamiformes > Tinamidae > Nothoprocta > Nothoprocta pentlandii. Next base: position 3,151,140 of record VZSG01000018.1, on the reverse strand, counting down.
AAGCTCCCATTTTCCTCTTTCTGCAGCTAGAGTGGCACATCTGCCATTTTATGATACTGCTTCCTTCCATCTGGGCCATGATGGATTTAGCTTAAGATTCAACCAAGTGCAGTCATCAGGACATGTCCTCAAGGGACCAATGCTTAACACAGCTAATTTCCAATAATAAGATAAGACTGACAGAAAGAAATACACTTTTTTGATGAAAACAAAATGCATCTGAAAGTCTCCAGCAATAACCAACATTCAACCAACCTAGTAACATTAATTAAAGAAAATAAATTCCTGCAGCATGGTGCATATCTTGTGAACACACTAAGCTTTCTCTATACTGCTTTCCTCCCTTTTCTGCTGTGCAGGCAATACAGATCCCAAAGCTATCCGTATACAGCTCCTAATACATTTTCTCCACGTTATTAAAGTCTCTTACACTTCAGGAGGAAGCGACTCCTCCAGGAGCAGGGGACTGTATTAAAACCCCTTTTTGGAAGGGGTCCCCAGCCATGCCAGCACCCAACGGGCACCTGTGAAACATGTAAAAAAGTCAGCTGGTCAGAAAGCTACAGGTAGATGAGACTGGAAGACCCTACTTTCACTGCAGAAGCTTATTGATTTTATTTCTAAGTAGCCACACTCAAATATGGTCTTATAAGAAAGTCGCAGCATAATTCAAAAGATGATCAGATGCTATACTGGCAAGGGCCAATATAATTTTTATAATCCAACAGACACGTTTTTAGGAAATAGATAAAACACTTTCCTGAACTTTTCTATATAGTAACAGTACCTGTGGATTTAAGAAATTTTATATTTCAAATCACTGTGATGTAAAATAGAGTCCTTTTATTCTGAAATAGTAAAAGGTTCTTTTTTCCCAAAAGGAACCGTCAACTGTTAGAGATAAAGTCTGTTTCAATGTTCTTGTATTTTTTTTTCAATCAAAACTGCTTTGTCAAAAAATTCTACAATGTAACTTTTATGTAATCAATAATATTAACATAACAGAAATTAACTCACCAATAGAGCTGTAACATTTATTTTTAGATGAAGATATTTGAAGTCTTGGGGCGATGAAATGATTTTAAAGAATTTTTTAAAAATATAAGTAATTTCAAAATACGCTTTTGTTTCACTTCAGGAAAAAAAACAGAATTTTAAGACTCTGAATTGTGTCGAAGTACCGACTTTATATCATAAAAAAATCACAATTGCACTTTACTTCCAGACTACAGTGTCCGCAATGGATTTTTGCAAACGCTCTTGTAGAGATCTGTTGAAATCACGCGTTGACAATACATTTCCATCAAAAATTATACCTCCATGGTAAAAAATAGATATGTTTTTGCTGGGTTACTGTGATTTTTACCTGTTTCTAGAATAGCATCTTGATATGCTGTGTCCGTGTTCCAGGAGATTTGGAGCTGCTTCCCTTACGGACAGAAAATGAGCTATAACTGCAAGTGTTAGCAACACATTTCTCCCTACCATATCAGCAACTGAATTGTCAAGCAAGTTCCGACTGCAGAACCTTTTCTCCCCAGCAATAATTAGAGGCATTAATATGTTATTAGCCTCAGATCCTCAGATTCTTGCTAAATTTGAAGAGAAAAAGATTAACGAAGAAAAAACTCTATGGATCTGAAATAACAAACAACAAACAACAACAAAAACAAAATACCTCCTGGTATTATTCAGTTTTCCCACGTAGTCCTGAAATACAAACTCTTCATAGAGGAGAATCATAAACTGATGCTAATGTGAGTCAGCACGGAATTCAAAGCAAGTTCACAGCTGACATGAACGACAGGGAAATTAATTTAGAGCTTCTTTTTACAGAGTTGGATTTCACGTATGTGATTTCTCTGTTCATAAGTAAGCAAATTTACGCCACAGATTTTATACACTAATGAAGTATAATAAAGTGCATAAAGTATAAGTTAATGCAAATCCTTCATATTTTATTATTTTTTTCAGAGGCTGTAAAGCCTCTTTTACACCACTCCATCTTCTTTCCCACACCAAGAGGCATAAAAACCAGAAGTCTCCATTTACTGTGTTCACTGGACACAATCTGACACGCCACCACTCATTTCGAGACGGGCATCTCAAGGCCACCTCCTCCAGTTTAAAATAAGATTTAAAGCAGGTTCTGCAACATGAGCTGTGCCATTAAACCAACTGGAAGGCACTAAGGCACACAACACGGACGGGGAATATGACCAGGGAATGTATTAAAACCCTAGCAGCAATTGGAAGTCAAAGGTGGCAAGGACAGCACTCAAAAATCACGAACCTGGTCATGCTCCCCAAACAGCACAGTCTGAGGCTGAAGCTACTGTTATAAGGTGGATGCTGCTGCCCAATGCACGAGCAATGCAGTTTTGAAGAAGCATCAATATTATACTTAGCCGAAGGAACTATGTGCCTGGGCTCACACGTGGATTAATGTGACTGCAGCACTCACAGGATCTACGCGGATCTTTCCCCGTTGTGCCGTGCTGGCTAACACCCCAGAACTAGATACCAACGCTACGCCCGAGGCGGAATACAAGTTCTCCCTGGAGCAGAGGTTGCCTGAATTTATCAGTTACACCTGCGTTCCCAAACGCTTGTTTGTTTTGCTGTGCAAAATAAAACACGGTCGCTTTTGAAACTTTCCTCTGTTCAGAACCAAGGCTTAAGGTGCTCAGAATCAGACACCCTGAGCAAGTTACTCTTGTAGTTTCCAGGTATCGAGGATGTTTGTGGCGGGAGGACCAAGGAGTAAATGGAAACTATGAAATCAAAGTATAGTTATAACGATGTGATGTCTATTCACTATAAAAAAAATTAGCTACTTTTAAAAGAATTCCAGAAGTCTATTTTTTATTCTTACTTATATTTTGGAACCATTAGAAATAGACTCCTGGCTATGATACTTCTAAGTGTTTTTGCTTGCATTGTGAATCAAGTGATTCACCCTCCTTGTTCACTGTTAGGTTTGGGGCTGATCATAACAAACATCTGCTCTCTCTCCTGTGCAGTGCATTAACTATCATCGCTCTCTAGCTATCCAAGGTGGCCTCAAACTCACCTTTACACCTGCTTTCAGGATCTGATTAATCCTTTGCTTCCCTTTTTATACTTCAGGGTTCCTATTTCACAAAGGCAACACCTGCCACCTCTTCATTATTGTAGAGTTTCTCACCCACAGATAGAAAGACTCAGAGAAAAATTATCAGTGTAACCTGTACCCATAAAAATATTAGCATCACTGAGAGAATCCCAGAAAAATGGAGAGAAACCCTAGCAAATATATTGAAAAAAATAAGGAGATTAATAGTGCGTGTGTGTTATTAATCAAGAAGAATGAACTTCATGCTCTGTCTTTCATTCTTATTTGGATATTTTGCTATCAAGAGAGGAGAAAAAAGAATTGTGGTGTCTTTCCCATACGTATTAGTTCTGCAAAGCAGGGAGACAAACATCATTCTGACAAAGCATCAGCAACTTGAAATATGCCTTGCAGGCAGCATGTAGTGAAGTAAGTATAACCACATAGACAAATATATTGAACCATGTGGTTAGAGAGCAATGATTTGTCTTGCAGCAACTATGAGATATTCAAAATCGGCTTTTTATTTTTCTCCTCCACAGCTGGAGGGAACTATATTCCCTATACACACACACGTGTCTGTGTATATGTGTGTGTGTGTGTGT
>VZSG01000018.1:3087614-3134987 GCA_013398315.1 Nothoprocta pentlandii | reverse complement strand
CTTCTCCAGAGAAAACAGGCCCAGCTCACTCAGCCTCTCCTCGTACGGGAGATGTTCCATTCCCTTAATCATCCTGGTTGCTCTTCTCTGGACCCTCTCGAGAAGCTCCACGTCCCTCTTATACTGGGGAGCCCAGAACTGCACACAGTACTCCGGGTGTGGCCTCACCAGAGCTGAGGAGAGGGGCAGAATCACCTCCCTTGACCTGCTGGCAACACTCCTCCTGATGCAGCCAGGATCTCATTGGCCTTCTTGGCCACGAGGGCACACTGCTCACTCATGGTTAACTTGGTGTCAACCAGGACAGCTTGGTCACCTGACCTCAGCTTGGTGACCTGACCTCTAAGTGGTAGAAGCAGAAACAGAAGAGTTTCAAAAAGGTCAACGAGTCTGATTAGAGTGTGGACAAATTTTCATATGAAAAGAAATGTAAAAGACTACCGTTATTTAGTTCCGAGACAATATAAATAACAGGTGATTACATAGACGTATAAGAAATAATAAGAAATAATAAGAAATAGCAGAAGAGATGTCAGTCAGTAGCAGTTATTACCATAAGAGTGAGAGAACATCCAAGGGGGAAAAAAAATCAAAATATAAAACTGATAAAAGGAAATACTTGGTTACATAGTATATAATTAATCCACGGGACTTCAATATGTGAAGTTTATTGCTAAAGGCAAGGTTTAATGGGATGCCAAAAGGATTTGTTCATACAGAAAAGACAGGTATAGCTATATTTATACTCCAAGCAGAAAAAAAGCCCATGGGTTCTTAATCCTCAGCTCAGTGGAATCTCCTTTTCAGCCAGGGCCAGGACCTCACACTGGTTCTCTTCAAATATCTACTATCAACCACTGCTGAAAGGAGACAGCTCAAGTATCAAAAATACTGACACAGCTCACAGGCCAACGTCACTATGACTTTATTTAACGATGCTCTTCCTGCCCTTTCGCAAAGCGTGAGCCAGAGAGTATCCATTGGGCTCCCTGCTAGGCTTGCACAAAATACATGGCCAGCTGTATTTTAAACCACTGCCATAGCTGCTGCTGCTGCACGTGCCATTTACTCCTCATTTACGTATCTCCAGTGATGAGTGTCCCAGCTCAGGGAGCTAATCCAAAACGATGAGGGCCCCTGCTGAGATACCTGGCAGCTCCCAGGCAGGAAAACGCTGCTGCCCCGATATGGAGTGAGAACCGGGGCTGGCACACACGGGTGCTGCGGCCACCGCACAGCTCTTGCACCCTCCTTCACCCCACCCATGGCCTCGCTCTCCATGCGAGGCTGGCGTCTAGGGAAAAACCCCAAGACCGCAGAGAGGACAACAACAAACCCTGGATTGTGACACTCACTGGAAAAAGTGAGATTGAGGCAGGGAATTCAGAAGGGGACAAGGACCGTGGCCTCAGCACAACGCCTCTGAAAGCCTTACAACAACCTGTCAGGAACATTTAATAGCATCAGATAACACCAGTGGTGACAGGTGCCTCTGAAGCAACACTCCTAACAGTCTCTCCTGATCATTTCAGCACAGAACAGCCGTGCGGCACGGCTGCACGGGAGCCTCACCTCATCTCCCACCAAGAGGCACGTCCTTAGCACAAGGCCCTGGTGTGCAGGAAGGGAGCCCTGAGGCAGAGAGGAGCCCGGCAGGAGGCCAAGAGCCAGGAGGAAGGACAGGACGGACAGCAGCAGCCGGGCCTGCGCCACGAGCCTGCCCTGCGAGGCCTTGCGCAGCGCACGGCTGACGACGCTTCCCTCCCAACCTAAATTACCCGGTTAAACCATCCAGAAAGGGTTGCAGTCACTGAGCTGCTAATAGCGAGACCAGATGCCAGTGGGGTAATGAGCCCTATCTTGCCCATCTTCACCTTTAAATATAACAGATAGGTGATAGAAATCCAGCAGATTGCCAAACTATATGGTGCACACAAAGAAGTTCCCGTTTTGCCCCCTCATCCTTTAATTTTGAGGAAAGGGGCAGCCAGAAATAAACTACAGGCTGACACAGAATCTCAGCGTCACTGAGGCTTTCAACTTTGGTCCTCTGATTGCATCTCATTATGAGCCTAATAAATAGTTCTACGTGCGTTTTGTAGCTTATCTGTTTCTTACAGCTAGAGCTGTACTTTCTTATTCCCTGCTCCTGCCTGACAATGAAGTAAATACACTTCAATACTCTTCTGGAGCTCCTTTTTCTTGTCTTCACCTCCTCAGCACTCTGCGTACACCTGGGTCACCATATATCACACGCGTGTTACAGCACACGGCCGGCTGACAGCTGCCAGAACTGCTAAGCAGAGCTTTCATTTTCATTACCAGTAAGTGAACTATTCCGTGGGCCTTTTATTAAGGTCAGTCTGATTCAATAACCTACAACTTCCTTGGAGAAAATAACTTCTTTATTGCTTTTAACTGGATATGTACCGAAAGAAAAATCAAGGTGACTGTACTTGATTACATTTTAGGAACCAAAAACCAATAGCAGAAATATTCTTGTGTATATCTGTTAAACTGATCCTTAGACTCCTGCTGTTCCTCACAAGTGTTATTTAACTTGAATTAGTGATTAACCTAAATTCACCTAGTCTCCTTAGATAGAAGATCAGTAGCTGAATGTCTTAACCTTTAAAGACCCATGGTTTTGCAAAACCAAGTAAGAATATTAAAAGGGTTCCCTTCCTTTCAAAAAAGCACAGTCAGATGTGCACAGAAAGACACAGATCTCACAATCTTTAGTCAGAAGAATTCAATGCCTGAACAGCTTTTCCTTTTATTTCTCAGCACTGACAGTATCAACTGAGGCTGAAAAGTGCAAAAGCTCTGAACAACAAAATGTAAAGGCGTGATGGTCCCCAGAACTGAATCTCAAGAATGGCTTCCCTGGATGCTTTCTATTGCAAACACAGTTCTAAAACATGCATCAAAACAGCTTATATATAAATATATATTTGTTTAAAAAGTTAAAAACAAAAAACAATTGGTGGTATATCAAGTCCTCTGGATTTTGTATCTCATTCTACAGCGCTGACAGTCGTTGCACCCAACTTTCCACACTCAGCTTCAGTTCTGACAGGAATCATGTGGAAATTATTTCTCCATTTGGCCTCTGTTATCAGAACCCATCCAATTCAGCTCTCTAAGCAACCACCACTGTATATGGTGATATATTTTCTGTAGCGACTGAAACTACCATACTAATTTAATACAGCACGCTAAATAGACATTAAATCACCACCAACGATAGCTAGATTTTTTACTAAGTTATTTGGCATGAGACAATTCTTACTGTGTTACAGCTCACCAGAACCATGCTTCTTGGGGCCACAGATATGCGCCAGAACAACAGTTTTGTTCTGGCAACAAGATGATGCTAAAGGATCAAGAGCTCAGTGGAGCCGCTCCGTGCTCAGCAGGTCTGGGCTAGTCCAGGAGAAAGCACTGACTTCTTCCCTTTTCCCAAAATACATGGCAAACCACTATCTACACCTCCTCACTCAAAGACAAAATCCCATTCCCATTGCTCCTTATTCCAATACTTCGTTTCCTCAGTTTTTCATGCTGAGATTTGGCAGAAATGAGATCCTCCAATGTCCTCTTAAGCTGCTTAAGCTACATAAGAAATTACTAACTTCAAAAACCTTCGCTTATATACAGCTCCATGAACATCATATACTGGAGAGCAGGATTGTAATAGAAGCAATTCAGCTCAGCAAAATGACTTTTAAAAGTAATCACTGAAGCATCTGCTTCTCTCTTTTTCTCTGTGCCGCTTTTCCTCTACTCCGAGAGCAGTTTCTCTCCATCGTATCATCTGCTCGGGCTCTGACCAGGTAGATCCCAGTATCTTTTGATTGAAAGGAAAAACTCTGTTGGCTCCAGTTTCTCACACTCCTGGACTACAGCTTTCAATTAGGGCTGGAAGCCAATCTACCCTCGAGGTTTCCATTTCAGAGGAAAGTCAGACATGAAACCACACAGCACTATGTTTCCCATGGACCCCGGATTCTCTTTTATCACTGCAGAAATGTCCCTTAGAGCACACATGCGCTTGCATTGTTTTTTCTCAAAGTCAGCCCAGTTTCTAATCAGGGGGTCTCAGCATAGCTTGTTATCTACAAATAAAGAAGCTTGACATTAGCAGTTGCTCACACCTCATGACCTTTGAGAGTGTATGAGAAAATAATGGATTTTGTAAAAAAAATAAAAATCTGGCACACTTTGTGAAAGGCAAAGATCAAAGGCTATATCTTTCATTTGGTGGGAGATGTTCAAGTGCAGGTAAACTAAACTGATTGGACTGGATTCTCTACTATATCTCATCACCAGATAGACCAGAGCCACAGGCATTTCACATGTGATTATCCATACTGGCATTCATGTGAGCATGCCCTAAGCTGAGGTTAGCATCTGCATTTCATCATCTGATGTTTTTGTGTCTCAGTATTTTACAGGGCTCACATATGAAAACTACCTGAAAATATTCTAAACGTTCCCAGGGACAGTAACAGGGTAAACAATAGCATTGTATAGTTGTAAAATGAATTATATATCATTTAACATAATACATAATTCACACAGGGCTGTACTTTAGATAGTATTTGATATGCAGAACAATAACTTATTACTGAGATTCTGAGTTGCCATTATCCTTATGCTTCTGCTGTTAGGTCATCTTATGTCAAGTGGCAAACATGAAACCCATTTGCTGTTCATAGGTCAGTCATTCAAAAAATACAGTGCAATGTCAAAAAAAATACCCAACAAAAAAACCACACACACACAAAACCAGTCCAGCTTCAGAAAGCAAAATCTGACAAATATTATAGATAAAAAAAAGTTCTTAATAATTACTTGCAGCAAACATAGCAATAAACAAGTACAAACATCAAGGGAGTACTAAATTATTTGAGTTTTATGCTGATGACCATAAATATCTTCTGTACTAAGAAAATCCCTTAGTCCCTTTTTAAATTAGATTTTTACAAGTATGGAAAATATAATCTGAAATACCTTTTATAGTGCTGCACATGCCAAATCCATCACGAAATTAAGCATTACTACTGTTCTAAAATAATATTTCAAACATCTTAACCTTTTTTTTTTTTTCTCTCCTTTCTCCTCTCCCTTGCTACAGGTGCTTTCTAATTGGGCAAAATATAGCAGAAATGAGAAGAAAAAAATATAACAGTATGTTTGCTTAGATCATTGCTTCTACATCATTACCAGAAACTTGACAAAAGGAATGATCCATGAATAATCAGTTACTTTAGAACAGATCAATGTTTTTATCATGCTATTCATTTAAGAGCATTTTGACTCCTGTAAAGAGGGTAGGGAAAAGAGAACAAGTCAATGTAATGTTTACTCTGACATACAAGCAAACCACTCCATTTTAATTCTTCATCCTAACAGCAGACCAATTCTAGTTCTATGCTTCTATTTCTTCCCTGATATTAACACCATGCCTAGGCTCCCGAATGTCCTTAAACTCTGCTTTTTAACATCTGTAGCTGGAAAGAGACACTTAGCAGTAAATCCACACATGGGACTCATGTAACCATGCACAGGCTTAAAATTCAGCTAGCCTCAGAGATATTGGCATCTGACAGTCTAAAACATTACTTTCTGCCCGCCTCCTGCAGGAGGGCATTTGTGGAGTGCAAGATATACCCTTTTCTGATTCCCAACTTGGCAGAAACTCTTCTAAGTACAGACAGGAACAGTATTCAGCTAGCTAAGGCTTTTCTAGAAGTATTTCATTATATGAAATATTAAGCAAGTGTTTTATATTCAGAGTATTGTAAATTGTCTCTTTGTATAACTTTAAATTTTCATTTTTTTTATTGATAGAGCAAAAAAATTTATCTGAGGCCAACAAATATGAAAATTCTTGAAGAATAAATTTAAAATCTAACTGTTTAAGCACATTGCTTCTATACAAATCAGGATGTAGCTGTATACATAGAAGTTGATAATAGTGGTATATAAGAAAGGCTTCAGGCCTTTTTAATGTACAAGAAATTGAGTTAATAGAGTTTCTTTTACCAAATCTGCTATAGCTGAGTAATTGTCTATAAACCTATCTAACACTCTGTCCCAAAGATCCCTATAAACAGACTGGTTTTCAGACCCAAGGGGCTAGGAGAAAACAAGACTCCAAATATAAGATAGTGGCAAGAAAAGATACTTTTCCTAACAGGAAAGCAAACCCCAACCATCATTTGCTCACTCTTATTCCTCTCAGTGCCAGCAATTCTCAAAGAAGCTGAGGAGTACAGTCAGCCCATGAAAAAGGCAGGTCAGCATGTTTCTTAATTTGGTATGAAGGGATAAGACTATTTTAGAGGCATCTAATGACAACTTTCATAGAAGAAGTCTGAACGAAAGAAAAAGTAGGAATCAAAAAGGCAAGATGAACATTAAAGATGTAAGAGCACAAAGCAGTATATTCAAGATGAATAACTCTAATATGAAGGACTTTCAAATAGAAACAAAATCAAGCTTTTTTTTTACAAAGCAATATAATTATCATAACTGATTTCTCAAATTAATAGGGAAGCATCTTCATAGAAGACTCAAGTGGAAAAATCAAGCCTTTCTTTTTTAAGTCAAATTTCCTTTCATGATTTTTGTGATGCTTCAAGAAAAAAAAACAGCAATATCTTCATGTGGAAATGCTAACAATCCAAATATCTCCATTTGCATGGAGGCTTGATCAGTCTGTATACTACTAAATCTTAATTTTGATCAGAGTTACAAGGAAAACATATACAAGGAAATCAGACAGCCAATGTAAGTCTGACTAGTAATACTGTCAAATGTAAAAGCAAACCAACCTACTCCATCAAGTCCATCGTACCATGAAAGATTATGTGACTATTCTCAGGAGAAATGGTCTGGAGATATGTCACATTTGAACATTATCATGTTTCTGTGGCATATGAAGAGGGCATTTTCTCCACCTCGGGCAAATGCACAGAAGGAAAAGTTCATTACAGTTTCAAATACCTTTACTCTCCAGAAATTTTAATTTCCATTTGGCGAACTTTTTATGGACAGATAAAACTACACAGAAGACATGAGAATTTTGGGGAGTGAGGGTGAAGGAAGCGGAGAGTACCAGTGAAAGCAAACAGCACCAACAGACATTTTTCTTCTATATTTGTGATCATTCAATCCCAGCGCATTTATTTCTCTGTTCTTGTTCATAACTCTCATATCATCACTTTGTGTTGTCTTTTCAAGTCATCACCTACATGTTAACATTATTTATGTGCAGTGTTCAGTATCCTTTGTGTTATTCTTACATTACTACTCTTCCTGTGTGCTATATTTTCCAGACCCTTAAGCACACTTCTAGCTCTTCCAAGGACTTCTTAATTTCACCCTCCCTCACTTCTAGAACTGCCCGAGTGATTTAGTGCATTTGTCATGTTTATGTTTTTATCATCATCAAGAATATCATTTTTATGTTCTTGTTTTCCGTGCTTTTCTTACTGTACTAGATTTTTAGTGATGAAGAATATTTGAAATAAAATGTATAGAATGAGTAACAAAATCTGTTTTGCACTATAATTTTATTCTAGTTCAGTATAAAATTACATCTAAAGGAAAGCAAAAAGGGGAAAATGAAGATATTGGCTTTCAGAACATCAGGATTTAGGGAAAAATCAACAGGTTGAATGCAATTGAGTGTAATAAAACAGCAGAAAAGAAACAGCAGAGAGAAACTGAAACACGCATAATGAGATAAAAGCGTGCCCAAAGGATATGGAAAGCATAACATATAGCAATAAAATAAGGAGTTTTAAGAGCAAATATGGGCCCAGGAGGAAAGGAAAGAAAAAAGACAAAAGAAAGAGCACAACCACTGCAGCCTTTCTCCAAAAGATTTGTTTGGTCATCTCGGCCATACCTCAGGTTTTGATAATATTTAAAACATCAAGAAAAGTATTTGAAAAATCATAAAGATCAGCACTGTAAAAGACAGCTGCAGAGAAAATAAGGAAAAACATGTAAAGGGATCCCTGAAATTAGAAGGAGCTGTTTTCCCTGGCTACACATATTCCTATTTGTTCTATAAACAACAGGAGCTGAGAATATACAGCAATTTCCAAGCCAAAAGAAATATACCATTGGTGGGACTTATTCTTCTAAGCACTAAATCAAGCAACTGTTATTAAAAACAGCTTTTTGTGAACAGGAACCTCATTCATAGATGTTTTCCTGAGTGTGACCATTGACCAAAAGAAACTACTGAGATAAAGATCTAGTAGGAAGAGCTAGGAGAAAAATTACACAGAAACAAACAAACTCAATTCAACCAAATTCAATCAAAACATAAGAGAAAAAATACATGTGTAGCTTGAGAGTATTATATTTCATGTATCATTCAGACATAAGGCTCTGCCTTTGGAGATATTTTAACCAGTGTTGTAACCAACACAAAACCCCCGTAGTCGATCTATACCCTTCTCAAGTCATAAATACTGTGCAACGCCCTTCTCGAGCCCTGCTACTGTGCAAAGAGGTGCTGTAGTTAGAATAGCTCAGCACAAACACGAGCCACGACATCGCTGTCCTCTTGCTCCTGGCATTTTATGAGCTACGCTCATCTTCATTAACTGGAGAAGGCATACATAGAAAGCCTAGCACGTTTGCATCCTGACTGGTATATCCCTTGGCAGCATGACCTGCAGGAAAAGATGGCTATCACACTTTTACATCTGGATGTTTTAAGAACTTCTAAAGCATTCGATACTTTGGTTCCAGTAACAGAAGTTCCCTTGGTACTGGATGAGTATGCTGTATCCTGCATTCCCCAAACCAGTCTTTTAAACTCACATTCTTATTCCAGTTCTGGCTTGAGCATCTGTCCTTTCCTACTTCTCTGAACATTTCCCTACGGAATATGCTTTCAGGTGGAAGATTTAAATAATTCTTTAAGCTTTAAACCCAAAATCTATATTTATTGACCTCTGAAAGAGATATAAACTAAGCAGTTTTCCAAAATGCCATGCCTTGTTTTTACAGCAAAAAGAATTCACACTACAAATGTAAAACTTGGCCTGTAAACAAGTATCTATGCACACACTAAAGAAACTAGCAAGAGAAAATGGATCCCTATAGCAAGCGAGTTTGCAGAAGAGAAGGGCAGGTCTTGAAGGCAGAGGAAGCAACAAACCTTGTCTGCCTCGTGTCAGAAATGGGGTCCAATTCTCTTCTTAGTCCAGGAACATCAAGTTATACGCATTTCTGTGAAAATGTATCATGCAATGAAAATGTAGATCAGGGTTCTTGAACTCTGAACTATTTTATCTATGGGAAATTAACGTTATATTTCAAGTACCTTATTCTGATTAAATGTCCTACGGCTCTCTACAATAATGTTTGACAGTGGTTATTTAATATAATTATTCAGATTAACATTGAGTCAAATCAGATTATTTTTTCATGTTCTCAAATACTGAGCTGATAAATTCATGTATTCATATTTCGGTTCCCACTGCTCTCGACATTACTTGTTCTAGTTATATATTATAAAGTTCATGAAGCAGACTTCTGAGCCATTGTCTTTTATCTTCTAATAATAAAGTGCACTCTGTTTTTATGTAGTGTCCATAATGCTCACTGTAACAAAAACTATTTTATAAAGAGATTGTTATAGAGCAAAGAAAGAGGAGGAAAAATAGCATTTAAGAGGACTAGTTAATATTACAGTCCTCAGGATACTGCACAATGCCTCCCAAGGCTTGGATGTCATCATAGTCAATGAGCCATGGTCAGAATGCTACCCATTGGTGCCACTTCGGTTGACAATTATTCTGTTTGAAGATATTTATAACTGTAGACCTGCAGCATATATATATATATATAGAGAGAGAGAGAGAGAGAGAGCGAGCGCACACACACACGTGTGCAAAAATAACTTTTCAGGCAGCTTAGTAGTCAAAATTATCTTCTTTATACTGACACTCTCCCATTTAATGCCCTCATAAACTGTTATAATGGAAAGATATGTTTCATTCTCTAAGAACTATTTTTGACCAATACATAAGAATTAAAATTTGTGTTCATTGTTTAACCAAGCAGTGCATTTTAATATATTAGAAAGTACTATTAGCGTAGTAGTGATGTTCTTTCTTGCTCTTTTTCTCCCCATCTATGCAGCAACCTGAGATCTTCTGAGTCCTTCAGCATGCTTATTTGCTTAAGGGTACCAAACCGCCCTTCGATAAGATACATATAATTCAGGCATTCTTTTCTTTTCTTTGAAAATGAAAAGAAAAGCTTAGAGGATGATATCCATCAAGTGCAAATTTGCAAAATATCTGAAGGAGATTTTTTTAAAAAAAAACAGCTATCAATAATTGTAATTCCTTTCACATATTTGTCATTCTCAGCTTTCCTTTGCCTGCAGAAACCCTGACAGACCATATTCCTTTGTTGACACTGGGTCTGACCTGAGCCTGAATTCTAACTCCTTGATATGCCGAGTAAAGCAAAGTGCTGAGCTTAAGGCAGATAACAACATAAGTGTGTTCAGCTGTGATTAGGATAGTTTTATCCACTGTTTCGCATATTTTTCAAGTAATCAAAACCTATAAATGTCTTCTTCTGCATCACTCAATGTGAGAGGATCAGTTCCCTCACAGTAATTTTTCACTAGTTTTTAAAAGAATTCCTATAAAATGGAATTTTGTCATATAGCTTGTCTGTTACCTGAATTCCTCCACAATTTCCTAATTTCTCAGATAACTGTCCTTTGAGACAGAGATATCTGAGGTGCAGAATAACTCAAAGTGCCTTTTTTCATCCATTTATGCTATTTAGTAGGTCATCAGCTGGTAGAGCAGCAAGCTCTTTGGTATATATTCCTCACCTCCCAGAGACCAAAATGTTTTTCATTATTCACAGCTTCAGTTATTTGATCACCTGGGATTTTGGCCCAGAGAAGAAGCACAGAGAGGCGCTCTGAGCTGAGAATTGTTCACTTTAAAGTGACAAGAAGCTGGGTAGCATTAACACCTCATTAAACACATCACACATCTATTGCGCTCCGACAGACAGGAACAGGATGCAGAGTTATGCAGTTTATCATACACACCAGGCAGTAAGGAATAAAGCAAAGATTCAAACGTCATATTGTACATCAGATGCCCGTATTAACCCAAGTGCACTGGTCAAATACTATTGTAGAAAATAAAATAATTTGGTAAGTCAAATAGATGCATAGCAATAAGAATTAACAGCCTCAATGCACTGCCTCTTTCAAGTAAGTAATATCAGTAACTAAACTATCCTTCAGTCTATATCTTTCTACTGACACAAGCCACTTTTTAACACTGAGGATCCAACTTTGGATCTGGCGCAGTGGCTGCCCTTTCACTTATTGCCTTAGGACACAGTGCAAACCTTTTGCTCTCTTAGAAGCAGTTAGAGTCTGCAGGTATTTATTTTGTCTTTAAAGCCCACAGGCTATTTTGATCCATCCAGAAACTTCTCCATTAAAATTGCTGAGATATTTCAAATGGTATTAAGTCTGTAGAGTTTCACCTTCCTACAAGTGTTTAGCAGTACTCGGAACTGGAAAAAAAAATTGTAATTGGGAGTGCTCAACAAAGCATTCATAAGTCCATGTCCTCAGGTGACACAATATGACCATTTGAATTTTCTGAAGTTACAGGAATTACATATGTCTTTTATAGGTATTTGGTAGTATCTTTACTAATTTCTTCCTTACATTAAGTATCAGAGACACAAGGCCTCCTACAGAGGATCTTTTCAATGCAGATATGTCATGCAAGCAAGAACAGCAGCAGCAGATTAATAAGCAAAGTTGATGCTGTGACTCCTTATTTTTGATAGACCTAGGAAAAGGCACTTGCAAAGTTGAGCATTTTTAAGACTGTACACTAAAGTGAACACTAAAAAATATACATGTGACCTAAACTTAGCTAAATCATAAAGCGCTAGTTAGGTTGCCCTATAAATTACACATCAGGAAAGGGAATCACCTGAAGCACCTGTACATAGAGGCATTTAGGCTGAGAAACAAGTTGAGAGGGACAGGAAGCCTGAGCAGTCACAGAGCTATGATATCTTTGGAATTACACAGATGTACAATAGCATAGTGTTGGATCTTCTAAGGAAGACGGCGATGACAACAAAATGACAACACAGCTGCAGTATTAGCAATTCAGAATATCTCTGGATGGTTTTGGAGATTGCTTTGGGCACAGATCCAAGGTGGAAAGGCCAAGTAGGAGAGACACTCTGCCAGATCTGCTATTCAAGATAAAGGAGAAACTGGTTGTGGATTTTGTAGTCCATGGCAGCCCTCAGAGCACTGACCATGGAATGGGAGAGTTTAAGATCCTGTGGGAAGAAAAAGATACTGGTTGGCTCACAGAAACTAGGAGGATCCCTGAAGACCAAAGGAATCCAGGCACATGAACTCCACTGGTCCCTGCAAGCAAACAGCTCCTCTGGGGAGCCTGTCAACACTGAGGAACACAGTTATTTACCACAGACTGTTCTGTTCACACTCAGCAGCATTAGCAACTACTTCAGCTAGTGTATAGGGACTCTAGGCATCAAAGTCCAGAATATAGCAGCCGCTTCCGTGCACTTCAGTTTGAAGCATTCAGAGTGACAGCAGGAGACCTAAGCCTTTTCTTGTGCCAAACTTCTCTGTGAAAAATTAGCATTCTCAAAGTATGGAAGAAAATGTCAGATAATGGCTTTGAAGGTTTCTCCAGAAGGTCTTTGAAAAGAAGAATAAAACAAACAAAAAGATGAAAATCCCTGGAGAAGTTTTCTGTTGACATTCGACTTTTACTCTGTTATTAGCACCAGATAAGACTGTTTCAAGGTCAAACGTTTCTGTAGTCTGAGACTCGCCTGGGATCTGGGAGTTGTCAGAGCTTCAAGGGTGTTTACTCTGATTGAGATCCTAGACTTAGGGAGGGCAACAGGAGAAATATGCCCAGAGCACAGACTTGATTTTCAGTCTTATTATTCTCTTACTACTGAATCTTTCATTAGTTCAGCAATACTATGGTACAGAATGAAATGTACTCAGAAGTCACTCTTGGTATTATTTTGAAAGCCTAAAAGGCATAATTATTTCTGTGACCCTCTCCCCTCACATGGGGCTAGGGTGTTCTCCTCTCACAATTTATAACCTTTATGAAAGCATCAGTACTTACCAAAAACAAGGGACATGCCAAACATTTCTTAACAAACCAACTAACAGTGAAAACAAAAGTTGATGCCATAGTGACTGAGTAACCTTTAGCATTTTTAGCCCTGTCAAGTCACATATGTTCGTTTCCATTTCACCTGATTCTGTTTCTATTTGGGTTGACAGAGCTCCACTTCTCCATCTGCCCGAGGTATTGCTCTTGTAAGCTTATCCAAAAGGTCCTATGCCATATTCTAGTTGCCTCTCTTACACACTGAATTCATGTTGCTGCAAGCAGAACGTAAAGATGATTACAGTGTGGATAAAAAACATACTTTGGACATCAGCACCAAGTAATGCAACCTCAACTTTCAGCTCAATGTTCTCTTACTTAGGAATCCAACCACACTGGTTGGATTGGTTCATACACCTGTTGGTTCATGCACCTGTGTAACACTGCACAAGCATCTCAAAATATCAAAATTATCAAGATAGAGCCTGTGAGATGGGGACTTTCATTGACACCCCTTTATGCGTGAGCAAGAGAACCATCAGAGACGTTAATGACTGGTCAAATGATAGCTAGAAACAGGAGCCAAAAGCACAAAGTGATGCATTTTACAAACATCATTTTGTTGTAGCTTAATTTATTGCCTGAGAATGCTGACAGTACAGGGAAGCATGAGATAAAATCCAGCCTCAAATCCTCTTAAAGAGCTCATTAGAGATTTTCCTGGGACTTTGTCCTCATTAATTAATTATATTACTTCTTCTCAGTAGGGTTGTGACAACCATATCCCAGTTTAGGACCAGTTTATGTCTTTTTTCTTAAATAAGTTTTTTTTTTTTTTTTTCAGAAAAGAAATCAAACTACAGGGAATGGCATGTGTTTGGGTGGTATTTATTCCTCACTGACTCATAGCACATTCAATTCCATGTTCAATTCTCTCCTCATTTTCCTCTCTGACTCTGGGGACAGCCTGCCCCGTTCTGTTGTGATAATGGTGGGTGACTTGTATACTGGGACATTAAAAAGAAAGCAACAACGTTTGATGGCAAGACATCAACCCAAGCACATATCCGCTGCCTGTTAAGTGGCTGACAAGGGAATAGAACTTCCAAGTCCTTGCAAAACTCTAACTAAAATATTTATTTTTTAATTACAAAGGAATAGTTAAGTAGAACAAAGGACAAGAAAAGCAGTCCATTGTGGCTGAAATAGCTTTTTTCTATATCCATAATTAAGAAATTAATAAAAGATGGATGAAATGCAGTGTATGAAGCAGAGAGAGTGAGAGAATTTGGGGAAGGTAGGGTGCAGAAGGGGAAAATTAAGGATATTTCATACCAGTATCAAGGAGGATGTTGTTCAAACAATAAACTTCTCTGGTTTACTCCATGCACATGTGTTATATAAGTCACCCTTTATCAGGTCGTTTGAGAGTTCATTGCAGTAACATCTTCTGATTTAATCCAAGTGTACTTTTATGTCTCTCTGGCCTAAGAGCTGGTCCTAAAAAGAACTTTTTCCAAATCCACAGACTGCAGGAATTACTTCAATTTTTCTAGTTAACTCTCTAGAAAGAGAATGTCATATATTCTCAGGAGTAACCCCATTTGATTTACATAGACATTTAGCACCTACCTAGTTATTCATAAACAAAGCTAAGCTTCAGAAATGTAATGATTTTAAATTGTAAGAAAAAAAAAAAAAAAAACTTGTTTTGCTTACTATAAAGAGCTGTAAAGATAAAAAGCATGACCAATTTTCAGCCCCTGACCCTGAAACTGTGATGACTTCCCTAGCAAGGCTACTTAATCTTCAATGTTTATCATGTCTGCTCTATTAGATGATCTTATTTTTGAGAACAGACCATAATAAATGTGTTTAAGTTCACTTACACAACTTACTAGACCTTTCTGGTGAAGGTTGAAGACCTAAGGAAAAACCTACATAGAATGTCATGGAGGTTTATGCAGCCCTTGTGTCCAGGGAAGGCTGCTGAATTTGTCCAGAAATGATCTGAACAAAACAGGCAACCAACACCACACAGTGATCCTTGACATGATGAAGAAAGACACTTCAAAAATGATTAAGTTGCAGTACTGTTGTTATTCACTCTGAATTGAATGAGTAAATCATCTGCATTTTCATTCCTGTAACTCAGCCTGCCAGTCTGTCTTTAACTTGCTGAAATTGGCTTATCAGAGAAATCAGACAATATACGTTAAAAAAAAATCAAACGAAACTACCTTGCGATTGGTGAGAGAGGGCAAGCTGAAGATTGATTGACTGTGGAAAAGACAACATGGGGTCAGGATGGTCCTGTCCTTGATTCCCTGGTTCAGAAGGGTATAGTTCCCTAGTGGTTGCTGTACTTCATCTCCCAACCTTTCAGGTGTCCCCAGGGTTTTCCAATGACATTTGATGACTTTCTTTAGGAAAGTGAATTGGGCTCCATCTTCCAAATGAAGAGAAAAATTTAGGTGTTTACATTCTTTTGTTGTTGTTGTTCGTTTGTTTTTTTTAAACTCATGACTGATATCTAAGCTCCCCATCTGGTTAAGAGAATCACTGGAGCTGACAGGAATATTCATTGGCCCAATCAAAACATGTTTGTTAAGGCAAATTATTTTGCTCTCTCTGCTCCAGGCAAAGATACTCAGTTGCCTAGATATACTTGTTTAGTAGCAATAGAAATACCACGTGTAGCCAAGACATCTGCATGTAGCTGGAAGGCAGAACACACGGCCTACAGAAAAGTCACATCATCCTGAAGCAGTAGGAGCTGGAAGCCAGGTCATCTCCCACAGCAAGACAACTGTGTTTATACAAGTTAATCAAGTCCTAGATTTCCAGCAACTGTAATGGGAGCCTAGGCACTTCGCTCACACCAAAGTGTACTAGGTGCCTATAGGTAGGGGACTAATTTTAGGCGACTTAATTTCAAACTTCCACTCAATAGGCAGCTAACAGCCTCAAGAGAAATCAATTTAAAAAAAAATAAAATAAAAAAAAATAAAGGAGTTAACAGCTTAGTCCAGACCAATGACTTATAAATTCAGAAGGGAAATAGGTGTCAGAAGCACAGCCTGGCCTCGCAGCTCACATGGAAGCCCTCATGGCCCAGGAAGCCTGTGAGAGGCAGTTGTAAGAAGGCAGTTGTGAGAGAGGCTGGTGTCACGGAGGGCAGGCCACAGGGAGAAACGGCCTGCCCTCGCAGCAAAGGCGTTACAAATCACTCAGAATCACCAGAAAAGGCAAGACACAAGCACAGCTGTGCACTTGTTGCAAGTTTGCAACAGATTCTTCAGCAACAGAAAGACTGGAAGGTGCAAGAAGGTGGAATCCTGTTAAAGCATCAGCAAAACTGAGGACAAGCATGGAATGTGTTAAATTAGCACAGATAACTTTCCTACCTCTGAAGAAAAGGGCTGTGGCACTCAAGATTAGTTGATCAACACTCCTTAAGGGGTACGTTTTGTATAACTTGTCAGTAGAATGACAGGTGAAGCATTTGTTTTAAAACGAGTACAAGGGAATGTACTTTGGAAGGAACAATTTAAGCAACTTATACGCAGACAGGTTGCTAACTAATTCAGAGCCTTTGCACAAGAGACTGAAATGTCCACACGGAGACCACAAAGTGGCTGCTTAGCCTGAATAGATGGAAAGAAGTATTAAGAATAACACAGAGTTATCAACAATGAGAGAGATGCTACCTGAAGCCAACCCACAAACACACTTTCTCGTTACCTGCTTAAGTCCAGGCTAGGTCACATCTCCAAAGAAAACCACAAAACCTTGCTCTCACACACCACTCAATTCACACTGATACACATACACTGGAAAACCGTTTTGCCACTTGAGTCACACAACTTGTTTTCTACCCACGTGACAGGAAGATTGCCTACCTAAACTATGTTCTGCATCACGTCCTTATGGGCTGTTTTCTTTGGACTTTTTGTGTGAGAGCATAGCACAAATGTAAAGCAGAGTTTATTGCAATGCATTTTTTTTAAATAGCAATAGTTGCAATATATTTAAAAAATAAAAAAGGCCTAAACTATGTGAATAACATTGTGAGAAACAAGGTTTGATTTCTTTTCTGTTCTATGATTTTATGGTGAAGTGATACTGTCCTGTACTAGAACTTACACAGCTGGGAATTTTCTAGGCATACAGCAGTTCAGTTTACATAATTTTGTTTAGTTTAGAGTTGCTGTCTCGAGGAGGGAGTCAGGAGCAGAGAGTTCCAGATTTGAAGGAAGACAGGGTGGAACGAGAGGAAAGTGGTACTTCCGTTTGCTTGAAGCCATGTAATCACGTTCAGTTTTAAATCTGGTATCAGTTCCACTGATCAGTAACTATTAGCAATAAGCACAACTAGTCATTAGCTTGACATTGATGAATGGAGTAACCAAGAATGAGAAAATCTGATAACAGCACACAGACTCAAAAAAGGCATCTATCCTCTCTTTTCTCCTCCTAACCCTCATCTCAAGCAGTTATTGCTCTAACTAAGTACCCATTTCTTCTTTCTAGATTTAGGTAATCACCTCAAGTTTTGTTTAGTATTAACTTTACCTTAGTACTAACTTCACCTTAATGTTGAACCTCACTTGCATTTTCCTAGGCAAAACACCTTTTCATAGCAATTCCTAAAATCTAAGGAACAGCGTTAACCTTTTCTGCAATGAATGCAAGAAACTAAAAACAAACAAGCCCAGTAATCTTTAGACTAGCAGCTGAGAAACTTATACCTATTAATTCTTGGTAGAAGAAACTTAGATTTTATATATATATGTATTTGCATATGTGTATCATTTAGACATTCCATAATTATGGCACCTATTTATCTACTGCATTGTAGAATGCTTTTATTGAATTGCTCTTCAGTTTCCAAGTTAATGCATTTATTCTTAGCTCTCATACCTCTGGATTTTATGAGGGAAAACAGAAAAAAAATAGAGAAAAATGAAGCACCTGAGTATGAAAAAATAATTCTGCACAAATTTGTCTAGAACAGAAGTTAAATTCTGCTTTCATTTAGTCAAATGGTTGTGTAAATCACGAATAATACAAAATTTTGGTGAGATGAGCAGAACTTGATGATAAACTCTGTCTGTTTGAATACAGGCATATTATTCTATGCAAATATAATTTGTACAAACAGATGTGTTTCATATTTTAAAGATTCAAGTCAGATCTCTATAAAGCTGAAGCTCCTAACTGTAAAAGAGACATATGTAGAACACACTATTTTACTACCATTATAGCTCTTTTTTAAAAACTTATCTGAAGCGCAAACACAGAATTTTCTTCAGCTGTAGTGATATTAAGACTATTAAGACTGGGAAAAGTTGGTTTGTCACACCCACAGGGAATTAAAAAACACACACTGAATCACCGACAAACTGCCCGGTCTCCCTGGCCAAAGGAGTCCCCTGCACGTATTGTGCACACAGAGAGGAGAACAAGCGCAAGCCTGATCCATTTTTTACTGCATAGGCATAAAATGATTACAGTACTTAACATAAAATAGGCTTTCACCAGAACAAAGGTGCTTTCTGTGTACAGCACTGTCATCCTCAGAAAAACACTTCTAATCCACTTTTCACAAAAATCTTTTTGATCTACCTAAGCCGAAACAGAGTTGTTTGGGAACACCATAAGAAGTTACATTATCTGGTATTCCCTTACATTAATATTTGCATCTTAATTTTCTAGAGAATTGCATACCTATAAGTGACACATGAAAGTGACTTTTTTTCCTTTCTAAGAAAGGATGAAAACGCTTTTCCCATAGCACTTACAGCACCAAAATAGAGTGGCTCTTTCTTTTAACTCTCAGTTTAGATTTAAACAGCATTGAGCAGCATAATAACTTTTTTGTATTTCATTGGAAACCAGAAAATATTTTTCAGTTTTACTTCTTTTTTGAAAGAGAGATTATACCAGAAGGAGACAAATTGTAAACATTACATGAAAAACTTTTTCCCAGATAATAAAATGGTGGTGAGACGATAACACAGAAAGTTGGAAGTAGGTTTTACATCCATCACCGCTGCAGTAGTAGCAAAAATCAGAGCACTGCAACATCACATCAACAACCCAATAAGGGAAGAGAGCAGATTCTTAGGGCTGAGTCACAGAAAAGACCAACAACAAAATCCCGGACTTCACTCCCTTTTTCTGACCACCGATGCCAGCAGCAGGCTCTTCCCCTCCCCAGCTCCTCTGCTTGCATTACTGCCTTCTCTTTGCCTCGGTTGGTCAGTGTACGGAGCGCTTTCAGCAAGAGGGCAAGCCCCTCGCTATCAGAACGCTTACGAGCAGCTTTGTCATACACGTTCAGCTTCATCCTTTAGGAGGCCGCCAGCGGCGGGGCACGGTCTGACCACAGGCTTGCAGCAGCCAAGGCACTGAGCTGGCCTGGAGGGGATCCCTGTGGGGAGGGACAAGCTGGGCCCGGTTCAGCAGCCCAACAAGGCGCCACCAAGTCCAGAGTGTTTCATGTCTGTTATGCCCTGACAGTCTGTGCAGAACAGAAACCCTCTGCCCAGCTGACCTTGCCCCAGCATTCCCAGGTCCATGGCAGCCCCACGGCATCCTCCCTCCTGCCCGCTCCAGGTCATCCCAAGAACTCTCAGCTCGGCTCAAGAGCACGGACTCGAGGCTCTGCTCCAGCAGGCAAGCACCACGCTGCCTTCCCTTTCCACAGATGCAGTTCCTGCTTTTGCTGGAAAGCAGGAAGGACCCCAGCCCTGCCATTCCCCTATTCTTATTTCTTCACTGCTGTCGTGTAACTGGATTTTCATTTATCCTTAATTGTGCACTTAGTTCACACCCTACTCGTCACTTCTCTCTAACTTTCAAGATTAAGTGGAAAAAACATCCACGCCATCTCAGAGGAATTCCCATTTCACACTAAGGAGCTATTTGCTTTGAGCTGTGGGGGCACAGCTGCCTGCCTCTCTCTCCCTCTATATTTGTTAACCACAAAGATTAGACCCCTCAGGGCAATCACCTGCACATTCACTTCTTTAAGAAAAAGAAATGAAAATCATCCTGTCCTCTCAGAAAGCAGCTTATTTCTGTCAGCTATTTAGAAACAAAGGCATTTGATTCAATGGCATGTCACCTAAAGTGTGTTTTAAGAAATGCATACAGTTTGTAAGAAAACATGCACACTTCTAGTTTTATTGCATCATTTTAAAGTAAGCGTAGCCAGAGTCCTCAGACAGTGCTCGTTTTAAACCAAGCAGGGAAGGAAAAAAAACACAAGATGAATAAAGAAGAAAAAAGAATGGCGACCAATAAAAGGAAGAATAATCTTGAACCTGACCTGAAAGATCATACATTTTATTTTTACAGTGACACAGTTCCTTCCTTCAGCTTCTCTCTGTTCAGCCAGGACTGAAATCAAAAGTCCCCGAACACCATGAGACAGACTCCGCAGCTCAGAAAGGGGCAGCTCTGCATTTAGAAGGCTCCATAGATCATAGGGGATTTAGCAGTAAACTCCAGTTCATTTGAGCCTTTTGGGTAGTGATTAAGCTCTCCCTTAACTTCCCTTCAAAGTCTGAAATGCAATTTTACTGAGTTGCGATTTCTCCGCATTCAGATAGAAATTATGTAAGGAATCACCCAGACACACACACCCCGCCAGAGTCACACCTATCCTGGAGCACAAACACACCCCCATACTGGCACTTGCTCATAAACAAAAAGAAGTCTTAGGCACAAAGCCAAATAATAGAGCAAATCCACGACTCCCCACAAAGGAGCGAGCAATAAGGATTTGTAGCTTGACTGACAGTTTAAGCCAGCCACATAGTATTTTCAATGTCTGTTCTGGCCTTAGGATATTTTTGAAAATTAAAAGCAGCTAATTAGGTTTTATTAATTATATAGTGTTATGGAGAATTACAGTAATGGACTACTTACAATATAGAGAAACAGCAGAAATATTTCAGTGCATTAAAATGAAAATTCAGAGAAAGCATCAAAATATGTATTTAAGTGTCATTTGGACATTATTCTTTCTGGCTCAAAGAGTCCTTTGAAGAGAGAAAGCCAGTGCTTGACACGTTACATACATCAGAAATGCCTTCAAAGTGAGTCAGTCATAGCAGATCAGTTGCTTTTGAAAACTGCAGGTTAAATCATAGCAAAATCAGAAGCAGAAGAATAAAATTCCTGTTTATCAGGTAAAAGGTAAATCACATATACAGCACACATTAAAACTTACAAAATCCAACTGCCTTGGGTAACTTTCACTGAGATCAGAGAATTTTTTTAAATTGCCTTTTTGGGCAGCAGCTGAAGTAACTAAATTTATAGTAGCAAGAAAAGCCAAAATCATTAAGTAGATGGAAAAAAAAAAGCCAGCCAAATAAGATCACATAAAAAGATTGGCAAACAGAGATTTTAACTTTTTTTCCCTACACAAGTCAAAGCAGCATCTGATGCAGAGATAAATCCTTAAGCAAGATGTGTCCTTCATGTCCTTCAGGACTTTTAACTCCCACCGTCTTTTAGGCCGAGTAATACTTATAGGATGAAGAGAAATGTATAGTGGCAGTGTCACAGAGAAAACATTCCTGTTTTTTGCTTGTACTGCCTTTTCCTTCAACAACCTTTCCACCGATAATTCCTGACAGTTGCTCTTTCCTTTATTTACTATCAATTTTTGAAAAGAAAGTTTATTAATTTCTGTTACGTACATTTAAGGCAGAACAAACAGATCCTACCGTTCCACAGACGTGTCTGCAGAGAGGAATATTGACCAAAACCAGGTCCTTGACATTTCAGAAGGCACTCATGCTACTTTGAGCTCACCCCACAAACCTTCTCACCAAAGTACAGAATAACATTAGAAAAGGTTCAGACATGGACTGAAATGAGAGCCATAGGGAGAGACAGCTAAATAACTTAGGAGTCCTTAGCCTGGAGACAGCAGAGGAAATATTTGGCAGAGATGCTCAATTCCTGGCTGATATAGAGGGCCAACTGGATAGGGACCACTCGCTCGCTGTTTTTTTTTTTCCAGGACATGAACTAAGAGACCAAGTGAAAATAGGAGATTACAAGTTTCAAACAAGCAAAAGTGAACAAACTAGTAAGACTTCATATGCCAGAGGATACTGTGGCCACTACATGTCAACACAGGCAGGAGGCAACACTGATCAAATTTTTGGATGAGAAATTCAGTAGGGGTTATCAAGTACAGAAATACAAAATGTCTACAGAAATCCCCCCAAGCTGAAAATTCTGGAGGCTGAGAAGTTATTGGAGGGCAATAGCACATGCCTGCTCTTTGCTCGCTCTTACTAACATTGCTTTAGGCCTGCTGGCAGCCACAGCACATGACGCAAGGCCGGTCATTTGTTCTAGCACGGACAGCCGCTCTTTGATTGCTGTCATCAGACTCATAATTTTCATGGAGGCAACGGGACTTCTGTGTTCTGAACCACAAATCCTGGGAAACATTAACAGGCAAGGATGAAAAAACAAGGTATTCCCATCTCATAGCAGCTTCCCAAAATGTACTGTAGTTCCCAGAGCCTTATTATTCCCCAAAAGAACCAGACTGCCCAGAAGTCTCCTGAATAAGACTTTAAATATTCCAAAATCTTGTTTAGTAGTATATGCACAACAAAAAGACAGAAGAAAGATTTTAAAACAAAAAAATCCAAAAAACTCTCGATCTTCTGTTCTGCCTGCTTTGCTCACTTATTTTTTAATCATATATCTTGCTTTCTTCCATTTCTCTCCTCTTCCTAAGTGCTATCCTTTTTTCTTCTATCTTCTCATCTTAGCTGTATTAAAGAGTTCCTAAGCTCTTCCTCTCTCTGCAGGAAGCAAGAAAGGTTTCCAATAAAAGAGCTAGTGATAGAACAGGAACACAGGTCCTGGGTGGATTTTTACTCTTCAGACAGTGTTTAACAGTTTATTACATCTGCAGAAAATGATTTGGACAAAAAAGCTAAAAATCTACTAGAAGAGAAATGCAATAGTAAATAGATTGAATTGAGAAACATACACTTACCTGGCATAACTTAATTTTAAAAAACAAATCAAACAAACCTGTTCTTAGGAGGAAAATACCTGAGGCAACTAGATCAGCGTCGCCACCTGTTATATCTAATGAAATTGAGGCAGCGTGCCGGGTTTTCTGAGGGGAAAGTCTGGGCTAGAGATCACCTGTACTTACATTCTCTTTTGGCTGAGTATATTCACTGAAGGGAACATGCAAAGGGAAAAAGGAGGACAAAAACTGCTTTTTAGACTATAGACTGCTGCATCTTTCACAACTAAGGATCTTTGAGCAGGAATTTCATTTGGAGCTTTCTGACTTCAGACTAAGTCTGCACAAACTATCACAATTGAGTAGTCTTTTTGTAACTTATTTCAGGTTTATGCTCTGTCCCACAACACATTTTTAATTAACATTGGTAGATTTTTGTAGCTAGGCACTTTCATGTTGGACAAATAAGACAATAAAAGTTTGATATAACCCCTGAAAACAGTTTCTAGGAATTAATAAGAACTGAAGCTAGTGCAAGTTGAGCTTAAAATACACATAACAGGATAAATTAACAATGTGAGGTGAAGGGGTTTTTTTAAGTCTGTTTCAATAACATTGAATTTTGGCCACCTCGATATAAGCTCTCTCCCAGGGCTTGATTTGCAGCTGAGAACAGACCAAGTTGCAAAAGGCTAAGTTCTAAAGATCACTAATAAACAAATCAAGCCCTGGAGTGAAACCTTATTTTTAGGTGTTGCTCAGAAGCCCAGAATAATTGAAGTCAAGCCTTTTGGTGCTTGGTGTCCCAGATCCACAGGCACACACAGGCAGGGGAGCCCCTGGCTCTGCTTCTGCTAGCCACATAGTACCAAAGCTCTTCAGCAAGTCCCCATACTACCACTAATCCACCACTTAACCAAACACAAGACTACTTTTTGTCTGAATTTTCAGTATCAAAGAATTTAAACTGCATTTAGTTTGCAGGAACATGCACAGAGTTGTTAGCACTTAGGAACTGGACAAAGGAGGAAATAATGTTCTACTCGCCAGGATGCCACTGCTAAGCAGCGAGGGAAAGTTTCTCAGTTATTGGCCAAACAAGCAGTGTTGTGCAGTCAAAATGAGCCATTTCTCAGCATCCTGGAGCTTCTAAAACTGCAGGGCCCAGGCAGCAGCCACCTAATTAGCTTTGCAGGCAATTGAACTCACTCATGGCCAATTACATCAATCAACAGTTTCAGGGTAGATTGGATTTGAATCACATTTCTAAACAGAGAGAACCAACGTAAGCACAAGATTGTCCAGATACAAGAAATGGCTCTGATCCATGGAACAGTAGGAAAAAAAAAATCTCACCTTTTATAACCTGGAAGGATTCAATGTACACATGAATCTCCCTACCAACGGTCATGAGGGCAATGAATAAGCCAAAAAAAAAAAAAGACAGTGATTAAGTAAAAATTAAAAATAAAGTATATGGAATTTGTTTTGTTTTGATTCCTTCCATATCTTAAGTTTTATAGGAAAATTTTAAAGCATTAAATATCAAATCTATTAGCCTCATTCATTCTCACTGGCAGAAGTGAATTAACTTATCAGCAAACTTCCCAGTAATCATGATACTTGCACTCAAAATTATGTTTTCTAAATCCCTTTTTAAAACCACGTCACACTTCCCTACCTTCCACTTGTCTTTTATGCAGTGTTCTGGTGCATTAACATTTATTTCTCTACATTTCACATTTATAGTCTCAATGCCTTGGAAGAAAAGGATGCAGATTCCCAGGACATTCAGACAGGGAATTAAATGCTGGAAAAAAAAAAAAAAACATTTTTGCATACTTTTTTCCTCGCTAGAACAGTCAGATGATATCAACAGCTTGATATAGGGTCAAACATGCTCTACCTATAGGAACACTTAGAGACAGCAATTTTGGTGTACCATTTAATTTTTAGAAGTGAGATGATTAATTACCAGGAAGGAAAGTACATTATCATGCAAATAGATTCATCAGTTGTATCTCAATTACTACAAAAAGATGATGAAAGATGCTGTGACACTCAATTTACTGTGATTTAACAAACATCCTGTACTCTTTGCAACTGTGACATTAAATCCAGAAGGAGTCGTCGAGGCAGTTTATAGAAAGGTCATATTGAAAAGATTATTTTTTAGCAGATTTTACTGAGTCAAACACAAACTTTCTCAGTACCTCTGCAATCCAAATATTTTGGCTTTTCCATCTTTCAGCTATACTTTTGTTGTAAATGTATTAAAATGTACAATGCTTAGGGTATAATTACAGTATTTTATAAAAGTATACTAATAACAAGGTAGCCCATCCACCGGGCTGGCAATATTTACCTGCAAACTGATGGTGAATGGCCATCATTGACCATTGATAGAAAGGAGGAGACATCTAGGCAAGCTGGCTCTTAAACATTGGGTCAGATTAGTGATATATCCTTTAACATAACACTGGTAAAATATGAGTTTAAAAGTGTGTGATTACAGGCTTTGGAAATAAAAATAACTTTTCTAACACCTACTTAAAGAAGGCACAAGCATGGGGAAAGCCTATCGTTTGGCATCTGGACCATTTCAGGCCCAGCAATCCTATCAATTCATGCCTAGCTATCCCAGCAAGGCATCCTAGCAATGCAAGTGTTTCCCTCCAAACTTGAAGGTGCAGCCACTCTCCTACCCTCGCCTCCCGCTCAGAATAGGCAGACTCCATGTGCTGGATTCCACACTTTGGTTCCCAAACTACTTCTAAGGAGGTAGAAAACAAAACAAAAACAACTCACAAGTGTTTCTAAAATAGTATTTGAACTTAATACTCCATCAACTCTAAGTGTTTCATGCCTGAAGCCAAATTTCTTTTTTGAAATATTTTTAATTTAATAAACATTATTTTCTTGGAAACAAGTCTGTCTATAATCACGTATCTGCTATCGGAATCAAAACTTGGGGCTCAGTAGATATTAAGGTCTCCAAATTCATGCTATGTTGCACCCTTTATCTCTGATGTGTTCTTTATTTTTTCACGAAATGTTAAGGAAGCATTTTAATGGAGTTCCAGAGCTCAAGCTAATGACCAGTTATGAACAATTCATGACAACTCTTCCTGAAGACAAACCCATAAAAGAAGTTTTCCCATCAGATTTTCTGTTTCGCATGTGCCTGAGGATAGCAAAGGACACTGAAGATAGCTATAAAAGAAATTAAACTCATCCACTAGTATTTTAGTGTTTTCTATCTACCAATTCTTTTCATCCAAGGGGTAAAGATCTTCCAAAGTCATGGCATTTGAAATTCTCTGCCATACACTGTATAAGCAAGACACCACAGAAGCACAGATTCCCTTCTTGTGCATCCCCACATACTCACTATGGCTTTTATTGTCCATCTCAAAAATATCTGGTCTTGAAGAGCTGAAACAGTCTCCAAACACAGATTCTGACAAGAAGTCCAGAGTCAGCTTTTTAAACAACCACTAAGTAGAGCAACAGTCTCTTAAAACTTCTATCCCACACAAATTTCATTTTTAGAAATTAAAAAGAATGACTATGAAAACTCTTTTAAAAAGGCTGAAATTCTATATGCTCTGGCTTGTTTTGGTTTTGATGTATTCCTGATTGCTGACATTTAAAAAGTAATCCTTAAAAAGTCTTTTCAGCTACATTAAAAAGGCAACATAGATCAGTTCTCTCAGCTTATGATGTCAATTGGGTTACAGAGCACAGGCTGCAAAAGGAAAACACATAAAAAAATCACAAAATTGCTAGGGAAATGAGTATCCCTTAAATAATATCCATCTGGATCAAATCAACACTATAAGCTCATGCAGTACTAAAAAGCTCCAATACTACTTATAAACAGTGTTACAGATGTGAGGGTCTTTAATCATAGTTAGAAGAAACCAACTTTTGGTTTTTCTTTATAATACAGATAATGCTGCATCAGATAACAGTCCAACAAGGTGCAATTCCTTCTTTATGTTCCCAAAGTGAATCAAATGCTCTTGGATCTTAGATTAAACACAAGGAAATCTAGTCAGGGAAGAATTCTCGTTAAATGAACAGAATTCAGCCTTGAATGAAAAGGTCATACTGTCTTCTTAATTAGCCATTTCTTGAGAGCAGTAAGTATAGATAGCACTCAATAAGCCTGATGTCTCCAAAAAGTGATTAAAATGCAATTATGCTACAGAACAAAAGCATTTTATTAAATACAAATCAGTTGAATTTTATCAATAATGAGGCTTCCACCTTCATTAAGCTCTTAATGCTATCACAAACACAGGTGTAAGTACTTTCCCATTCATTTTGCCTTTCATTAAGTATATTACATTTTTCATTATACGAAACAGCAAGGGAAAGGAGAAAGATCAGTCACCATCTTTTCATTCAATTAAAGTGATGAGGAAGGACAGTCTATTTATCTTAATTAATGTTCCTCTGAATCAAGATATTGGCTCCTGAAAGTAACACCAAGATTTTCTAACTTGAAGAACTAATTCCTTGTTTTGTTAAATGCTACAAACACATGCTGCAGACAGTTGCATATACACTTATTACCCATCTGACCTTTGATACACAGTTCTTAGACTCAGCTAAGACAGGACAGCAAAAAAAAAAAAAAAACTCAAAAAGTCTTGAGAATAACCCCCAAATGAGATATTAGAGAAGACAAAAGTAGATATGCTGCTTCCAAAATGGCAAGTGAAGCAACAGCATTTAGCAAGGAGAACCCAGGATCGTGATTCAGTGACAACTTTAAGTCACCTTGCACAAAGTAATCCTTACTGCTTAGCACAGAATGTCTTGCAAACATGAAAGAAACGTGCTCATATGGTGGGTGAAAGTGGGAAGCAGATTAGAAGCCTTAGGCCTCAAACTTAGCCAGCCCTGTGGCCCCTTTAACTCACGACTAAGCCAAAAAGTATCTGTCTCAGAGCCATCCAGAGGATGAAAAACTCTTTCTCGAGAATCCCAAGGCTCTGGGAGCTGAAGATACTAGAGCAGTTTTCATTTTCCTAGATACTTTTCATTATGACATTGCTCATGTACAACACAGAGCACTTAAAATTCAAAGCAGTTCAGACCATATTCCATCCAATGTACTTGTCAGTTGTTTTTCTTGGCTATGTAATTTACTTGACAGGCACAGTTTAAATGCTTTAAAATAAACCATTGTACCAAGAACAGATGCAGTCTAGGAGCACAGCTCTAAGCTTTATTAGGCTTTTAAATGCAACCAATTTGTTAGGGTGAAATCTTTAGAAGTGACCCCTAAAACCTGTCAGTGGAAGAATCCATTTGGATTGCCTCTCCTCCGCCGCCTCACTGAACCACCCAAACCTTTTGCATTATTCATATGCGGAGCTTCCTGTCATATATTATCCATATTGTAGAAGACCTGCCCTGCTACTGTGACTGTGGCTCCTATAGCGAGCTCCACCCGTGAATGTGCACGTCTGAAAAGTGTAGTCAAGGAGAGAGTCTGCTAAATATTTCAAAAATCAGAGCGGATGAAGGCATTACATGGTCTTTCCATACCTGCCTTTACCAACATCCTATCTGGGTCTACTTCCCTGAAAAGGAAAAAGAAAGATACTTTACTGTATTTTGAAGATTCAGTGTTAAATCTAATGAGGGTTGCCTGACTAAAAAACTCATATATACACACACACACACACACACACTCTCTTCTAAAAACAAGTCGCTGACAAGTTTTAAGAAAAAGTGTGAAAGATATGTGGGATTAGTCCACCAGGAGTTTGATTCCTCCAAGCACTAATTCAGCTACATGTCCTTCAATTTTA
Organism: Nothoprocta pentlandii; assembly: GCA_013398315.1. NCBI lineage: Eukaryota > Metazoa > Chordata > Aves > Tinamiformes > Tinamidae > Nothoprocta > Nothoprocta pentlandii. The sequence continues at coordinate 3,105,933 of VZSG01000018.1, read as the reverse complement.
TTCTAAAGATATTATCGATCTACTAATCTCAAATAGAAGAGGGCAAGTCCCACTTCACAATTAAATTAGTTCAAGAGGACAAGTTATAGGAAGTTGCTGCTGATCGAAAGAAGCATATGTATGGTTATGAATGTATCCTAATAGATTCCTTCTGCAACTGCAGACACCAAACAGGGAAAACACTGACACACTGAAATTGAAATTTCCATAGCAATGTCATTATCTCACTAGAGATGCACAGACAGTAGATGTTTGTCCTCATTTAAAAAAATATAAACAAACAAGAACAACTTTGGATATCTGCTGGTCAAGACAAAAATATTGATTAGTATTAGATTTCTCACCCATGCTCTGTGTTCCGATATGTAAAGTTTGTTTCCTTTTCAGATTTGCTGAGAATGGTTCAGTAATTTCTTTCTGTTTACATTTCAGCTGAGCTGACTTGCATTAATCCTCAATGTAACCTATTCCTCTTCTATTGATCAAGAACAAACTACTCAGTAACATTGAGAGGTGAAGTGTTTTTCACCTTCCAACATTGATATTTACAGACAACCAGTCCTGAAAGCCTATGGGAGGCCTAAAAACCTAAACTAAACAGAAATAACTTGGTACTTGATCGTGTTGATTTGTTTCAAGGAAGGAATAAACTCCCTGGAAAAAGCACAGCTGCTAAGTGGTAACACAAACATACATAAGCAATATGGAAATGAACACACAAGTCTGTTTGCAAAAATTTCCAGATTCTTGTGGGCCAACCCACTGGCTAAAATAGAAGAAACCGGAGCTAGACCTCGAGCGGAGCCCTGTCCCAGCTGTCCTGGAGACCCGGGTACTCTGTATCGGATCACACTGCTTGCAGCGTATGCAAGTGGTAGCGCAGCCCCAACTCGAGCATTAGCGCTCGCTGTGGGAGAAGTGCACAACTTCGAGAACATATTGCTATATATTGCAAAGGTATAAATCACTAACCAGAAAGAGAAAGATGATGTCTTGTTAACCAATTAAAGCTTAATGTCAAGTCATGATCTTAGGATTGAAATCTTTAAATGTAAGGGTACTTTGTTATGGCAAAAAACATCAATTCTATTACAATTTCATATTCCAAGGCTTATGAGTTAAACGCTCTTGTTAAATGAATCAACCCTTCAGCCCAAGTTGCATAAATCCTCTGGAAATTAATAACCAGAGGCCGACGTTTTTGGCAGACATCTACAGTTTAACTGCAGCCATGAAATAGAGTTTTACCTTGGTCTCTCTGTCCTTGCCTCCAGAAAGAGTTGGCCACAGCAATACAGAATTGATGACTAGTTCTGCTTAGGCCCAAAAACTGCAATTTGAGTACAGATGTATACATGTTCAGTAGGCAAGAAAAAGCCAAAAAGAAGAAAAAAGGGGAAAAAATGCCAGCAAACAAAACTGAATGTGAGTGGGGAGCCTGAGCATTCAAAATGCTACCAGTTCCATTGGCCAACTGAAGAATGGAGCATAAGCCGTGGCTTTATGTGCAGCAAGGAGTGACCATGAAAAATGACATTGAAAAGTAAACTCCAAGGATTTACCAGATCTGTTTCTTTCCATTGGCATCCACAGACTTTACATCAAGCCCACAAGAAGCAACATGATGATCACTTGGGAGAGAAAGCGAAAAAACTATAGAATTCATTTCTATTGACAGTTAATAATCCTGCGGATTAATATTTACACTAGAACTTGCTGAATAATGAGCTATTTGAAAATCACCTTTGCATCAAAAAACAGCAAAAATAGCTGTCAATAGAAATTAACTCAGGCCTACTTTCCAAGATAATTCCACTAAACTAGCTGTAACCTGCAGGATTTCAAAGACAGACCTTTTATTCTACTAAACCACTTGGCTGTACTGAACATGTCATTTTAATAAAAAGGCAAGAGTTTCCCTGCTTTACATTTTTGTATTGACCAGACCATACAGTCACATGTACTTGATTTTCATAATTTCATTTGCCATCACACTAATACATAGCCTGAGGTACTAACATATCATTTAAAAACTAGAGATTTAAAGTTTAAAGCATGTATTGATAACTATGTCTCAATACTGGATGTGTTATCATGTACAGATATCTATTAATTTCCATGAGAGTCTTTAAGTTAACTAAAGCTGATAGCCAAAATCACATGGATGAAGAAAATTAACTCGGAATTTCGGTAGATTCTGATCTCCACTGCTAGAATTTGCAGCATTTAGTTATTCACACAAACTACAGAATTCCCTGTTTTGAGAGGGAACCTCTTGTGCACTCCTCAAATGCTGCAAGCTTCAAAATCAGAACCTGTAAACTTAAGGGAGCAAGACATTTGAGACACGAAGACCAATTTCAGATCAATCCAGTCTAAGCTTTCATGCCTTTTAACATGACACAATCTAGGTGTACAAGATCGTGTATTTCCACTATTTTTTTTCCTCCCCTTCAGCAAAGGGAAAGCAGTGCTTCTTGGCATATCAGCTGGACATGAACACAAAAGTGCTTTTACAAAATGTTTTACACATATTCAAGTAAATATAAAAAATGAGGTATGTTTTTGTTTTCTTCTCATCTCTTCCTCTCAAGGATTGAGTTCAAGCAAAAAGACAGTTCAAAACATGAATTAGAGGTGCTACTCTTGTTCATCAAACCAATCAAATAGTACTGAAAACCATGTACCTATGACTGACTGTAAGACTTTAAGACTTTATGACTGACTAAGATTTTATCATGCAGGAGAATAATTCATTTTCAGTATGATCTCTGGACTGGAACCCCCCAGGTTCTTCAAAAATTCAAGTGTGAATTTTGGAAGGACTGAAGAGTTTTCACATGGCACAGAGATTCCTTGTATTTGTCAGGGAGTCAAGGTGGCCTCATCAGCAATATGGCTTCAGGTTGACTTTTTCCCCACTCTCCATTTCCCTCCCCAGTCACTGACCGGTACCACTATCTGCTTTGTGCCTTCCTATGTCTTTGAGTCTCCCAGTTTTCACGGAGAGAAACAAATTTGACTTAGTGGAGAAGGCAACTGGAAAGAGATTGTGGCAGGAGTATGTAAGACCTGTAAGATTAGAGGGACTCTGTTCCCCTATGCACCCTTACTGTGCAGGATTCACTGTGTGAATAACATGCATTTCCTCACTCCTCTGGAGGACCCTCTCTACATGCTGTGACAGTTAACAAGAACAACTTGATATTGGCTTTTCTAACTGTAAATCTATTTTCTCATCATCACAATGGAAGTGGAAAGCATCAAAATAACACACAGTAGAAAGTAAAATGCAGACAAACTTCAATACTCAGAAAAGTGAAGCTCTTGACTGTCAAGAGCTACGCATCTCAGAACCCATGTATGATGTTACTAAACGGATCTTGTGTGACCAACAGTTATTTTTCTTCATAAGTAGTATTAGTTGTGCTCATCAAAAAGCAACATTTCTGCTACTGACCCCTGTGATTAGAGCACTAATTAGGTTCTTAGCTGCCAAAACTATTTGTTTTCTTATTAGCTGTGCGGTGTTTACTGCTCATCACTACTAGAATAATAGTTCTTACAAGGGGAAAGGTACATTATCTGGATTTCACATCTGGGACAAGTAGCAAGGAGGTTATACACTACACACTCACAAACTTCATTAAGAGGAATAGAGAGAACCCTGCAGCACTTCATACATGCACCCCACTGTGATCCATTCATGCCTGTGGCCTCAGCTCACCCCCAAAAGCTCAGCACATCTGAGCAGGGTCGGGTGCCCAGGAGAGCTGCCTAATTAGTGGCCTTCTTCAGGAAAGATGGTTTAGGCTTGATGGTTGATTTATGTGGATGATTGAAAAGATACAGGGATTTTGACCCTATTTTCCCCAATCCTCTGCTGTGGAATTCTATCCACATCATATCATAGCTATCATGTTGTATGATAGGGATCCCTATCATATTTAGGGATCATAGAAATAAGCTGCCGTGCCCCCCTAAAGTGGCTAGGAATAATCCAACATGAAGGGGAAAAAGAGGAAAAGTTTGTTTATATCCCACCATAAAACACAAAAGTAGGAGAGAGGTGTTCAAGGTCTCCATCCCAACCTCTATTCTGGTCCAGTCCAAAGAGGAAAGGAACAGCCTTCTTTCCCCTGGGCACTCGTTTAAGGGACTTGCTGGGGGCTCATAGCAAATCTGTAGCAGAATTAGCAAAAAGAGTCATTACTTAGTATTAACAAAAGTAATGTGAAGAAAACTTAATAGACCTAGCTTAATATTACATATTAGATAGGCTTTTCAAAATAATTTCCAATTATGAGAGCCAACCCTAAAAGCACAACATAAATCAGCAACATAACTCAGGGTAACTGATCCTTTTAAAAGTAGCCGAGAAGAAACAGGAACAACAAATACACCACTCCCCTTATATCTGTTCGTACAAGACCCTAAGAGACTGTAAAAGGAGATATTTTCTGTACTGTAAAACAATCTATATAAATAACACATCTTAAAGCTCAGCGTTGCAAGATGATATCTTCTCTGTAACAGCAAAACTAAGCATAAGTATTTTCCACAGAATTCTCTCTCAACAGGAAAGAAAGTCCAATTCTGATACAGTTAAATTTCTGCAAGCTATTTGACTAAAGAGCAGTTCATTTGGGCAATCACTTCTATCTCAAACTAATATTATTTAAGATTAGCACTATGATACCTGAATCCAGAATATCCTCTTCTCTAACAGCTAGCAACCGTTTCTAGATTTCTATGGGGAAGAAAAAAAGAAGAGGATGAAATGTAGGATTAACCCCTTCAAACATAATGAGACAACATAAGGGAAATATCTGATTGAGTAGGTTCAGAAAAGCCTGACTGTGCCCAGCTTTCCCAAGAGCAACAAAACCAGTAATTGAGCTATTTTCTTGTTCTTCCTTTGCACAAAATGAACACCTTCTTCTCCCCTTCCTTTTTCCCTATTCCACAAAAGAAGGATAATTCAGTAGTGCTGACAGTGAAGTTGCAAGTAGAATCTCCAGTTAAAAAAAAGCCAAAACACTATGTTGCATATGGATCAACACAAAAATCCACACATACTTTCAACGTAACTCTTATGTGTGATCATTTTTTTTTTTTCCTTAAATGGAACTCCATGTAGCAACCTGAACATGTGGACATTTATTTCTCCCACAGCACTTTTGGGGATGGTGATCTCAACAAATTAATCTAGATTTGTAATCTCAACAGAAGCCTTCCCCATAACAGCATAAACTAAATTGCCAAGCATCTTCTACACACCCTCAACCAGCACATTTCTTATTTGAGGAGGAACACATCTCAACCACTCCAACAGAGCTGCTCAGACAGCCTAGGCTCATTTAGCCCCTGAAGGGCCACAGACCTATTTCTGCATCAGTAAATTTGCTGGGAACTTGCCTGCTGACAGCAGGCAGGACACCTCGGGGAACACTATCGTGCGACTCCAGGCACGCTTGGGATAGGGACGGTACATTAGCTACCTAGATTACTATCAGAGACATTATTGCCAGAAGTCACCATAGCCTGGAAAGATGTTTCAATCATAACTCTTCCCCTCTTCCTTCCTATTCCGAGGGTATGTGTGTTCATTTTGGAAAGGACCCTTTGTAATTTACCATTCACTCCATACTTCCTCAAACCAATCTGGCTAGTGAGCAGGACTGGAGGCAAAGCAAAGATCCCATTCCACCTTGACTAGTTCCCAGCTGTGAGGAAAAGGGTGTTGAAGCAGTTCCCATCAGGTTCAGCTCCAGGTGGCATCCGACTGGCACCTCCCAGCACACCCAGACCCAGTCTCTATCAGTGTCTAGCACCAGTTAGTATAGCAGCTCTTGCTGACTTTTATCTGGATACAGCTAGATAATTTAGCCAGATAAACCCTGGTCTGCTGCAGGATCTTCCTCTGTTCCTCCAGTACATTTGCCCATGGTGTACATGGATTTCTGAGCTTCTCTCTGCTTGTTATACTCTAATTACTACAGAAAGGATGTAGACTTGAGAGGCACTCGGTATAAACACATAGAAAGAAAAAAACAAACTGAAAAGCAAAAACATTCATAAGGCTTCCTGTGCACATTTTTCCCCTCTGCTTGTATTAACACATTTAAATTATTTTATATTAAAAGCTATCACTGTAATAAAACTACATATACATATTTAGCCATACTTTTGCTTCCTAGTTCCTTGCATCTGCTTTCTCAGCACTGAAGCAGCAGTAAACTATTTCTCATTTAAAATGCTTAAAAATTGAAATGCAAGGTGGTAAGGAATGTAAATGAACAGTATTGTGCAAATGTTAATAGAAATATTATTGAGAGGCAGCTAAAGTCACTAGAAAAATTCACTTGAATTTTTTTTACACATATAATGCTTATGAGCATTTAAGCATTACTCTAAATATCTATTCTTATTAAGAGAAATTCTAGATATTAGAAGAGATTATCAGCTTAGGGATTTCACTTTACACAGGTTACTGTACAATTTAATTATTCTGATGCTTGCTCTTCCACAAAACAGCATACTACAGTGACATGCTGATGCTCCCTCCGGCCTGTGTGGGATATTTGTCTTCTTGCCTTCAAAAAAACCTCTCATTAGGGAGTCAGGGGAGGACACCCAATGGAGTTAATGGGAACATCCAGGAGATTCCCCTCCAAAGACTTTCAAAGCAGAGGACAGATTTGGATTACAACCAGGAAAGCGGATGGAGGGGGAGGGGGGGAAAAGGGACCATTTTCCTTCTAAGTATAACCCTCCCAAATTAGAAAAAGGAAAGTGCATAGATGCTAGTTTGATAAAGGGGGAAAAAAAAATCTTAAGATCATATTAACAGTATTAACTGGTAGAGTTTAAGTCTTAAAGTCTATACCCAAAGATGATTTTTATTTTGAAAGGAAGAAAATATCTTACTAGAAAAACACCAGGAAGTTCAGATGTAATTTGCAGTGATCTAATTCCTGTCAAGGCTGATTTGTCTGCAATTCATGAAGTATTAATGCCAGAAGAGCACTTGGTTCAGGCCAAGGCAAACAGTACCCCGGAAAACATAACATTCAGAAGAACAAAACCAGGCTTCATTGCCTTGAATTCAGGAGCTGCTGGTGCTAAGGGGCAGCACAAACAAGGTAACCCCATGAAGGTGGCCAAGACAGGTTGAACCAAACAGGAGCAGCTGAGAGCACCCTCACTGGCTTGTGCCTTGTGTTCTCAGGGATTTTCCCAGAAATAGAGCAGAGGGTTTCTCCTCTCCCCCAGCCACCACCCCATCTCACCCCTTGCACAGGTGAGAGGTAGTCAAGTCAGCACAGGGCCCCAGGAAATCAAGTGCAGCAGAATTCCTGCCATATTTGCATCTGAATGGGCTTATTAGAGCTTCACTTGGCAATCACGTTCAAAAGAATATCATTTCCGACGGAAAAGCACTCATCATCGAGGTCTAGCAGAACTGGGCTGCTTCCACAGGGTCTCAGGAATTCAGAGACCGCGTGAATTTCAAAGTTATTGTGGGAAGCCCACAAGAGCCTTGCTCAAGTACAACCTTCAAGATCAAACCCAGCAGTCATCTTTTAACACTGAGTTTTTACACCTGCCAAACGTCAACTGCTCTGTGCTGAACATGCACAAAATAGCTTACCAGGGCAGAAAAGCAAAATTAAAAAGGAGTTTATAGAGCCAAGACATACAATGATTTTTACCACTGAGTCATCTTTTAATGCTTCCCACGTGGCTGAGGGTATCTTATGACAAAGCACTTTCCCCTCATTATTTGAGAGGGCAGATGGGTTTCCCCTGAATAACCAAATCTTTGAGAAAATAATATTAGTATTTAGAGCATGTGCTAAGTAACTATCTCCATCAGAACCGGCCAGTCCTTGTTTTCAGATTCACAGGTGATGGGAAACATGTTGCTTGCTGTCAGGGCATGGTAAAATGGGAAGAGCCCCAGTGCATTGCATGGAGTAGCTCTGAACTCACATTGGTGCAATTCACTTTTAGCCAGACTCATATTGATATTTTCCCCAAGATGAAAAAGGGCACCCTTCATGGCAAAAATAAGCAAAATGTAAATATCTGTTCTCAAGCATTATACTTAAACACACTTTTCATGTTCCCCAATAGTTTCATAGCACTGATTATAGAAAAGTATTATCCTGACATAAAAGGACCTTATTTAAAAATATTAGACTATATGATCCTATCTGATACAAGATTAATACAATTCACTAAAAGGATTACTTTGCTGTGAATGTCCTACAGCCCTGTGTACAGAGAAGTCATTGAAAAAGATTTAATACCAATTTGTTTTCATTCCACATGCTTTGAATTAGCTACATTTACATCCTCTTTTCTGATTATTTAATCACTTAAATTAAATGTTTTGTATTTATTGCATTAACCTTTAACATCATTAGAAACTTGTACTTTAAGAGCCTCAGAAATTTTATTATGCTATTAGAAATAAATTGGAGATTAAAAATGATATATGAAGATAACAATTCTAACTAAAAATGCAACTTGAACTGAAGTAAACTGTAAACTGCAAAAACAGGAACATCCTGATTCCCAGTCAAGCCTGGGAAGCGCTCTCTCAGCAGCACAAGGAGCACATGTGAAACGCTCACCTCACTCCTCCGCAGACGTCAGGTAGCCTGCGAGCCGCTGCTGCTAGACACAAACTCTTAAGCTCCCAAAAAGCAATAACGCTCACAAAAGGAATAGAGATTCTTATGGACAGTGCAGCCATCTACAGCTGGGAGTTAAGATAAAAACACCAATTTTACTAGAAACACTCCTGAAAGGGAGCATTACCTGCAGGGGACAAGGAGCAAGCACATCCTTGAGCGGGTCATTCTGTAGCCTCCCTGTATCAAATTGATTTATTTTCTCTAAAACACTGTTCCCAGGCACTATAGCTATTCTGAGCAAAGCCAGGCAGGGCTGCACTCCTAGTGCTTGATTCTCCTCGTTGTGGGATTCACCTGAATTCACAGCCTTATGAGAGAGGCTGCTTTCTGTCCAGCGTGGAGACTATTTTGCACCGTGGAAAAGGCCGACGAGGATCAATACAACATCATCGTAGCAGCAGCCGTTCCCCTTCTGGCATGAAAGCTCCAAATCAGCATCAGCAAAGTGTCACATACTAGGGGGAAGTAAACGTGTGAACTTCTTCACAGTAACAGTTACCACTAGCATGTTTACATGTAAAGAGGCCTGATGTGAAATCAGAAACAAAAGTATACAAATGTTAGAAGTCCACAGATAACAGTCTTGCATTTACCTCTCCTACTAATACAGAAAATAAATGGGTGTTACAATATTTTGATTTAACGTTTGTTTCTTATTTTCCCATTTTCTCTTCAAATGGGATCATTCACAATAGCTGGAACTTACTTGAGGGAATTTTATTAAAGGAAATCCGGACAACTACATTTGTTTTTACCAATATCAACACATTTCATAGCAGGTAACCAGTGTGAAATGTTGTTTCAGGGCACTATTTATTACAGGGTGCAGTTGCTGGTCAGTTCTAAAGATGACAGTCCTGCATAGTAAAAACTCTAAACATTTAAATGGAAAGTGTTTAAGCAAGTCTGATTCCTATAAACATTCAAAAGGTTTAATTCCACTGTGGAATCAAAAAAAAAAAAAGCAACCAGACCTTGACTATTATTGTGGATTCTCTTACTTTCTTCAAACAGGTTGAACAACCCAGAAACCTGAAGAAGTGTGATCTTTTCCCTCCAACATCCTGTTCCAACTACATTTCTAAGAGCGGAGCGGGAACCCTCCACACAAGAAAACACTAATTTTTTTTTTTGAAAATGTCTCCACAAAATACCCTGCAAATGTGTTAATCTGCATTCAAAAATTAAGAACAACATATTTATAAGCATAGCAAATAAAAGATGATTACCTCTCATTGTAGCAAAGGTATTTATGTAGCTTATGTAGACATGGATGACCAACTTTATCTGATTAGTAGGCAGTCATTAACAAAATGAGATTTTTTTTCTGCAAATAACCAGCAACATTCCCACAGCTGACAGAAGAATTGAATATGAATTATTTATACTGTCTGGAAGAGATTTAGATTTTCAGACACTCTGAGTTTTGCAGTCAAGATAAAGTCTTTCAATAATTCAGATGTCATCAGAAAGGAACGAGAAGTCTTGTTTTCAAACACCATACAGAACTCATTTCAAGTGTTGGAAAAATACAACACAAAGACAAAACTAAGTTTCTATTTAGTTGACATTTGAATTAAATTGTCTATGTTATTAGAGTTACTATGAGTTACTAAAAAGTCTTTAAACACATATTTTCCTGTGTATGAATCAATCATTAATGCTTACATGTGACACATCGAATATATGCTTTGCCACTAAGCTTTAGTTCTGAAAGAGAAAACACAAAACTGAAGAACTTCCTTGAATTCATGCATATCACAGTTTATATTTTAATTCTGACCAAATTAGGAGACTCTTCTTTGTCTGAAATTCTACAATTCTCAAAGCTCAGGCAGGATAAACATTTAACAGTACATAAAATTCATTCTACATTTTACCCAATAAATAGGAGCAACTTTTGCCAACTTCCTGATGGCGCAAGTGCCTCATTTGCAGTAAACCCTGATCATAGTTCTCTTGACAAGCCCAGCAAGGGCCAGAGCTTCGAGGTAAAACTGCACAGCACCTTCCTTAAGACAAGCTCATTAAACTTGCCCGGGGAATCTCACTCTCTGAAAGTGTTTCATATTAAAGTCATAGAAACACTGTGCTGTAACAAGATCTCTCTGAGCAGCGAAAAACAGAACTCACTGATGAGACAGCCAAGAAATTTCCTCCACGGCCACGTAGGCCCTTGCACAGAACCGTTCCCCCAGTTTTAACTTTTAGCACAGGCACTTTTGATGACTTGCATGGTTGATCTGCCCTGCAGTCCCCAAGGAGCTGCCTCGCTTCTGCCCTGCTGTGGCTCTGCGTGCCCAGCGGTCCTGCCGCTGCTCCGCGCTCCCTGCCATCCCGGTTCCGAACTGGGCCCTCCCGCCGGCCTCGCTGCCACCTGAGGGCTCCAACAAACACACAGCTAGCCACTCCATTTGCTGCACAGACATAGTTTTATCATTGCATGTAAGGATGGCTTAACTCGCTATTCCCATAGACATTACACAAAAGCCAGGGTCTTACCCCTGTGTGCAGCAATAGAAACTCAGGGGAGGCCCAACAATTGTCAGGACACAGGGAGAAGGAAGGAAAGCCCATGTGTCTCTTCGCGTTATCAGGGCTGGAGGATCCGTGACAGTCAGACCAGTGCTGAAGAGGACAGAGGTCCTCCTCCACAGACAAGATGCATCTTCCTTCCCCACACAGGGCGCAGAAGAGACAAGTTGGCCTCAGGCTTTCATCTCATCTAGTCAACTAATGAGATGTATCCCCCATTTAGGCCCTTCATTTTGGTGGCTGATGCTGCACCAGACCAAGCACTACTTCCAAGTGAGGGAGCACAGTGGGCACATTGCTGTGGCATTTTCACCTGTGCTTAGGCAGTGTTTGACCATCTGCCAATGGAGAAACAATCATTTTAAAAAGTGTCTGTCTCTCCTCAAAATTTTTTTTGAGGGAAGAGGAAGAGTTCAGCTAACCACACTAGGCTCAGAGTGCTTTATCCTACCAGATACCCTTGAGTTTTGGTTCCACAGTTCTAGCAAGAGGTGTGAGAAGACCTGGTTTCAAAATTAACCTGCAAACATCAAGCTGGTGAAACCTGGCCTACAAACAATAATTTTATTTGCTAATAAAGGATAGAAAATATGGCCAATTCCTTGCCCATTTACCTCAGCTGAGGATATTTTCTAGCAGGTCCAGCGCAAAACATCATCGAGTGCAACACGAAGTTGAACAGTTGTTGAATACAGCTCTGAAATGCCGACAGTGCTAGTGCCAGCTGTGTTTGCTTTGGGTCATTCTCTGTCCCTGCACACCATGATCCTAACAATGATTTACATCTATTTTCTTTCCTAGAACAATTTGCTTCACACTGATGTAACCAGGATTAAAGCAACATCTATACAATATGTAGTAATTTCAGCCAATAGGTCCTTTTAGAACTTACGGGGGCGGGGGGGAAGTGAATTAAAATATGGTGTAATAAATGACCACATACTCCTTAGCTATATGGAGTGCTAAATGGGAGCATTAACTGAATACCGACAGCCTGAGCAAATATTCATTATACAGTGTCACAACAGTTTACCTCCAGCACAGCAGTGGAGACACACATGCTAATAGTATCTTAAGACACATCTAGTCTCCTGCTGATGTGGCAAATTTGATGTCCAGATGGGGAAAGCAGCCTTCAGAGCCTGTGCTTTAAGACTGAAGTCACAGCCAAGGATCTGTGCTTTTCTCCAGATTAATCTGGGTTAAAATCCTGGAAAAAAGAAACATTTTAAAGAGAGGAAGACATCCACCTAATTACTCAGAGGTGGAAGGATCACTCAATTTTTTCCAGAGAGAGCAATTTCTTTTACAACCAGTTTTATTGTTGTTGGGTTTTTTGGGGGGAGAAAAAAAAAATTGATCTCTGAACAACAGATGCAGAGCTCCTGTGTCTGCTCTAATTTACAACAATGCATACTACTCCTCTAAATGTAATAATATACATAAATGCATATTCTTCAACACAACCAAATATCTAAAGACATTGTCCTGCCTGAGGAAGCCAGCTGGATTTTGCTTAAAATGTAGTAAATGTAGTTCTATAGTAGAACTATAGGATATGGAATAGGAAATGTCTATGCGTTATTTTATTCAGATTCCTCCACCTCCCCGTGGGGGAAGGAGGCAGGGTGGGGATAGGGAAGGTCCCTTTGAAAGGGCCCAGCTTTACCTCCTCCTCTGGCTGAGATCAATTCTATGCCATTTCTGCTGTTGAGGAAAATGTGCATTCTCTCCTAACCTTCAGGACATTTTAACTTTGGTTTACCTGAGAGTAATTTTTCTGTTAGCCAGGCATATTTAGAACAATAAAAAAAAATCCCAGACTACTTTCCAATTCAGACTCCCACCCAGAATATAAACTTTGAAGACAAGGAAACATTTGACATCTGTACTCCCTTAAAAAAAAAAAAAAAATGTTGGCAGCCATTCTGTTTTCATTCTCACCCTTGTCTGGTCTTTCAGTTCTGTGACTTTTCTTTCCACATTTCTGTGCACACATGATGTCTATAGAAACATAGGGCTTAATCCATGGTTAGCTACTAAGTATAGTTCTGGCTGTAACTAGATAAGTGACTTTCAGAAGCTTTAGCATTAGCTCTGCTTCTATCCTCTGCAAGAAATTAATGCTGGTCCCTTACAGGTCCAATTTCATAAAGGGATATGCACCTTCTCAACCGTTCTCATTCCCCCTAAAGGATGAGGGCAGGAGGGAAGCAGAGGAAAGAGAAACAAGTAAGAGAAGTTAATAAAGACCAAGACTTGCACCTTGGGCTGTTGCAGTAATTTACTGACTAATTAAAAAGTCTAATTAAATGGAACATGTTTTCAGGCTCTGGTATACCCCCCAGTGTTTCATTGTATTGAAAAACACTGAACTTCAAAGCAAGGCCTATTAGATTTGTGGAAGCAGAGCATTTGATGAGTTCCTCAAAACACTGAGACGCACAGTAAACAACTAAACATTGCAAGTGCAAACATAAGCATTTGTGTGGCACTCCAGCTGTAAATACACCCCTGCATGCTGATCAAGATTATGAACCCTGTTGACAGAAACTGGATTCATCTTCCCAATGCTTTGTATGCGGATATTTCATTTAGGACAAAATCTGCTATAAGAAGTGTTTCTGTAGTTCTCTCCCTTATTTCTCTTGCTTTGGATATTTGCATAGGAACAAGCTCTTTTCCTTAGAAGCCCATTCTTTACCTGCAGCCACAATATTTCCACTGAAAAATTAATGTGATGTCACCGAGGCAAATCAAAAGCGGATATTCTGTTTAGAAACTGTTGATGCTTAGGGCGCTATTTTAATAATGAGGAATTGCAGGTACCCTGATGATTAGTTCGCTATGGAGCTTCTCTGGTGCCGTCAGGCTTTAAGATGAGTAGCAACCTGGAAAAGTCCTCCTCCCCCTTTAGATTTAAACCTGTTTCCCTCCTCTTTCAGGGTTTTATCCCACCCGCAGCCTTCCTTTCATTCCTGTGGCACATCAGAAAAGTCACCCTCAGTTTCAGTCCACCTTAACTTCAATCACAAGAGACATTAGTCACTAGTGCATTTCTGCACTGAATTTTATTGTAGTTGCAATTAAGAACTCTGTTCCATCTAAAGGCACGTCATTTGCTGTCACTGAAACATTAGAAGCCTCTTTCCCTCTGCACCTCCAACACATCCTTCACACTCCACGAGGCCTCGGCCACTGCTTCCCAGCTTCAGGCTGGGGGGCACATTGGCCACTCCCAAATGTGCCTTTCCCAAACAGGGCTCCAATATCCTTCTGCAACAGAGCATGTACAGCCCAGCCATCGGCCCCTCCTGCAGGGCCTACCCGGGGAGCGGCCTGCTGAGCCGCAGGCAGAGACAGCGCATCCGCCACGGCCTTGTCCGTTAGGCCAGAGACTTGCACTAACCGGAAACATTCATGTAAAACAGAAACAAGGCAGACGCTAGGGGGTCAAGAAAAACAACATAATATTGCCAGAGTTGAGGGGTTTTTTTTCCTTTTAAGAAAACCAATGATTTCCTCCTTTTAAGTAAATCTATGATTATGGAAGGCCATTAGAACCAGGGGGTATTTGCTATTAGAGCTAGATGGCCTCAACTAGTGAAATGAACTAGTAGATAAAGGAGAGAACTGATGAAAACCCTTATAAGATTGTAGTAAGATATATTTGTAAGGAAGAAGGCTGAAAGACTCACACCTTAACCTCCCTAGTGCAAGAGTTGTGTCTCAGCAGAAGAAAGCAAACTTTTAGGTCTTGGCATTGTAGAATCACTGAAGTTACAATCTGATTTCCTGTTGAAGAAAGTGAGGCTCTAAACAAATACTTCATTTATGAGTGAAATCTAGATATTAAGTCATATTCTTCCAGCTTACTATTCCACTATTTCACAAGACAAGGCTAATAAAAGTATTTGGCTAGTAGTAGGCAGCAGTGTGGTAAACACAGCAATAATTTGTATTTAAGCTTATTTCAAATTTCAATGATTTGTTTTAATCAAAGAGATTATAATAATAAACCAGATATAATAATAAACCAGAGAACAGTTATATCTATAGGATACCAGAAGATTTACATGACTTTGTTCCTACAGCAGTCTCGAAATAAGCAGAAAGGATAATATCTTAGCAGAATTGACTAATGAAAGAATATAGAATTTTTCTTAAAACAAGTATTAGTTTCAGTGCTTTTCAAGATCTTGCCTTTTTGTTAATTCCATATTCTTACAAAATGATCACTAGGCAATAAAGAATTTATTTATTTATAAAGGAAAATTCAGAAGTGAGCCCTTGCTGACCCCTAAACTCAGCGCATTTGAAAGTGTCATGAATTAATCTCAAGAAGCAAGAGCAGCCACCTGAAAAATTAAAGCATCAGGAATCTCTAATCATCATCTCCATGGCTGGTAACTGCCCCTGTACCATCTATAAGTGCTTCTTGCCTTTCTTTTGCCTTTTTAAGAGGAAGACAAATGATTTCATATCTTTTTAAGGGAAGGGAGAGAGGAGAGAAAAAGAAAAAAAAGAGAGAGATAAGGGAGAAAAAGAAAAAAAGAAACCTAAGCAGCTTAAGAGATGGTGGTGAAAATGTCACCTTAGTATTTCTGATGATATTGCAAGTAGTGAGAGGTGGATAAGCAAGAGCTAAGTGGGATCCAAGTGTCATTTTCTACACTGCAGGAAACTTTGCAGGAAGCATAAGATAAATTGCTCTAGTCATAGGTCATCTTTAATGTTTATAGAGCACTTTCCTTGTGAATGATCCCAGAGTGAGTCATGAACGTTATAAACAAATTATGCTAACGTTATATTGAGGTTTGTACTTGCCAGAAATACCAATAAAAGGAATTCAGTATGCAAATGCTACACACTGCAGCTTCTTGGCTAAATAAGAATTCTGCCTTCAGAGACTGAAAAATTACTTGGCAAAACTGTAACTGACCTAAGTTTAATCTTTTCCTACCATGTCTCAAATAGGAATTATATTAGTCCAAAGAAATGCATCTTATCCCTGGCTCCTGGACAAGACTGATCTTTGCCTCCCTTCTACTCTTCAGTAGAGTGGGTAGTTTGGTCACTAGAAAAAGCTTGCTTTTCACGTTCAACACCCCTCTTAGTCACATTTGCCTTGCTGGTCAGTTACTATGGGCAAGTTATTCACAGCAAGCTCCCATTTACTTCACTGTTCTCACTCCAACATACAGCCTGAGGAAAGGGCAACTTGGATTGCACAATCCACCTTGCAGTAAGGCAACTCTAGGGCAGAGGCACCAACAAATGTCAACTCAAAAAGAAAAGAAAAAAAATCAAATAGTCAAAACAAGCTATTCTCTTTCCTTCTACCTCCGCTGCGCCCCCATCTCAGAAGAGAATATTCTCCAGCAGGCTAAGAATCAGACTAACTTGGTTCCTACCATTAACATGGAAAAAGCTAGAGCACAGGTTTAGTGGGTATTCCTGTAAAGTGTCTCCTCTTGCATGTTTAGAAACCCAGCTGTGAAAACTGGAGCCACATCCTGATTCATCAAATCTCTTGATGGAGAAGTGTTTCAATGAGCTGTTTTATATTTTCACATATGTAATTCAGCTCTTGGGCTATAAATTTAACCTGTCAGTGTCCAGAAGGAGGTAGAGGCTCCTTTCTTACAGAAGCTCCTTGCAGGAAGCCCCTGGATCAGCTCACACCACTTTAGGGAACTTCCTGCAGGAGGCTAGAGATTTTTCAGCTATTTCTAGAAACAAAAAGCTGAAGTTTCTTTGTTTCTTATGTTAAAATGATTCATTTTGTTCAGAAGAGCAACAAATAAACAAAAGCCTACTTTATTCTCTGGTGCGTTATTGCTTCAAGCATCCTTGCTTTCCAAATGAAGCTCACTTGACTCTTACTGCACTTTAACTACTACAAAGTCAGGAAATTGTGCCCCGCTCAAACAGTATTAGGCCACTTCAGGTTGTGGATAAATGAGCACAATTTAGCTGTTAACTCATTTTCCTCACGTTCTTTATTGAGGTTTTGGGTTCTCATATACTATGAAAAAAAAGACACCGTGATACACAGTATGTCCACATTCCTAGCTATCTGGAGTTCAGTGATATTCTGGGAGCAAGACACAGTGATTTATTTATAGATTTCTTTTCCCATCATTTCCATTTCACAACAGAAGAGCTGTGGCATAGAGGGACATCAGAGACACAGGGAAGAAACACAAGACTGCCTGCATCTGTAACTACTGGGCCTGCAGTGCACTTTCCCAAGAAGTTAGACCCTGATGAATAAGGGAACTAAGCACTTTTCAACATGACTGAATAGAAAGCATAACTAGTGAGTGCACAAACAAAGTTTTTAATTATTATTGATCACTTAAAAACATTGTTCACCTTTTGAAAACCAAAGCCCTCTGACCAGCCCACCCCTGCCAAAGAAAGCCTCTCCACCCTCAGTATTATGGAGTACTAAGAATCCAACCACTGTTTAAAATTTTCATTGCAAATAAGTCCGTTAGATGTTTACCATCATATTTTTATCATAACATTTCAGGGAAATCCAGAAAGTACCATCTGCTAAGAAACAGACTCTCTTCCAAATAAAACAGTGTTTTTGTCATCTTCTGACCAGAGACCCATTACATTAAAAATAAAGAAAGAACTAGGACTAATGCCAAACAAGAGTTAAAATACCCACTGCTCATGAATAACCTCAAAAACTTCTCCAGTTTTATGGCATTTAGCTTCCTATCACTCAGAATAAAAGAGGTTTTTCCCATTTCTCAAATAAACAGCTAATACCTCAGAGTTTATTCTACTAATTAGGATCACTCAGAAAAATAAGCCCCTCAGTAAATACAGTAAACATATCTGGAGACCACAGCTCTCCAAATTCATCATTATTTGTACTAAATATGCAACATCTTCTGATTTTAAAAGATTAACTCTCACTAACAACACATTTATCCTATAACACTACTATTCCCTTCAGATGCACAGAAGAAACAGAGCTTCCAAAAAAAAAAAAAAAAAACACACATCCCAAAACAAAATTTTAAAACTAGTACAAACTCAGTTACTTGTTTTAATCATGA